>JAIFZK010000168.1:0-400000 GCA_027481765.1 Tenualosa thibaudeaui
CCACCAACAGTGACAGCAACAGTTTTTAAACGTCTGTCTGCCACCCTAGTCCCCTTTCCTGAATCGTGGAGATGGAAGGTTTATGACAGACAAGCATACACTAGAGAGAACCTCCTAAGGGCAATGAAGCTGGCCTGTGTTGACATCCCATTGGAAGCCTTCCAAGGATGGATTCGCCATTCCAGGGCGTTTTTCCTGTGGTGCCTGGCAAGAGACAATATAGCCTGCGATGTGGATGAGGTGATGTGGCCTAATGCAGCTCACATGATTGTGTGATTGTGGTTTGTGTGTGGTGTGAATAAAGTAAATAAAAACACTTCACACCCTGATCATGTTTTCAGGAGTACTGTTGTGCGCAATAGATTCTGTTTTTGCATTGAGTTGTGTTACAGTAGTGTGCATGCAGTATTTTCTATAGATTTATTGTCATGATCCTGCTTCCTGCTACTCCGGCCACCCACTGGACTTTCTATGTATTGCTACCTCTGTGCCTTGTTTACCTTACCCATGTGTTTCTGTTTTGTTATGTTTTGGACTCTGTCAGCGTTTTTGCTGTTTTGGATTTTGCTTCCTGCAAACTTGTGATAATCAGTTTTTTTTGCAAACTGTTTGCCCGTTCTTTGTTTGATTTTGGCGGACTGATCTTTTGTGTGTTTTTTCCCCAAGACCTCTTTTGACTTTTGTTGGATTACCTTTTGAGTGTTTACGATCTTCTGAGCTTTGTCCCCTTTTTTGAAATTACCCCTGTCTTTTGTAATAAACCTTTTTGCATCGATCTGCTTTTGGGTCCTAACCAGTCTGTTACATTTATACTCTTCATATGAAACTCACAAATCTAAATGCTTAATCCTCTGCAGAGATCCGTTACTGTAAAGTTTCTAAAAATATTCATTGGCAGTCATAAAACGAAGAATCTTCTCACAAATTGAGCATTGTGTTTTCAATTGTTTTGCTGTAGTGTGTAATGATGTGTATAGTGTTTACATTTTTGAAAGCTTCGAGCTACTCTTTTGGTGTGAAAAGTTTGAATTTTGAAGTGAGAAGGTGTGGTTGTCTTTATATATCTTTAGAAAATGGTGGTGTGTTTAGAGATTGGGGAACATGGAGGAAACGTTTGTGAAATGTTATTTAGCATTTGAGAAAAAATGTAATTTACATAAATGTAAATGTACAACAGAAGACAACTAAAGGCACATTAATTGTGATAGTAGCCTATGTACATTAATGGCTTAGAACAGGCCAAAATCGTTGCAGAGTTTACAAAGCCTAGTTTTTGCATGAACTGGAGGCCGAGACAGAAAAAAGAGCAGATTCTGGTCCTGTCTGTCAAGTGCATCAGTTTTTGCTGACCAGAGCGGTTTATTGTCAATGTACATCCACCAAATGGACACTGGAAGCACCATCTCTCTAGTCTTAGAAGTGTTCAACAGCAGATGAAATGGCCTACACCAAGTCATCCATTCTCCTGTCCTCTCACTACCATCCGTCCTTGATGCATGCCACAGTCGCAGTATTATCAGAAAATATCTGCATGTGGTGTGACTTTTAGTGGTAACTAAAGCAGCACATGTAGAGGGCCAGTGAATAGGGCCAGTGAAAGTGCAGTCCCCTGTGGTGCTTCAGTGCTACTGACCACAGTCTCAAGACACGCAGTCCTTCAACCTACTATAGTCTCATTGTGAGGCAGTCTGTAATCCAGGATACCAGGTGTGGGTCCACCATAAGCAAGTCATTATCTCTCAATAGTAGGGGCTGGATGGAGTTGAAGACACTGGAGAAATCAAAGAACATTATTGTCACATCACCATTCTCTTTATCCAGATGAGAGTATCCCCTTTGTAGGGAGTGGATGGTATCACCCACACCAACTTTCTCTGCAAACTGCAGGGAATTGACTGGGTCATTGGATGTCTCTGAATTCCAAATGTTGTATTTACTCTGTGCATCTGGTGATGCAGTATCATTTTCATTATCGTCTCCAAAGTGATTTGATTTGTCTTTCCAGGCAGGTTGACAAAGTCATGTCATTCACAAAGGGCCTTGTGATTCTGACTATGTTCATTGGCCTTTCCTCAGGTAATCCTGCCCCATATATTCTAGTCAATATCCTAGAAGTGAATGTGCCTTAAGTATTTGTACTTTACCTGAGTTGTTATAATTCTGTCAATTTTAACTTTTCATGTGTTAATTATATACTTTTAAAAGTATCAAATGGAATGAAATTTCAAGAAAATGAAATTTCCTGACTGCCACAGAGTTTTGGGGAAGCTGATTTGGCAATGGGGAATCAGACAAGCGTAGGCATCTTTTTTATTCTGACTGCTTGTCTATACATTTGTTCCAGATCCAGAACAGGTTTTATGTAGGCTTCATCTTTATGGATGATAAATAAACCTCAAAATCAAAAACAAGACTATTTTGGGGACAAGAACACTGTTTATAATTGTTTTGGGCATTTAAGATGTCTGGGGTTTGTTGTACATGTACTTTCATTACTTAAGTTAGTTTAATTATAGATTACTTACCGTACTTAAGTAAAGCAAATATTAGATACTTTTACTTGACTTATGAGTGACTTGAACTTCTACCAAGGTAACAACTGTACTTTTAGTGAAGTGTGGCTTTAAGGTACTTTATACAACACTGCCCTTAATTCTCTTCTCTACATTACATTTCAATGTGTATTAAAGGCACAGTCATTAAATTGTCATCAGACTCTCTTGTGTCACTTATCACAGTAATTCTTACACACCACAGCTCTGTGTGTTTGTATTAGCGTATTTGTCTTTTCTCTGTGTGGTGAAGTTTACTTATAATGCATTTCCTTCCATCTTAGTAACTCCAGAAAAAGAAGAATACTATAATATAATACTCTCTAATGTCTAACTAGGTGCTCATGGTCAAGGTAAATACGATGTGACATATTCCTCCACCAGCATCTGTGGTTTAAAGGGGTCATTTGTGGACATCCGCTGCACTTACGTCTATCCCAGTGAGCGTCAAATCAAAGAAGCATTTTGGTTTGTCAATTGGTACAGTGGTACTAAAGCCTCAGATGACTTGAGTTTGAATCTCAACTATAAGGGACGTGTGGAATATCTTGGTAATTATATGAACAATTGCACCCTACAACTCCAAGATCTGAAAGAGAGCGACACTAAGGAAACATACACATTTAGGTTCCTAACTGATCACTCGTCAGGGAAATGGTCAGGGTCTCCTGTCTCTCTGACTCTTACAGGTTAGTCTGTGGCAGTTTGTTCAGTAATAATTCTGAGAGAACAGCACTGCAACAGTCTCTTTTAACACAAGCCCGTTTGACTCAGATCTGCAGGTAATCATGGATCCTCCAACAGTGAAGATGGGTGGTAAAGTAACACTGACCTGCAGCACCACCTGCAGTCTGAGTAACAACCCCACATACATCTGGTACAGGAACTCACAGCCTGTGAGTGACTCACACACAACCAGGAGCAACACCCTGGCCATAGCCTCAGTTAGTGAAGAGGATACTGGTTATTACTCCTGTGCTGTGCAAGGACATGAGGATCACCCATCACCATCTGTGTGTAAGATCACTTTTTATAGCTTTTGAATTTTTTAATTTCCTTTGCTAATTGATTCTACAATCAGATAAACAGGAATGTCTTTTCAGATTATTATGCTTTAAATTGCCTTGCTGGAAGTACTCCAGTCACTTAATAATATCTATACAGTATGGAACTATACTCTTATTCAGCCCATGAGGTATTTTTTAGCCTCTGAATTGATCCCATCCATGTAATGGTTGTCTGTACCTAAGCTGAATTCATTTCATTTTTTACTAAATGTTTTCTATTGTCTGTGAAATTTTGTTGTATGACCATGATGACCAGGTTAATTATAACCCCAGAATAGTGTTACTTTTGAAAATCTTTTTTTAGTAGAATAATAACCTGATGATAATGATTGTGTGTCTCTGTGTGTGTGTGTGCGTGTGTGTGTGTGTGTGTGTGTGTGTGTGTTTTAGGTGTTCTGAGTAGATGGAGTGTGACATCCACTCCAGAGAGCATCTGTGCCTTGAAGGGCTCCTCAGTGGAACTCCACAGTTATTACACATACCCATGTGATCATAAAGTCAAAAAAACATTCTGGTATATCACATGGGTGCATGGCACAGAGGGTCCTGAGGATTTGAAAGAGGATGAACATTATCAGGGTCGAGTGACATACACTGGAAAGGACAGAAATACTCACACTCTCAACATTAGGAATCTGAATGTTGGCGACACAAACAAGTATGCCTTCAGGTTTCTAACTAATCAAACAGGAGGAAAGTGGTCCGGTCAGAAAGTTGAACTCTCAGTTACAGGTAACGGTCATGTTGAAATTTGTCTTTAAAAGGTTTGGTGGTGCACCCACTGTATGTTGACCTGCCCTCTGTGGTTATATCTTTATTTTAGGTCTTATATATTTACCAGTTAATTGATGTACTAGCAGTATAGTATATGTGGTGGTTTAGGTTATGTGCTAGTATAGGTGAGTTAGAATGGGAAAGTAAAATACAAATGAGTATACATCTCTAAGGTTTCAACTTTCGTTTTGAGTATGTTTCATTTGATGGACACTAGATGGCGCTACCCTGTTTGGAGAATACGCTGCTACATAGGGCAGGGAAGGGCTGTTTCTTAACATTATTACAGCTACCGACCTGACTAAAGTAGCAAGGTGTTGTGGGATTCTTTTTTTTTTTCTTCACTCCTCAGGATTGCAACATGTGTTTGAAACTTTGACTAACTGGTTAGATTGTAATGATTTGTAGTATTTGCAACCAACGAGACAGACTATTCAGTTATCAGTCAAAGGTTTTGCTAGTCACGATTAACAATCCTATACTAGTAGGTAGGAAAGCATGACTACTCGCTACTCAGCATCGACCGTTGTAATATGATGTAGTTTTGATAATGTGACTATTTGTGTGTATAAATGTATAAATGTGTCAACTGTATGCCTACAACAGACCTACGGTGTGCTAACTGTGTGTTTAATTGTGTTTTGAAAATGAGGCTAATAGTCGGACAACAGCTTGTTAACGGTTGAAAAGAAAAAGTCCATTCATTCATTTTCAAAAGAAACTCTGTCATGTTAAGGCATTGAGATAGAAATGTAGCAGGCCAAGCATGCTTTTCCACTTAATTTTCGTGGAATCCACTATGTGCTGTATTTTTCTGCTAGATCTGCAGGTACAGATGGATCCTGCAACAGTGAAAGAGGGAGGCAAAGTGACACTGTCCTGTAGCACCAACTGCAGCCTGAGTAACAACCCCACCTATATCTGGTACAAGAACTCAAAACATGTTGAGAAACTAAACCCAGCTTATAACAGTCTGGTTATAGACTCAGCCAGACCTGAAGATACAGGCAAATACTCCTGTGCTGTTAAGGGACATGAGGCTCTCCGTTCACCTCAGAAATATCTCAATATCACATGTAAGTATCATTGATTTACTGTACTTTCACACCAGAAGCGACCAGAGCGACGGAAGTCATTATTTCTCTATGGAGAGTCAGCGAATTGGGCGAACAAAGCGAAGTCGCCGGCAGCGAAGCGAACTGGGCGACCAGAGCGAAAAAGAGAAGTTAAAGGTCAGTTAACTTTATGAGCTATGACGCGGTTCGGCAAATACCAATCGCAATACATAGATTTACCAACGTCCAACAATCAGGTGGGTTCGAGGAAACAAACGGTGTAACTTTGTATGTTTAAAACGAGACTGCAATTTAATCCGAAGAATGATGTGATTTAAGCAAATTGATGTTTTCAGTCAGCGGCTTAAATGGTTCATGAATCATTGTATGAATATGAATATGAATATTTTTCAGCAGTCAGTGCATGTAGACGTTTTATACTCTTTTATTCCTTTATTAACCAAACATGTCAAAGTTCAAGTACATCGATGTTTTGCCCTACGCATACATCACAGCTTTCACAACTGTTGGTCGGGGAAGCATCATGAGCAAACAAAGCAAACTCAACAGCGGAGCTTCTTCGGCGACCTAGTCGCTTTGGCCGCTTCTGGTGTGAACATACAGTTACAGTGTCTTTTTTGTCTTGCATAGTTATGCACCTAAATGTTTTAGACATGCATAGAATTTATTGCATTGGTGCCCACTCACCAGTACACCATTAAAATAATCAATTAGATGGAAGTTGCTTAGCTGGTGATTTTGATATTTAGTATACCGCAAAAGAAAAGAAAAAAGGGAAATGCACTTTTGGGAAAAAATTGAGATTTGGTGGAAAGTGTCTTTCCGACCAAATAACAAAAGGTGACCTATTGGTGTTTCAGTTTTCCAAGTGCAAAACTGAGGCAGCTAAATTGGCAGAAAGGCCATCAAACAGGATATGACCTTATATCTCAGCAACAAATTGATAATCAGATCCAAACAAATGTCCCACTTTGGCTCCAGACCTGTTTGTGAGGACCTAGAAAAAAATTGCATCATGTTACATTGGAAAATAACTGAGCTTTTTCACTGACAATGCAAGTGCACCTCCTAGTCATAGGCTACTGTGGAGAACCCCTAGGATGATCCATGGATATTTGTGATGTCTTTGTCTTGGCAATGATGGCAATATGTAGGCTAGAAATCTACACACACCCTAGTGGTAGGAAATAGTTTTGCTCAGTGGGTACGTCTAGCCACACACCACTGGGGCTTTAGTAGGTCTACCAGCACAGTGATGGGGCTGCAACAGTTCAAAACAACTAAGTGGCCAGTGAATAGCAGCTGTTTGAATTGGCTTTGGCATTGAGTTTGACTTTTCTGTGAAAGGCAGAAAAAGGCACTCAAGTCATTCCTTTCAAGGAAGGATGTATTTACTGTTTTGCCAGTGTTGCTATGACTGGTCGTTGCACTATCCATTTTGAAAGACCACCACTGATTCTCTCCCTAGGATTGAGCGCGGTTTATGGGTCATGTCCACACATACATTTTGATGTCATATTCTGGCCTGTCAGGCTAGGCAATATTTTTTTTTTCCCCAAACATTTTGTCCATTCATCATAAAAGCTGGCACATGCAATGTTCAGAACAAGCCTCACAAACGCTGCCTATTGCCATTTTGATGCATGGAACCTTTAATGCAATGCAACATGTCAGAATTTTAGTTTTTGTTTAGTTTTAGTGACAAAACATTATGTGAGGTCAGATCACAGAATATTTGTGATTGATTGCTACAAAACATGATGTGAGCACTTCTCAAGTTGGGATTGACTATAAAAATATGATGTGTCTATGGCAATAATGAATTATGATATTTGGCCCCCATATTCCTGTTTGCAGACAGTTAAAATAATTTTTAAATGAAACTGTCTTGCTGCAGTGGCAGATCATTTTGTATGAAATGACCAATTGTGAAATAAAAAAAAAAAGTTCTCCAGCAGTACAGACAAGTGTAAACTGTATGTGCTGAACTTTGATGGACACTTGAGCGTTCACTACAAGGAAAGAGAGGCTCTACTTATTAGCAAGGTGAAGTTTAGTGACGTCGGTAATTGGCCACAGCCATGTAAAACTACGCTTGGAACTCGAGATGCACCAGCAAAATTGTTCAAAAGTCTGCCAAAACTCCAAAATGCATGATCACACTCTAAATCCCAAGAAACACAGCCACATGACCCCAGAAGAACGCTTACCAGCACAACACTGGCCCATTAGAAAACAGCACACACAGCAGTGATTTCAAGGGCAAGTCATAGACACACTACAATACTGTAACAATCTGGATTTATACTGTCCCTATGTTATGTTTTCGGTTCAAGCACCATGTAATATCAGGGGAAGATCATGTGCCTGTTAACATCTAAAAATCAAGTAAAAACTTCATATAACTTCGCACATCTAGTGCAGATAACATGGAGGTAAAGCACTTTGAAGACAATGAGAAGTTGCGTGTCAGACATTAGCACTTTGCTCTTTCAAAATAAACTTTTATCTTTAACTCGGCGTGGGAGAGATAACCAACATTTTTCTTATTGCAGTGTTGGATTATGACATTTAAGTATACCTTTTTATGTTTCTGATATGAAACAGAAGAAAAAATATATCTAAAGGACTTTCATCAAACTATGAAAATATGCTGTTTTAGCATTCCATTCCGTTACCATAAAATATATTTTTTCCCCTCCCACAAAGAATTCCCAAAAGAAAGTACCTTGATAGGACACTTAATGTAGCATTAATTTTCATGCATACAATAGGAAAAAAAACGTTAAGTTAAAATCTTTAACTCTGTTACCAAAATCGCTAACAGAATAACAGAAAAGTCACAAAATTCTATCATATGATAAATATTTTACACAAACGGTTAAATGACCTTATGGACCAGTATTGTTCACTACCTCCTATTGAAACCATGACAATTATCAACATTTGGTGCCAATATTTTGGGAGTGTCTAGACTAACCCACTTCCAGGAAATAATGCTAATTTGGCTATGTATTAGCCTTATGGTGCCCATATCATGAAGGGGTCAGGTTCCATTCCCATTCCCAGTCCATGTCTCACTCCTTCTGTTACCAATCTGTCTGAATAAAAGCAAACTAACCTAACTGCTGCTAGGCTAGGATAATTGCCTGGAAGTGAATTGAATATTGCTAATTTATGATTACTTATGCTAGCCAAATGCTAGCCTACAGCTAACCAAATAGAACTATAGGCTATTTATTGTGTCTGGAAACGCCAGCAGCTGACCATCTCCCCAGTCATTCCCTTACTCAGCCACAGCTTCCAAGTTCCACAGGCAGGTGAGAGTGCCTACTTCCTGGTTCACGCTCACTCATCCCCTCTGGCCGAGTACAGATACTCTGACGGGGCAGTAGAGAATACGTAATCAATCCCAAAGCTTAACTACCACCGGCCCATTCACCCACAATGGACAGGGAAATGATGTCGGATGATGAAAGAATGATGTCGCCCTGTCAGAAGGGTATTTCCCATCCCCCTTGTCCCAATCAGCAGCCACCCCTTACCCCACTCCAATCAACCAATCAAGCAATCATGACGCCCATTCTCCAGACACCTGCATTTACCCTTCGGATACAATAGTCCAGTGAAAATGTCCACATGCATGAACAGTGAGACTTCACGCAACACAAACCCATGATAAATAATAATTGCATACACATATACATATACAGATACATATACATGTAGACAGCCAAACCATACCCACTTGTGACATAAATATTTTGACTTAATTTAGTTAGAACCTTTTTTGTTATCCAGTAAGTACATGTAGACACATACAAAATGAGCTATTGGTTTGAAATATCGGTTCACCACTTGCCGAATGACATTAAAAAATGTAGTGGCAGTGTAACACCATTACCGTGTGATCTTCCCATTAACTAAAGTATTGTTTCAGTGCTGTTTTTGGTATGATATATTGCGCACTTAAACATATTTCATTATACTTTCTTCTTAATTCTCTTCCAACATCCATCTCCCACCATTTCCACAAAAAAGCATATCATACCATAAACACGAGTTCAGTGAGATCAAGTAAATCAGTCGCAATTTCTAATTGATAAATACATTTGCGATTTATCTTGTCATAACCTTTAACAACATTAAACAGTGCAGTGATATCATCATAGTTTGTACAAGTAATGCATTAATCAGTACTGGTATCTGCTGTAATAATTCTCTGTATTCATTGTAATCTGTATTATGTGCAGATGCTCCAAGGAACACCTCAGTTGCCCTTCCCCCTGGTGACATAATTGAGGGCAGTTCAGTGACTCTGACCTGCAGCAGTGATGCCAACCCACCAGTACACAACTACACCTGGTACACAAACAAACACGGGTCTGAATTTAGACAAAGAATTGGAGATGACACGAGTTACACCATCATTAACATCAGCTCTGAGCACAGTGGGCTTTACTACTGTAGGGCAGAGAACAAACATGGAGCCAGTAATTCCAGTGCTACATTACTGGATGTATATTGTGAGTACTGTTAAATGCTATGTAAGGAAAGACAGCCGCCGGGGTGTGCCGTTATACGGAATTAATGAACGAGGCAGAGGCAAGAGTGAATGCAGAGTGAAGTTCCTCATCCAAGTTCATTAATTCCGTATAACAGCTCACCTCCGAGGCCGTTATCCCGCTTATCTCCTGGTTGCACTCATGCATGTAAGGAATAGGGGTGCGTTTACAATAAAACACAACAGCGTGCAGCCCAGTTTGAAAAGAAACCGGTTCAGTAGCTGCACTACTTTCTTTTCTAACAATGATGGTTTTAGCAAATAACGGTGCTGAGGTGTACTGTTATACAGAATTAATGAATGAGGCGGAGGCAAGAGTGAACGCGGAGTAGGCCGGAGTAGGCCTTGGAGAAAGCCTGAGTTACAGCATCACTAACAATCAGCTCTGAGCACAGAGGGTTTTACTACTGTAAGGCAGAGAACAAACATGGAGTCAGAAATTCCAAAGTATTATTCCTGGATGTGTATTGTGAGTGCTGTTAGATGCCACTTTAAGCATCCTATGCAAGTGTTTTGCAACAGTGTTGTATACCACACTTCATGTTTACAGGCTAAAGGATAGGAAATAACAATCATAATTGAACAACCTTTTTTGTTATTCAGTAAGTACATGTAGACACATACAAAATGAGCTATTGGTTTGAAATATCGGTTCACCACTTGCCGAATGGCATTAAAAAATGTAGTGGCAGTGTAACATCGTTACCGTGTGATCTTCCCATTAATTAAAGTATTGGTAAATGTTTCAGTGCTGTTTTTGGCATGATATATTGCGCACTTAAACGTATTTCATTATACTTTTTTCTTAATTCTCTTCCAACATCCATCTCCTACCATTTCCACAAAAAAAGCATATCATACCATAAACACATGAGTTCAGTGAGATCAAGTAAATCAGTCCCAATTTCTAATTGATACATTTGCGATTCATCTTGTCATAACCTTTAACAACATCAAACCGTGCAGTGATATCATCATAGTTTGTACAAGTAATGCATTAATCAGTACTGGTATCTGCTGCAATAATTCTCTGTATTCATTGTAATCTGTATTATGTGCAGATGCTCCAAGGAACACCTCAGTTGCCCTTCCCCCTGGTGACATAATTGAGGGCAGTTCAGTGACTCTGACCTGCAGCAGTGATGCCAACCCACCAGTACACAACTACACCTGGTACACAAACAAACACGGGTCTGAATCTAGACAAAGAATTGGAGATGACACGAGTTACACCATCATTAACATCAGCTCTGAGCACAGTGGGTTTTACTACTGTAGGGCAGAGAACAAACATGGAGCCAGTAATTCCAGTGCTACATTACTGGATGTATATTGTGAGTACTGTTAAATGCTATGTAAGGAAAGACAGCCGCCGGGGTGTGCCGTTATACGGAATTAATGAACGAGGCAGAGGCAAGAGTGAATGCAGAGTGAAGTTCCTCATCCAAGTTCATTAATTCCGTATAACAGCTCACCTCCGAGGCCGTTATCCCGCTTATCTCCTGGTTGCACTCATGCATGTAAGGAATAGGGGTGCGTTTACAATAAAACACAACAGCGTGCAGCCCAGTTTGAAAAGAAACCGGTTCAGTAGCTGCACTACTTTCTTTTCTAACAATGATGGTTTTAGCAAATAACGGTGCTGAGGTGTACTGTTATACAGAATTAATGAATAAGGCGGAGGCAAGAGTGAACGCGGAGTAGGCCGGAGTAGGCCTTGGAGAAAGCCTGAGTTACAGCATCACTAACAATCAGCTCTGAGCACAGAGGGTTTTACTACTGTAAGGCAGAGAACAAACATGGAGTCAGAAATTCCAAAGTATTATTCCTGGATGTGTATTGTGAGTGCTGTTAGATGCCACTTTAAGCATCCTATGCAAGTGTTTTGCAACAGTGTTGTATACCACACTTCATGTTTACAGGCTAAAGGATAGGAAATAACAATCATAATTGAACAACCTTTTTTGTTATTCAGTAAGTACATGTAGACACATACAAAATGAGCTATTGGTTTTAAATATTGGTTCACCACTTGCCGAATGGCATTTAAAAATGTAGTGGCAGTGTAACACTGTTACCGTGTGATCTTCCCATTAACTAAAGTATTGGTAAATGTTTCAGTGCTGTTTTTGGTATGATATATTGCGCACTTAAACGTATTTCATTATACTTTCTTCTTAATTCTCTTCCAACATCCATCTCCCACCATTTCCACAAAAAAGCATATCATACCATAAACACATGAGTTCAGTGAGATCAAGTAAATCAGTCCCAATTTCTAATTGATAAATACATTTGCGATTCATCTTGTCATAACCTTTAACAACATCAAACCGTGCAGTGATATCATCATAGTTTGTACAAGTAATGCATTAATCAGTACTGGTATCTGCTGCAATAATTCTCTGTATTCATTGTAATCTGTATTATGTGCAGATGCTCCAAGGAACACCTCAGTTGCCCTTCCCCCTGGTGACATAATTGAGGGCAGTTCAGTGACTCTGACCTGCAGCAGTGATGCCAACCCACCAGTACACAACTACACCTGGTACACAAACAAACACGGGTCTGAATCTAGACAAAGAATTGGAGATGACATGAGTTACACCATCATTAACATCAGCTCTGAGCACAGTGGGCTTTACTACTGTAGGGCAGAGAACAAACATGGAGCCAGTAATTCCAGTGCTACATTACTGGATGTATATTGTGAGTACTGTTAAATGCTATGTAAGGAAAAACAGCCGCCGGGGTGTGCCGTTATACGGAATTAATGAACGAGGCAGAGGCAAGAGTGAATGCAGAGTTAAGTTCCTCATCCAAGTTCATTAATTCCGTATAACAGCTCACCTCCGAGGCCGTTATCCCGCTTATCTCCTGGTTGCACTCATGCATGTAAGGAATAGGGGTGCGTTTACAATAAAACACATACAACAGCGTGCAGCTCAGTTTGAAAAGAAACCTGTTCAGTAGCTGCACTACTTTCTTTTCTAACAATGATGGTTTTAGCAAATAACGGCGCTGAGGTGTACTGTTATACAGAATTAATGAATGAGGCGGAGGCAAGAGTGAACGCGGAGTAGGCCGGAGTAGGCCTTGGAGAAAGCCTAAATTACAGCATCACTAACAATCAGCTCAGAGCACAGAGGGTTTTACTACTGTAAGGCAGAGAACAAACATGGAGTCAGAAATTCCAAAGTATTATTCCTGGATGTGCATTGTGAGTGCTGTTAGATGCCACTTTAAGCATCCTATGCAAGTGTTTTGCAACAGTGTTGTATACCACACTTCATGTTTACAGGCTAAAGGATAAGAAAGAACAATCATAATTGAACAACCATGTTGACTGACAAAGTAATTGATTTCATACCAAGGCTACTGTGTATCAGGGTGGCAGGAAGAGAAAAATTGCCAGGCTGTTAGCAAGAAAGCTCATCTTAGGGTGCAAGTGGTACCACTCTACACAAAAATTGTCTTGCACAATCTCAAACGGAATCCAAAGCGCTGGGCCTTTAAATTGGCAGATTTTGTGAATAGATTGGCTACAAGAGTAAATGGTTTCAATGGTTTAAGCAATCAGAAAAAAACTGTATATCACATAGGATGCTTATTAGTGAACTTGTGTTGACAAGGCTTCAATTCCCAACATTCCTTATACTCCTGAAAACATCAGTAAGTCATATAATGACAGTGCAGTTCTGTGCCAGTTCTACATTAGGTAAACTGTGTTGATCAGAAAGACGCTGAATTCAATGTTTACTGAAATATATTGTAAAATTCCCCATGTAGACTCTCCCAGAAATATGTCAGTATCACGCAACCACTCTGGTGAGCTTCAGGAAGGAGACTCAGTGACTCTGACCTGCAGCAGTGATGCCAACCCAGCAGTACACAACTACACCTGGTACAAGAAGACTGGAGATAAAACAGTTCGTCATAGCTCAGGAAGAACATCTCACCTGACTCTTGAACTCATCGTTGGTGTGGATGACCTTTACAACTGTGAGGCACAGAATAGGGTCGGCTCAAGGAACTCAACAGAGGTCAGGATCTACATACCAGGTCCAGTGACGTTAAATCCTTTCACTTTAAAAATTTCTCTCAGTGGAATAGCGGTGATTTTGACAACATAAATCTTTTCCTCCTTGCATTCCTGAATTGATATATATTATTTACTCATATATTTTTTACAAAGTGTCTCAGGAAATATAAATTTGTAAATATCTCTCCTCAGGTTTTGGCTTGTACAGAGGAATCTTATTCAGTGCTTTGGGAGCCATCTTGGCTGTAGTTCTCCTGCTGCTGGTCATTGTATGCTGGAGGCAAGTGATGGAAGAGCAACTTTTATAATAAGATTTCCATGAATCACTACCAAAACTTCAACTTCTTTTAGAGAATAAAATGTCCATTGAATCTCTGTCTATACTGTTAACTTTTCTGTGTCTGGAAACATGGAGCTGTTTGTAAACATAATTTTGAACTTTGTTGATTTTGAATGTAGGAGACAGATGCCTAGCTCTACCAAGACCTTACGAAGCACAGACAACAATACACAGGTAAGCATATTTGAATTAAAATGTGTCCTCCCATAGTATAATTCCATAATATGCAACATAATTTTTTTTTCAGATGATCTTGAATAATATATGTATAATGCACAATAGGAATTAGTTTCTGCCACTTATCATCTGGTCTTTTACAAGGAGACATTGATCCCCATAACATATTTCTATCAGTCATCTTATGATTATGTAATCATTGTACTAGCAATTAATTTTCTTTCACCCTCTCTGGCATCTCTCCCAGGGAACCTCAGATCCTGTCTATGACATGGCCTCTGACTCTCCACAGAGAGTCAATACAAACAAAGACGATAATGATGATGACGGTGACGTCATGTATGCCAGTGTTCAGTTTAAACCTAAGAAAAAACAGCAGGAGGTGCCCAGCCTGGAGGACACGAGTGCCCTGTATGACAACATTCAGTGTAAACCCCAGAAACAGCAAGAGGAGACCAACCAGGAGGATGAGGTCCAGTATGCCATTGTTCAGTTCAAGAAACACAAACCAGAGACCACAGGCCCAAAGATGCCTCTCTCTGCCTCACCAAAGGAGGAGGCCGAGTACGCCACAGTGAATTTGAAGGGACTGAGTGCTGCCACTCAGTGAGTGTTTACTGATATTGCAAGAATATCTCACTAGAAGACAACACAAGTTATTGACAGGAAACGTTACAATTTGTTATGTGACAGTGTGATAGAATTTACTGTGTATGGCTGAAAGTGCAATTTTCAATTCAATCGTCTATTTGTTTTATTGGTTCACTTTAAAAAAGGCAAACAATCATCAGTAGATATTACTGTAATCTACAGATATTTTCTTAACATTTGGAATCTCTAATCTAACTGAAATGTATGAATAAGTAAATGTGTGAATGAGTGAGGGTGGACATGAATGATGGATGATTGTGGAAATGCATGTGAAATGCAACGTTGTTGACTGAGGTGTTGTCTCCCAGTCTACAGCACCGTCAACAAGAAACTCAAACCATGACCCTGAAAGACCACAGCCTGGTATCAACAGCAATGTTTTTGTGTTTGATGGTAGTTTTATTGTTGTTTCATACAACTGTACTGTTTCCCTGTCTGTTTCAGTTTGGTTGTTTTGATTTTACCTCAAAGGGAGAGCACCTGTTCCGCTGTTTCTGTTCTTTTCAAAAAAAGCAACTTGGCTTGGTTCAGCGTCACTGGCAAAGACTTTAAGTAGTGTCATATACTTTAGTTAAGGGGAGGACTGAGACATAATTTTATAATTGATCATTTAAATTGTATAGGGTGAATATTGATAAAGTGGGACATTTTTGATCTCCACTTTTGACGATGATCCAAATATTGTGTGTAGCAACACAGCATATTTTAGCTTGTTTAGCTTGAACAAAAAAGATCAGATAATACAAATAGATATATTTTGCTGCAAACAAGTAGAAATGGCCTACTGTGAAGTACATTTTTTCAGCAAGAGGCCTGTGTGACTGTTGGTTGTGCCCTGGCAGCTAAGAATAGTCAACCTCAACCTCTGCTCATATTTTGCTATTGTTATACCGGTTTGGTATGCTTTTGTAAACCACATGTTACTTCCAGACACACACACACACACACACACACAGGGCCGCTGGAAGTCATTTTTTTACAGGAGGTGCTGTGAAAATAAAAAAAACCCTTAGCATATAGGCCTATTTAAAATACATTTTAAATATAAATAAACAAATACATATACACTTTCATATAGTCTTGAACAATTTAAGAACAGTGTAAAAACAATTTAAGAACGTTGTCTCTGACGATTTAAGAACAAAACAATAGATTTTTTAAGTCTCCCTCTGGCCACTAGGGGGTGCTGCAGCATCCCCAGCACCCCCACTTCCCGTGGCCCAACACACACACACACAGTTGCACCTACTTTAATATACTTTTCTATTGCCTTTGCCAGTGCATTGAACTGCTGAATATAACTGATCAACATTTTCAGTTAACTTCACTTCACTGTTGCATTGTCTGTCTGTGCCTATGGTAGACCAATAGTCTTATTAATTTATTAAACCTTATGCAAACATATTACATTGAAGTGCAAGCTTATATTGAATTCAGTTCCTTTCTCAATGTGATAGTTTTTTCTAATGTGACTACGTTCCGTTATTTACTTAAGAATTAGATTGATGTAGCCATGTCAGTCAGAAAAGGCCATATAGCTCTCACAGGAATCTTCTTCTTATGATGATGATTATTATTATTATTAGTAGTAGTAGTAGTACCTATTTATATATTATTAATTATTCTTTTATTTTTTTAGTTTTATTTGTATGTATTTGTTTATAGACATTATACATTTCATTCTGTATTCTGGGGACGTTTGCCTTTTAGAAGTCAGACATTAAGGGATAGGGCTTTTGCTTGTCTATGTGCATTCACAGTAAATAAATAAACTAACATAATAATACATTTGATCATGATGCCTCTAATATTGTGACTAGCCCCTTGTTCTTGAGGTCATGGTCATAAACTGAGCCTTCAATTCAGTAACCCTGGACTCGAAAAAACCAGCTAGATCCTCCGAGTCATAAATTTGAGTCCTTACTTATTCCAAACTCACAACTTATAGATACAATCCTGGTAGCAGGTAATGCTGTCATCTACAATCTACAAAAAAAGACAATTATTGACTCAACCGACCCAACTGACCAAATTCACAGTTGAATCAGAATCTGTAGCCTGAAGCACACACACTCGTGATTGAGTCATTGAGTCAGCTGATTCATAGTGAGGAATGGGTTGATACTAACTTAAGTGACTCAACTAAATCAATTGAATTTATGTTTCACTTTTACTTTTGTGCCCAGATCCTCAAATCACAAAAAGTCCAGACGAGTGTGACAAAGTGACACTTACCTGCAGCAACACCTGCATTTTGAGTCCCAAACTCATCCAGTGCAGCAGCTCACAGCCTCAGAGTAATTCACACCTAAGCAGCTCATAACACACCCCGATCATAACCTTAAATAGTGATGATTCCTGTGCTGTTCAGGGTTAGTCTTCACTATTACAATGTGCAGACAGTTACATTACGATCATGTTTATGTTTACTTTACAAATGCTTTTATCCAAAGAAACATGCAATAAAGATAATACGAAAAAAGAATTGGCTAAAAATGTACATGTCTCATATAAGCCTAAACATTTAAGTAAGAATGTAAGTGCAGATGGCAAAAAATATGACTAATGATTACTATGATATTAACACTAGATAAGAGTGTCAGTGAGGTTATTTTTTTAATAATTTACAAAAAGGTCATAGTCACATATAGGAAGAAAAACATAACCTAATATACTTCACAATGATCAACATCATGCTTTACAATTTACAGTATATGTTTAATTGTCAGATTGCTCCCACGTTACATAGTGGCTTTAGTTCACCCTCAAGGCACTTTGATCAGTCAGTGCGGTTACATGAATAAAAAAAGATTTGAGTTTGATCATTTTATTTACTCCCTTTAGGAACTGTCATGTTCCTCAAAAACTTACATTTAAATCACATTGTATACAACTGCTGTATTATTAATGCATTAACCAGTGCTGGTATCTCTGCTGTAATAGATTTCTGTATTAATTGCAATCATGTGTCTGAATTTTCCTTTTTTAATTTTCAGATACTCCAATAATCCCCACAGTATCAATTCGCCCCCCAGACAGTGATCTCAGTAGTACAGTCCTGAATGTGAACTGTAAGTACTATGTGGTACTGCTAGATTAATTGAAGTGAATTGGTTTTGACAACATTAGGAAATATTTGATCTTCCTGTATCTTTATCATGATATGATATTTTTGTGTAGTTGTATGTCTGAGATATGTACGATGTTAATGAACAGCAATGCATGTTAAATACCTCTCCAGATTCTGGTGTGAATACAGACACAGTGTTTATTGCTTTGTCGACCACCTTGGCTGTAGGTCTCCTTCTGGTTGTTATCTTTGTGTTCCGGCCACAGGAACCGAGTCAGTGATCTATAGAACCGTCAACAAGAACCCCAAACCATGACATCACAGGGAAACAACCTGGCATTACTGAACTAGTGAGTAGCCTAATGATGTCTGTAATATCTATAGTTGACTTACATTTAGAACCTCCATGCTTTTATTCCTTTCAACAAAAGTGACTTGACTCATTCGATTTGACTTGAATTGAGTGTGATCAAATCATTATTTAAGGATGTGCTGTGAAGTGTAAGAGGTAATGTTATTAACATTTCATTTGAATCTATATTTAACATCTAGCTCATATTTTATATTTTATTGAATAATTCAGTTAATAAACCAGTGTGAAATGTCATCTGTGTTTTTTATGTTTTCTATTCTGCTGTTCTGTCTATTTTATTTCTAATTAAAAAAGCAAATAGTGTAGGAACATGCTACATGGTACATCCAGAGTCTCTCTCTCTCTCCAGGAAAAGCCTGCAGGCTTCATTCACACTGGCCACAGATGAAAAAACAGACATAGATTGCCTGCATTGGTCTTCTCAGCTACTCCTACTTCAGTTAACACACACACGTGCACGTCCACACACACACACACACTCATACATTTTTAGTGGAACACTTCCTGTAGCCTACACCAAGAGCATCTCTGTCTCTTTTCAGGAAACATAGGTAAGGAGATATCTAATTCTCGTTTATTATTATTATTATTATTATTATTATTATTATTATAACTAATAACTAATAAACCAATTTGAAATGTTATCAGTCGGCTTGAATGTTAGGCTTTCACAAATACTGTATTTACTTAAACTCCACTGATGGGTTGTTGTCACAGGTGTCACGGTGTCTCTCCGAATCTTTGGGTTCTTCGGGATTTTTTCCGTCTAGTCTTCGCGGTTTCACTTACCTCATTATTAGTTTCACCCCACCAGTCTGCTCCCCGCTCCGTTCGCGTCACCTTAGTAATTACCCTCACCTGCCTCCCTTGTTTCCCGATCACCGTGATTTTCCGTCTCTCATTCACTTCCTTGTTTTGTTCCGTCACTAGTCCATTCTCCTCTTTCCCCATTATCTCCCTCACCTGCACTCCCCAATTATCTCTGCATTACACTCGCTCTGTTGGTTACGTTTTTACTATTTATACACGCCCCTTTCATTCACTCTTTGTCAGTCCGTCTGCGAACCACTTATCTGGCAAGCGTTTAGACTCTGGCTCCGTGTTTCTGCTTTCAGCTGGAATTTCGCCCCTTTGTTTTCCCACCTTTCTGTTACTGTTTTTACGTGAGTTTTTTGGTTTCCCTGTCGGTCTCCCAGCTCGTTTGTCTCCTGTGTTTTGCCGGTCTGTTTTCTCTTCCCCTGCCTTCAGTTCTCCTGTCTCCTGCTCCCCTCATCTCTACGGCTACTCCCTGGATCACGACTCCTGCCTGTCCCCCGACTCTGCTCTGCTCTGCCGCTTCCTGGTCACCGACTCCTGCCTGTCCCCCGACTCTGCTCTGCTCTGCTGCCCCCTGGTCTCGACTCCTGCCTGTCCCTCGACTCTGCTCGGCTCTGCCCTTTCCGAACGGCGCGTCAACCTACCCTGCGCGTCTCTGCTGCAGCCGCCTGGTCGCATCGAGGCGCTCCGGTGCCTCAGTCTACCTCCTGGGATTCCCCGGCTCCAGTACTCCGCGCTCGGGCGAGCGTCTCCCCGAACACCAGTCCGCCCCTCTCGGGGCGCTTTGCCTTTTCCCCCATTTCCCCTAATCCTCAATAAACTTGTGTCTGAGAACGTACGCTATTGGGTCTGCCTTCTGTCTGTCCGGTTTTCTGACAACAGGTTTCCATTTGAGAAATTACAAAGAGAAATATTATATAGAGAGAACAGCTTTAACAACATTGTTGTCACTCTGTAAATAAGACATTGTTAGAATTTACATTTACCCACTGCAATTTACAATTAAATGTACAAAGGTGCTTTCCATTAGAAAATGGTTCAAAGGGGTTATGTCCCCTCAAAGCACATTCAAAGCACAACTACAGGTACAATACATGCTAATATACATGTACTATCTGCATGTCACCAAAAATGAGGATGAAGCTGTTCATTCTAGACCAACACAACAGTATAGCGTTGCCCACATCTATGTAAATTTGACCACAATTGGAGTCACCCATTTGGGGAGTATTTGCATGGCTAATATTTGAAAATCATTGAAAGAGTGTTGAGAGAGTGTTGTCGCGTGTTGTCGCATTGCAAAATGGTGGAGTGGGGTTGTTAAGCATATCGGCCTGACAGTTACACATCACTTTTGTATATTAAAAATCAACAAATCTGCAGTTCTCTGTTTATAACATTTTAAAAGCCAATACAGTCATGTTTTCTAAAATACTGCCAAATATGTTGTGACTGTGAGAATATTTTGCATGGTTATAAGACATTTAAGTTTCATAAAGCATGGTAACGGAGTTACATGCTTTCTCTTAATCATCATTTATTCATTGGAAACAGTATTAATTAACATAAGAAAATGCAAAAACAAAACATTTTGGTAAAACTAGATTAAGGTACACATATTCGCCATTAACTAACAGCTCATTAACATGCAAATTAGTAGCATACCAACCTACTATTGCATATTTGTACATTACAAATGACCTAATACCTTATTCTACATGAGCTTATGCTACCCATAATAGACCATTACTTAAAAATGTCTCCAATATAAACTCTTAATTACTGTTGATATGTGGTTAGTAAGTTAGTTGTTGTAAATTAATTATGATCTTAATATGTCTCGGTTAGTATGGGGCTTTCAAGGAAGTACAACAGGAACAGTTTTTCTCCTTCAGTAATACTTAAAGGATGTTTTTTTTCATAGGCTCAAAGCCCAAAACTACAATTACCTAATAGTGTCCTGATTGTGTCATTATGATTGAGAATAACTGTTCCTGAGAATAGCTGTTAGTACTTTACTACCACCTTATGAGCCCATTACTGAGCAAGGCATATTGAGAATCAAAATCTACCTTACTATGAATAATCAGTAATTTGGAGTTTGCATTGGAGGAAGTCTAGTTAAGGGTCTACTATGGGTAGATGGGTAGAATAAGATGCAGAATAAGGTATTAATAAGTAACTTGTAATGACTAACAAAGGGCTAGTATGTTATTAATTTGCAGGGTAATAAGCTGCTAGCTAATGCTGAATATGTGTATCTAATGCGTAACCAACTATTTCAATTTTAGTTTCCAGACACACTAAATAGCATATAGTTTTACTTGATTAGCTCTAGGCTAGCATTTGGCTAGCATAAGTAATCATAAATTAGCAATTCACTTCCAGGCAACTGAATTATCCTAGCCTAGCAGCAGTTAGGTTAGTTTGCTTTTATTCAGACAGGTTAGTAACAAAAGGAGTGAGACATGGAGTGGGAATGGGAATGGAACCTGACCCCTTCATGATATGGGCACCATAAGGCTAATACATAGCTACATAATGCTACATTAAGTGTCCTTCAAGGTACTTTCTTTTGGGAATTCTTTGTGGGAGGGGAAACAAATATTTTATGTTAACGGAATGGAATGCTAAAACAGCATATTTTCATAGTTTGATGAAAGTCCTTTAGATATATTTTTTTCTTCTGTTTCATATAAGAAACATAAAAAGGTATACCTAAATTTCATAATCCAACACTGAAATAAGAAAAATGTTGGTTCTCTTGAAGACAAATGTTGGTTCTTGTCTTCAAAGTGCTCCAGGGGACCTAGAGACAAAATTCAAACTGTTTTATAAACTTTATCTTCATGCTATCTACACTAGATGTGCAAAGTTATATGAAGTTTTTACTTCATATAAAAAAGTAACTTCAGTAGTAGTCATAGTTTTCTTTGGCCATCTGTCAGAAATATTCTAACTTCAGAAAATTACCTCTTCTGCTTTCTTCTATTAATATGTACACACTTTCCCCAATGTGATAAATTCTATGCATGTTTAAATTGTATTTAGGTACAACTATGCAAGACAGAAAAGGTATGGTAAATCACAGATACTTACATGTAATATTGAGATATTTCTCTGGTGAACAGAGAGCCTCATGTCCCTTAACAGCACAGGAGTATTTGCCTGTATCTTCAGGTCTGGCTGAGTCTATAACCAGACTGTTATCAGCTGGGTGTAGTTTCTCAACATGTTTTGAGTTCTTGTACCAGATATAGGTGGGGTTGTTACTCAGGCTGCAGTTGGTGCTACAGGACAGTGTCACTTTGCCTCCCTCTTTCACTGTTGCAGGATCCATCTGTACCTGCAGATCTAGCAGAAAAATACAGCACATAGTGGATTCCACGAAAACTAAGTGGAAAAGCATGCTTGGCCTGCTACATTTCTATCTCAATGCCTTAACATGACAGAGTTTCTTTTGAAAATGAATGAATGAAGGACTTTACATTTTCTTACATTTGTATTATCATGTTGCCTTGTTACATTTTCTTCATCACCTTTTCTAGCTAGACAGATTGCTCTGCCTGCCTGTCATCTTTTAGCTCATCTGCTTGTGGAGGTTAGTGAGATTGAATCAGGATGAACGGCGCACATGCAAAAGTAAACAACAGGTAAATAAAAACAGAAAAAAAACATTGCAAAACTTGTCAATTTTTTAAACAATAGCATATGTAGAGAAAATTCAAAAACACCACGTCTGTTAGTTTTCTTCATAGGAATAACAAACTGGCACCCTTTCTGAAATTTTATCTTACTTTCAAAAATGTAATAATGAATGAATGAAAAAGTACATGGACCAGGTTAGCAGCTGGAAAGAAATGTAGGCATGTGCATCTGCAACAATTCCTGAAGGATGTTAGAATTTTATATAATTTTATATGACTTTCTGCAACTCTGTTCTAACGGTGAAATGAATAATCTTCTTCTGTGTGCTACTTAGAATTATCTGTCTCAGTTGAGTCTGTACAGAATGTTCGGGCAACAACTGTTAAACTTAGAGAAAACCTTAAAGATAGCCTTGACCAGTGATTATCTGTCGATACTTGTCAAGACACTGGCATCAGTATGGGTAGGAAGGCGCCTGTTTAGGCTAGGTCCTGTTTGCCTGCTTCGAGTGTGTCACATATATGGAGTCTTGCCAAGTTTAGGGACTGGTCAAGCTATTTTCTATTGTTTAGACGTTTGAGTATATGTAGAGCCATTTTCCTTCACACAGAGGAGAAGGATCCAGACGAGCTATGCTGTAACATCTTAGCCATCCTATCTCAACCTCGCGGGAGAGACAGAAAAGTGAGTTTGATAGTCTCTTTAGACTTCGCTTTGTTACTTCTGCTTTTTATTTTTATTCCATCAATATTTGTAATTCACTTAATTTATTCTGTAATAAATCATTGATCCTGGTCCAACGCAACTGAGCCATCGAGTCTTCTATTCTGCTGGGAAGAAACACACAACGCAACTTTAAGGTTAACCACGACTTCTGGTGAAAAGTCGAACTGGGAAAACCCCCCAAACAGATGGTGCCGTGACCCGGATACTACAAAAGAGACTTTAAGAGACTTTCCAAAAATCCAGTGGGAGAGCTGGATTCTTCTGTCCTCGAGCTGTGCCTGGTGCCCTGCTGACCTGCATCTGAATTTGCCTGTATGCTGACGTAGCGTGGGTGTGAGGGACGCCTCTATACCAACTCTGATCTTCATTAGGTGGGGAATGAATCTCTGACTCTTTTCCAAAGTATGAAAATAAGAACTAATAGCTGCCATTCCTAGTTTAAAATTATTTACTATCTGAAATAGAAGCTGGATGTAATTTAAGTACCTATGTCATTGGTTTATGAGCTCAAGAAATCATTGATATAAGATAAAGTAAAGGCCTGAGTAAACTTAGATTTGTGCGAATTAAAAGAACAAAATTTCCAAGGGTCTGTAAACCCAAAGTGAGAGAGGTACCCAAATAACTAGTCAAGGAGTTAAATTGGTGGCAGTGGCGTGATTGGATGTTTGAAAATATTTATGTGCAATCCTGTATGCAGTGTTGAAATATTGCATTTCTTGATTGGTGGTGTAAAATATTGAACATTTACAATTATGGAAAAGCCTAGACATGGGTTTAGGTGCAAAGAGGGTTAATTAATGCGAGTAGGCATTGATTTAAACTCCTCTTTGTCACGTAAAGCTTAACTCAAAAGATACTAGTAAAGTGAGAGAATTGCAATTAATCCTGTCTGAGAGGCAGATGACATGAACGATTGTCAAGTTTAAAGAGAGAATTTAGTCTGTTATTTCTGTCCCGCTGTGAGAGTGTGCCAGAGGGGGTTAGGGTGTGATATCTGAGAGAATAGAGTTTTCTTGTTTTTTTGTTTGTTTGTTATTTTGTGGTATTTGTGTTGTTTTATTTGTTTTGTTTGCAATTGCTGTTAAAGAGTTTAAACAAGAAGAAAACCAACAGCCTTTACAATGACTGAAGCCTCTGGAATTTATTCAGATGATGAATTCGAGACCTGTGACCAAAAGGCTCGGAGCAGATTGAGAAATGAAATGATATGTGAATTGTCACAGCCTGTGATTAAAGAGTTCAAGCTGGACAAGATCGAGAAGAAGGTAATCGAGGGTCTGAAGTGGGCGTTCGATGACCTATCAACGGTGTTTAAAAAATGGAAGAGTGCCAAACGTAATAAAACTCCCTTGGTTGATGAGCCAGCTGAGAAGACACAAGATGGATAATCTGAAGAGGGTCCACCGCAAAAGATTAGAAGATGAAAAGACTGCAAGTAAGAGTTTCCAAAAAGATGCAAACCGACTGAAACCTGAAATGGGTCGTCAGGCAGTCATGTCCCAATGACAAGATCAATGTATGGCGGTGCAAGCTGCAGAGATTGAGAAGCTGAAACAACAGTGTGCGGCTCTGTGTCGAGGTAACATAAGCAGGGAGGAAGTCTCTCCTGAATTCTACCAATCTCCAGCCAACAAGGTAATTGACAAGTTGACACCTGTGGTTCCTGACCCCTCTACCATCTTTAACAATCTTTAACAGCACAAAGTTTTCTCCGTGCTAGATGCTGTGAGCGTGTACTGGAGTATTCCACTCCTCCAGAATGCCAAGACTGGACTGCTTTCACCTTTGATGGAAACCAATACAAATGGACCCGTCTTCCTCAAGGCCTACACAACAGCGCCACCTTGTACAATCAAGCTCTACGACGACACCTGTCATTGCCTGAAATGCCAAAAATAACCTCAGAAGTCATCACCTACATGGATGATTTGTTGTTCGTATCCGAAACAGGAGAAGAGCATGAAAGTTACATGCGGGCGTTGATCGATTATCTTCATCTGAAAGAACACAAGGTGAGCTTTGAAAAGGCGCAAATGTCTATGCAGTCTGTGACCTACCTGGGGCAGAAAATCTCAGAAGGAAATAGAGAAATTACTGTTGACCGCACGGACGCAATCAAGAGAACTCCTGAACCAAGCATGATTAAGCAACTGCGCTCATTCTTGGGATTGTGCAACTACAACCGAGCATGGGTTGAATCATATAGTGAAAAGGTACAGCCCCTGACGGACTTGTTGAAAGAAAGTCCTGACTCTAAAGCAAGCATCAAGCTGACTGACGCTCAAAAGCTAACTTTTGAAGAACTGAAGCAAGCCCTGTGTAATGCACCTGCCTTAGGCATTCCTAACATCAACAGAAATCTTTCGTCCTCTATGTCCATGAGAGAGACAACTTCATGACTTCGGTGCTAACTCAGGAGCACGGCGGACTACAGAGACCTGTGCGATATTCTGCGAAGCTCGACACTACGGCAAATTGGGGTTCGGCCCCTGTCTACGAACAGTTCAAGCTGTCTTCCTGGCAATCCAAGCAGTGGCAAGCCTGGTGCTGGATCAACAGTTTACGGTGAGATGCCCACACGCTGTGAACATTCTGCTGTCCATGAGAAAAGTCTCCAACTCTTCAACTTTCATAACACCAAGTTCTGCAGAGATGGAGGAAGATCATTGTTGCGAAGATTTAGTCAAATTGATGGATGAAGAACCATTTTACGAAAGAGGACCCTTTGCAAAGTCCTGATCTAATTTTATACACTGACGGATCTTCAGTGGTGGTCAATGGAGTACGATGCGATGTCTTTGCCTGGAACTATCGACTTCAGGAAAGCTGGCGTACACGTGGTTTCAGATGCTTTGTTGAACTATTGCATCCAACTCTCAGAGGCAGTGTCTGCAGCAGAGAAGAGGGTGAGAGAAGCTTGGCGGGAACCACCTGAAGGAGGACATTCTCTGGTCGCTGGACAGTGGGTGATGATACACAAACCCCAGCCTTGGAAGCCAAGTGGGAAGGCCCGTACGAAATACTTCTTGTCACGAACTCTGCTGTCAAAGTGAAAAATAAATTTAAATGGATACATGCTAGTCATTGTAAATTAGTTGAAGGCCTCTGAGCTCTAAACCAATGTAGGTCTACTGTATGTTTTAAGATTTCCGTCAAACTTTCTTTTCTAGATTTAGGAGAATTTAGGGAGGTAAGATTCACAGAAGACTTTATTTTCCTGTGGGTTTTTTATTTTTACGGGAGGTCAGTTTGGGGAGGAGATAGAAGGGATGAGATAGGTTCATCTTTGAATCGTTTTATCCTGTTGGAGTTAAGGAAAGACAAAAAAAGTATAAAACCAATCATGAGCTGATTTTGTGTTTATACATAGAATGGATGTACAGTAATGTTAATCATGATTAATACAAATTATCTTGATAACACTTTTAATACACATGTTTAGTAAACATCTGTTTACTATTTCAGATATCAAAAATACCTTTCCCATCTGATACTGCTGTGTTTGTCTTGTGTGTTTGTAAGTCTGTGTGCAGAACATCCTACGGGAATCCCTTTCGGACTATTAATCACTGGACTGAACTGAACTATCAAATCCGATTCCTATTGCCACTACCCTTGGAGAGATTCGACGCCACACCCTGTGACAAGCTTCAAAGATGATGCCCAACCTGACAACTGTTCTAATGATTGTCTTGTGTGTGTTTAATGGGTTTATCTGTGTGTATGATAGTCTTTTTTGGGGGGGGTGTTATTTTGTCTCAGATTTTCCAAATTCTGATCCTGATTGTTTTGTGTGTTTTGTTTTTTTCTTTGGAACATTCATTCAATTAAATTCAATTGAATTTGGAGATGATTTCTCTATTTGTCATTTTCATTTTTTTTGTAATTGTCTCCTCCATGTTCTTTAAAGAATTATAATTTATATAATGATTGTGCTATCGTTATTGCTGGGCTACGGGTTTTGTACTTTATTCAAGATTTTGGACATTGCATTTCCATTTCTGGCACAGTGTGTGTAACCATAGAAATAAGACATAAAATATATATAATTTTGGTGTTGGGCTGATCCTGTATGTAAAGAAAATGTAAGCATTGTAGAAATGCATTCATTGACTGCATATAGTGTGAAAACAGCAAGAAATGTGTCAACTGTATGGCTACAACAGATCTATGGTGTGCTAATTGTATTTAGACTTTTGAAAATGAAGCTAATGGTTGGACAACAGCTTTTTAGTGATTGAAAAAAAAAAAAAACGTAAGCCTCCTATAACTCAAATGTATCAATGTTTTTAAACACTTTTCTCTAATGCTCTGACAAATGTATACAGCTATGGGAAGTAAGAACCTATTAGTAAAAGACTAAAAGGTAGGCCTGATCAACCTCATTACCAAACACCAAATATGTTGCACTGTGCCTGTATGTATACTGCCAGTAAGAGCTAACATACATACATACAGTGGGTGCACCAGCAAACCTTTTAGACAAATTTCCACATGCCAGTTACCTGTAACTGAGAGTTCAACTTTCTGACCAGTCCACTTTCCTCCTATTTGATCAGTTACAGAGGTTATAATTTCAACAAAATTTCACACACAATAGAAAACATTTAGTAAAAAATGAAATTAAGTACAGCTTAAGTACAGACAACTCTACAGACAACCATTACATGGGGAGGATCAATTCATGGGCTCAAAAAGAGTATAGTTCCATACGGTATAGATACTAATAAAGTGACTGTCCGGAGTACTTCAAGCAAGACAATTTAAAGCAGATGGCTAATATAAAAAAATAAAAAATAAAACTGTTCTGGAGTCTGTTGGTCCAAGCCTTGACACTTGAGGAAATGAGACGCTTTTTGTTTTGAAACCTGCATGAGCCAGTAGGGGGCGACAACACATAATGGTATGCAGGTCCCTGTATGTGCGATGCATTACTGAATGTAGGCCTAATATGTAATGTGCAAAAGAGTTGGGGGAGTTGGGGGAGAAAGATAAAATGTCTTGCTGCGTGCTTACTTAGGCCTACTAGTGTATGACTAGAGTTCAGAAATCTTGTAGGATGCGTGAGGAATGATAGACAGAGTGAGAAGCTCCAGGGTGAACCTTTTCTGAATGGCAAGAGCTCTGAGAATGCAAAGCATGTAAAAGTGATGCTGATCCGGCTTTACTGTGATTGTAACTAAGTTAGGTTACATCATGCCTGTGTTGGGAGAACAATTTGTAGCCCATTTTATGTCCAAAATGCCTATCGCTGGCTTTTTTCAGCAAAGGTAGTCTAACACTCCGCAGCTGTGTGAGTACAGACATGTCTGGATGCAGCTTGCTGAAGCTTAACTTATTTGAGTGCATTATATTAATCTCACTTGGCAGTACTTTGACTTGCCTGATTTATGCCTTGTGATCTATTATGACCTGATAAAAGGTAAATGACAAGTGCAAAGAAGGCATGGGAGTTCCTTTGCATGGCACATCTTTACACAACCAGAACCAGAGTTAGTAGCCTAACTGTATATCATACTGTGTTTTAAACCACACACACACACACTGCACATATACAGAGCAATGTACAGCTAAATAATGCAATGAAAGACTTATTTCCATTATACATGTACACATAGCACATTTACATAATATAGCATAACTACATGACATACTGAACTTCAGGATGAATGTGTGCCACATCAAAATCCCACAAAGAGATCATTTGAAAGCACAGACATTTCTAAATCCTTCACAGCAAACTGGGCAGTGTCTATATTACTCTATAGGAGTACAGCATTTGGACAACCATAAGTACCGAAAATAGTGTAAAATATACTACTATAGAGTAACATTTACACGGCCCAATTTCCTGTGTAGACATCTTTGTCACTGTGCTATGTTGACCAGTGCATATGACACTCTATAGGAGTACATTTTAAACTGATTTCAGTGTTTATGTTTGTCTAAATGTTGTACTCCCATAGGGTAACATATACACTGCCCAGTTTGAAACGGGATCACAAATTTGTTTTTACTTGTTCTTTTTCTCTTTTATTGTAACAACAAATAATGTTGTGTCTCAATTTAAATTTCATTTGAATTTCATTTAAATCTTTAGCAAAGATTGGACTTTTCAGAAAAACCTTTAAACTCATAAATGATTAGAGTTCATACAAATCATCATTAATGCAGTTTTGTACTCACCTACTTTGTTAGTTCAGCAGTACAGAGAGAGAGAGAGTTGCAACAAGTGTACATGAACCTGTGCATCAGACCTGGCCACAACCACGCCCCCTTACTCTACCTCACAGACTCTCAATCCCTCTCCCCGTTCGCACTCACTTCCTAGTTCGCGAGCACCTTCCCCTGAGTACTAATTGGTGTCACCTGGTCTCCACTCTATTTAAGCCTCCTTCCCGGTTTCCCTGATGTCTGGCCTCGTCAATGTTATCGTCATTACCTTCCTGGATCTTCTCCGTCTCCTGCGAGCCCCGTGTCAACCCCCCCCACGAGCCTGGACTCCCCTGTCGGTATTGTTATTCCTTGTATCTGCCGTTACGCTTGTTTGTTGCCTTTTGAGTTCGTTATCCAGTTCTCCTGTGTGTTAGTATCCCCTCAGTTCCTCTGTGCTTTCTCGGTTACCGTTCCCTCCGCTAGAGTAGCGGGCGTGACTTGTTATTCCCTGTTTCGTGTGTTTAAATAAAACCCCTTTGTTTGAGATCTGCCTTTGCCTAGTCTGTGCCTGACATTATGCTACTGTTAAAAATAGTATGTGTGTCTTTAGAGGAAGTAGGAAGAGCCGAATCAGCTTTGTGGTCAGTGTGGTTTGAGAACTGGAAGCTAGAGTCTACAGTGCTGCTCATAAGTTTACATACCCTGAGAAAATGTCTTGTTTCTTGGCTATTTCTCAGGAAATGAATGATGAGACGAAATGTTTTCTTTCACTCTTGGATAGTGGTTGGCCAAAGCCATTTATTGTGAAACATCTGTGTTTACTCTTGACTCAGAAACCATCTAAATAACCCTCATCAAAAGTTTACATGCCCTTGTAATTTGGCCTGATAACCTGCACACAAATGGGATTGAATGGCTATTAAAATTAACTATCTTCACCTGTGATCTGTTTGCTTGTAATCAGTGGATGTGTATACAAGTCAGTGAAGTTCTGGACTCCTGAGAAACCCTTGTATCTCTCATATGAGCACATCGTCCTTTGACTGTCTTAAACAAACTCCTCACTTCACCGTCTTGTCATCTGAATCATCCAGTTAGGGTTACTAATACTACTTTTTCATACCCCAAACAAGATAAGGCTATTTGTATAGTGCATTTCATACACAAGGCAGTTCAATGTGTTTTACCCAAATGGGGGAAAATTATAGGATAATCATCAGTAGAGTAAAATGGAAATGTCTCTGATATTGACCTTTTGCCAATGACTTCAGAGGAGTAAGGACTTCAGAGGAGTTTGCTGCTTTGCAAACCCCCGACTATAGACAGACAAGGAAATGTCAAAGAGAGGGCGGGGCAACCATGATGAAGTGAGGAGTAGAGATGGGAAGGTGGTTCTAGTGAAATTGTTTGATAACCGCTCTGTTGTGTTGGCTTCCAACTTTGTTGGTGTAGGAGAGGAAGCTGAAGTTGGGAGGTGGGAGCAGAGGCAGATTGTTAAGGTCAAGCATCCAGAGAAATACAATGAGGCCATGGAAGGGGTGGACAAGTTTGATCAACTCATCAGCCTTTACAGGATTGCCATCCGGTCCCGTAAATGGTCACTGCACATGATTACTCATGTTTTTGATGTTGCTGTGGTGAACAGCTGGCTTGAGTATCGCAGAGACAAGGATTGCCAGGGCACTCAGCCACAGCAAATCATGGGTCTTCTTGACTTCAAATTGGAAGTGGCAGAAGCTCTTGTGCATATGTGGGGAAGACCCAACCACTGAGAAAATGAGGGAGACCGAGCATACCCAGTCCATGTATGAGTCCCACTCTCCATGATGAGCCACCAAGAAAGAGAGCAGTCATGGAAAAATTACCCATTCAAGAGGTACAGACCGACATGCTGGACCACATTCCAAATTAAGATGAAAAAAAGAGGCAACAAGGTGCAAACTGCCAAGCTGTGTGTGTGTGTGTGTGTGTGTGTGTGTGTGTGTGTGTGTGTGTGTGTGTGTGTTTGTGCGTGCGTGTGTGTGTGTGCGTGTGTGTGTCTGTGTGTGTGTGTGTGAGAGAGAGAGAGAGAGAGCGAAAGAGAGAGATGTATGGTTGCAGACAAAGGCAGTTGTGGTATTAATTAATGCTGACATTTTTGCAACAGCTTTTTCAGACACTTTCTTTCAGACAGCTTAGCTTTGTTTTGCATCTAGTGCAGTGGTTTCTGGTAAGTGGGGTCAATGAAGTGTGGTAAGACATACAACCCATCCCCCCTTGTAACACAAAGGCCTCAGTTCATGTATTTCTCATATATAAAAAAGGAAAAAGGAGAAGCACAGTCTCTATTAGCACCTCCTACTTCTGCTAAACACACACACAATTGGAGATATTTTTATATTTTTCAGCAGTCGCTTGAGAGAAGTTTCTGCACACCGAGCCGCTTCGTCTCACTCTCCTTCTCTGCAAAAACAAGTAAGTGCAAGGCTTTGCTTATTTGGCCTAAGGACCTGGATGTTGAAGCTGATTCTAAAGACAAGGTGGTTACATGCTCCCTTGTATATTGTGTGAAGTTAGACAGATAATTGAATGTATTTAATCATAGAGAAATACGATAACCAAACTTGCTGATGTAAATGTACCTTCAACATAACACACCTACTATGAGCAGTGGGGTTCTGTGGTTTGCAAATATACATCATGTTTAACAACCTGAGAATGTATAATGACATACTGTTATTGTTGAAAGTATATTTTGCATTGGTTGAAACTATAAATTTATGTGGCAGACCTTGCATGAAAGCACAGAGGCCACTATATGTAGGCAACATATTTACACACATGGCCACAGAGATGAAAGAGACCGGGGTAAAGAGAGAGGGAGAGAGATCTAGACACACCGGCTACATGCATTGCCCGTTATGCATTAGTCAATTAGTCATTAGTCTTATTAGGGGAGGTGGTGGCGCAGGTGGTAGAGGTGCCGTTCGGCAACTGGAGGGTTGCTGGTTCGTGCCCCCCTCTGGCTGACCCCATCTAAGTGTCCTTGAGCTAGATACTGAACCCCAAATTGCTCCCGGTGGCAGGTTGGCACCTTGCATGGCAGCCTCCACCACTGGTGTATGAGTGCATGTGTGTGAATGGGTGAATGTGAGGCATACAATGTAAAGCGCTTTGAGTACTCGTAGGAGTAGAAAAGCGCTATATAAATGCAGTCCATTTATTTCTTAGTTCTTATTTATTTATTTGTTTATTTATTTACTGAGAACAAAAAGAAAAAGTTGAAAGAAGATGTTTCCTGTCTGTCTGTCTTGCATTGTGACCACACTTACACACTTCACTGCACTTCTGCCACTTGAAACTGATTGCAGCTAACACATCACAAACCCACATTTCTCAGTGTTTGCATAGCGGAATGTGTGGTTACCACTGGTTAGTTTTCTTTTGTAGCGTCTGTGTTTTTTTGAAACAACCACACATGGTGTAGGTGCTAATGTGCTTGTTTTGGAGAATTGTATTCACTATTTTTTTTTTAATGTATGCATTTTGCTGAAATTATTTTTTATTGAATTAATTATTGTGAAGTTTTACTGGTTCATCAAACTTGTTTGAAATGATGTTACAGTAGGGTGTGTTGGGAAAGGGCAGTAATGTGTTGCCTTAGAGTATTTGTTGCTGCCCCTGTTCTGTTTTTGTAACCACATCCATAACACTTTTCAACTAGGGCACTTGAGCGGAACACAGGCGCCTAGGAAAGAACTTTTCAACTGTAGGTTAACATCAGCAGATGACAGACGTCTCAACGACTGAGTACAGTTAAGTTGGTAAGTTGGTTAAGGTTTTATTTAACACATTTTGAAGCTGAAACGTATTGGAATGTGAAATGCAGTACTGTATCGCTAACTTCTCTGGCATTTTTGTGTAAAGCATTTGGTGATATGTTAAACTAAGGCAGACAAATAGATAATTGCTCTATTTAAGAAATTTTGTCCATTAGTGTCAATTTGAACAGCAGTAAAGTATGTCTTCATAGAGATATGGAAGCATTGAGGTTGTGTAAAAGAAGAGCAGTACAAAGTGTCCAATGCCAGAAAAAAAAGAAACGAAAACCTGATATGACACAGAAATAGGCCTAAATGAGAAATCCAGTCTGAAATCAACAGCCCTGTTGTTTAAGGTCACTGAGTGATGTCTGTAGAAAATATGAGAAGAAAATCTGATACAACATAGACAATAATGACCAGCAGCTAACACTAACTGGATGGGGCATAAGAAAATAAATGAAACATAAAGTGTATTTCTTTGCTCTATCCAGTTGGTGTTAGCTGTCAATAGACTGAAGTTTGTTGAGGGTTCTTTTATCTTACTACTGATGCTATGTACCCAAACTCTATGCGAACCACAGAGACAGATTTTCCTCACCTGTTCCTCTACCTAGTGCTGCCTTCCCAGCACAGCTTAGCACAGAAAAGAACCCTGTGTATGATAGACTTGCAAAAAATATGCAGTTTGCTGCAGATGTTAAAGGAACCCATCTGCATTAAATAGAGCAGATTGTCCTTCCTGTCTGTGTTTATCTGTGTTTGCTGACCAGAGCGGTTTATTGTCAATGTACATCCACCAAATGGACACTGGAAGCACCATCTCTCTAGTCTTAGAAGTGCAGATGAAATGGCCTACACCAAGTCATCCATTCTCCAGTCCTCTCACTACCATCCGTCCTTGATGTCCTTTCACTACCATCCGTCTATTGATTTCAAATCAATACACAGAAAACGGGAAACCACTTATATCCCGTTGTTCTTCTTAAAATCTAAAAAAGCTAAAATAGGAAATGGCTCTTCACTTGACTTTAGGTGCTGTAGAAAAATGGTAATTTGGAACTGAGAAAAAAATCCATTCCCGATTTTGGCTGAAGGACTTTCTTAATGACCCGAAAGCTGTGCTTTCCGTGGGCCCCACGCGACAACACAGGATATTTGTAGGCCTTGTTCATGTGTTACGACGTGGGCCATCCCACGTAATCTCTTGTCTTTTATAAAATCTGAGTACTGACCTAAAGACATGTACCTAACAGATGGCTACACACAAATGTCTTTTCCATTTAGATGGTCTTCTCTGATTTTGTGGAGCTCGCGGAAAGCACAACTTCCGGGTCATTGCAAAAAGTCAGGCTATGCCTGAGCAAATGATGAAAGTTCATTCTCCCCAATACATAAACATGTAACTGAGGCTTACGTGTGTGTCAGGTCTGCATCAGATCTGGCCACAACCACCCCCCCTGACTCTGCCTCACAGACTCACAGCTCGTTTCCCCGGTCACAGCCACTTCCTGGTGCACGATCATCCTCACCTGTGCTTCAATATGCAGTAATAGTCCTTGGTAGGAGTGTCCTTAAGAGCAAACAGGCAGCTAATGCTAATTTATGCTAAGGAAATTTAAACTGAAAGTGAGTTCCTGCCAATTAGCATTAGCTGCCAGTTCACAATTCAGTGTATGTTTTACAAAATTCTCTCATTAATTTTTTCCTACTAACTGCACTCAGTGACCTTGAACAACAGGGCTATGGTTTTGAAAGACTCTGGACTACTGTGTTTGTGCACTCTGTTGCTCATAGATGGCCTGGTCCTCACACCAACCCATTATCAGACCGAGAAACTCACATGCAAAATACTTCAGGAGGATTGAGGGGAGGAAGTGTGTGTGTTTGTGTGTGTGTGTGTGTGTGAGAGAGAGAGAGAGAGGGAGAGAGACAGAGAGAGAGAGAGAGAGAATTTGTAAATGTATGGTTGCAGACAAAGGCAGCTGTGGTATTAATTAATGCTGACATTTTTGCAACAGCTTTTTCAGACACTTCCACCGTGCTGGTCATACACCCTTGTCATTATGGGAATGTTTTCTAGCTTTGACTGTATTGGGCACTACATAACCTCATTACGGGGATAAATACCATAACTAGAACAAGAAAAGTTACTATACAGTCTACTTAATGAGAAGTGAAGTAGACCCACAGCAGAAAATGATGAGTGGAAAAAAAAACAATTTACATTCACACAGTTTTCAGAAAGAGGAACATAGCAACACTATCTCCCCAACTCATCGCCACTGACCCAACAAACTGAGATGACCACAATCTCACACTCAAGTAGTCAGCTAAAAGGAGAAGGTGACAGAAAAAGCTGCAAGTAGTCATGTACTCTGCATTGCATCTGTACTGCATTTACACTGCAAAAAGTTACCTCTAGCCAGTCCAACTTAGGTTAGCTTAGCTTTGTTTGTTGTGTTTTGTGGTAAGTGGGGTCACAATTAGAGATATTTTTATATTTTTCAGCAATCACTTGAGAGAAGCTTCTGCACACCAACAGCCGCTTTGTCTCACTCTCCTTCTCGGCAAAAACAAGTAAGTGCAAGGCTTTGCTTATTTGGCCCAAGGACCTGAAAGCTGAAGCTGATTCTAGAAAGAGTAAAGACAAGGTGGTTGCATGCTCCCTTGTATATTGTGTGAAGTTATACTGATAATTGCAATGTATTTAATAATAGAGAAATACGATAACCAAACTTGCTGACCAATGATGTAAAAAGAATTTACCTTCAACATAATAACACACCTATGAGCAGTGGAGTCCTGTGGTTTGCAATATACATCACATTGAACAAGCTGAGAATATTTAATGACATACTGAGCAGTGTGGTTCTGTGGTTTGCAAATATACATCACGTTTAACAACCTGAGAATGTATAATGACATACTGTTATTGTTGAAAGTATATTTTGCATTGGTTGAAACTATAAATTGATGTGGCAGACCTTGCATGAAAGCACAGAGGCCACTATATGTATGTATATTAACACACATGGCCACAGACATGAAAGAGACTGGGGTAGAGAGAGAGTGAGAGAGATCTAGACACACCGGCTACATGCATTGCCCGTTATGCATTAGTCTATAAAATATCTTTCTAATAGCATTCTTTTTGTAAGTGCTTTGAATGTTCTTATTTATTTATTTGTTTATTTGTTTATTGAAATATCTGTACAGCTAACTGTGTGAGAGACTGAGGTAGCGATAGGGGATGTGAAGGAAAGTTACATTAATATTGTAGTTTTGAAAATCATCTTCTCACCTGTTTCTGGTACTGAGAACAAAAAGATGTTTCCTGTCTGTCTGACTTGCATTGTGACCACACTGACACACTTCACTGCACCCCTGCCACTTAGAACTCATGTTGCATGCAATATATCACAAACCCACATTTCTCAGTGTTTGCATAGCGGAATGTGTGGTTACCACTGGTTAGTTTTCTTTTGTAGAATTATCTATAACATCTGTGTTTTTTTGAAACAACCACATAGGTTGTAGGTGCTTTTGTGCTTAATTTGGAGAATTTTATTCAAAATTCTTTGTTTAAATATATGCATTTTGAAATTAATCTGAAATTATTTTTAATTGAATTAATTATTGTGAAGTTTTACTGGTTCATCAAACTTGTTTGAAATCATGTTACAGTAGGGTGTGTTGGGAAAGGGCAGTAATGTGTCGCACTTGTGCCTTCACGACTTTTCGTGAAGCCGACACGAAATAAAAATCTATTCAAACATGCTGTGATCACGATTTAGGCCTTTTTTCCGTGCTAGGTACAATGAATTCCTACCCTATGCATTTTAATACGCAGTACGTAACACTGCCACTAACAGCGCTAACTGGTGACTGAGGGACACTAGGAAAGAAATTTGCGCACGTTGGCTTAAAATAAATTTTCCGTCTCGGCCTCCAGTTCATGTGAAGTTATGCTGTAAAAAAATAAAAGTTGTGCTGTAAAAAAATTGGCTTTGTAAACTCTGCAATGATTTTGGCCTGTTCTAAGCCATTAATGTACATACTCTACTAGATCACAATTAATATGCCTTTAGTTGTCTTCTGTTTACATTTATGTAAATTACAGTTTTTCTCAAATGCTAAAAAACATTTCACAAACGTTTCCTCCATGTTCCCCAATCTCTAAACACAACACCACACCCCCAATCTCTAAACACAACACCAACACTAAGCAAAACACACAGGCGTAGGTTAACATCAGCAGATGACCGACGTCTCAAGGTTTTATTTAACACATTTTGAAGCTGAAACTTATTGGAATGTGAAATGCAGTACTGTATCGCTAACTTCTCTGGCATTTATGTGTAGAGCATTTGGTGATAAGACTATCTTGATGTTAAACTAAGGCAAACAGATAGATAATTGCTCCATTTAAGAAATTGTATCCATTAGTGTCAAGTTGAACAGCAGTAGAGTATGTCTTCATAGAGATATGGAACCATTGAGGTTGTGTAAAAAAGAGCAGTACAAAGTGTCCAATGCCATAAAAAAAGAAACAAAAACCTGATATGACACAGAAATAGGCCTAAAGGAGAAATCCAGTCTGAAATCAACAGCCCTGTTGTTTAAGGTCACTGAGTGCTGTCTATGGAAAAATAAGAAAATATGAGAAGAAAATCTGATACAACGTAGACAATAATGACCAGCAGCTGACACTAACTGGATGGGGCGTAAGAAAATAAATGAAACATAAAGTGAGTTTCTGTGCCCTATTCAGTAAGTGTTAGCTGTCAATGGACTGAAGTTTGTTGAGGGTTCTTTTCTCTTACTACTGATGCTATGTACCCAAGCTCTATGCCAACCACAGAGACAGTTTTTCCTCACCTGTTCCTCTACCTAGTGCTGCCTTCCCAGCACAGCTTAGCACAGAAAAGAACCCTGTGTATGACAGACATGCAGAAAATCAGCAGGTTTGCTGCAAAGCAGTTTGCTGATGAAGTTAAACCCATCTGCATTAAATAGAGCAGATTCTGGTCCTTCCTGTCAAGTGCATCAGTGTTTGCTGACCAGAGCAGTTTATTGTCAATGTGCAACCCTAGGTCTTGAATACATCCACCAAATGGAAACTGGAAGCACCATCTCTCTAGTCTTAGAAGTGTTCAACAGCAGATGAAATGGCCTACACCAAGTCATCCATTCTCCTGTCCTCTCACTACCATCCGTCCTTGATGCATGCCACAGTCGCAGTATTATCAGAAAATATCTGCATGTGGTGTGACTTTTAGTGGTAACTAAAGCAGCACATGTAGAGGGCCAGTGAATAGGGCCAGTAAAAGTGCAGTCCCCTGTGGTGCTTCAGTGCTACTGACCACAGTCTCAGACACGCAGTCCTTCAACCTACTATAGTCTCATTGTGAGGCAGTCTGTAATCCAGGATACCAGGTGTGGGTCCACCATAAGCAAGTCATTATCTCTCAATAGTAGGGGCTGGATGGAGTTGAAGACACTGGAGAAATCAAAGAACATTATTGTCACATCACCATTCTCTTTATCCAGATGAGAGAATGCCCTTTGTAGGGAGTGGATGGTATCACCCACACCAACTTTCTCTGCAAACTGCAGGGAATTGACTGGGTCAGTGGATGCCTCTGTTGAATTCCAAATGTTGTATTTACTCTGTGCATCTGGTGATGCAGTATCATTTTCATTATCGTCTCCAAAGTGATATGATTTGTCTTTCCAGGCAGGTTGAGGCAGCCATGTCATTCACAAAGGGCCTTGTGATTCTGACTATGTTCATTGGCCTTTCCTCAGGTAATCCTGTCCCCCTATATTCTAATCAATATCCTAGATGTGAATACTTTATCATAGTACTTAAGTATGTTTGGGAGTATTTGTACTTTACTTGTGTTGTTATAATTCTGTCAATTTTAACTTTTCATGTGTTAATTATATACTTTTAAAAGTATCAAATGGAATGAAATTTCCTGACTGCCACAGAGTTTTGGGGAAGCTGATTTGTCAATGGGGAAGCGTAGGCATCTTTTTTATTCTGACTGCTTGTCTATACATTTCTTTGAGATCCAGAACAGGTTTTATGTAGGCTTCATCCTTATGGATGATAAATAAACCTCAAAATCAAAAACAAGACTTTTTTGGGGACAAGAACACTGTTTATAATTGTTTTGGGCATTTAAGATGTCTGGGGTTTGTTGTACATGTACTTTCATTACTGAAGTCAGTTTAATTATAGATTACTTATCGTACTTAAGTAAAGCAAATATTAGATACTTTTACTTGACTTATGAGTGACTTGAACTTCTACCAAGGTAATAACTGTACTTTTAGTGAAGTGTGGCTTTAAGGTACTTTATACAACACTGCCCTTAATTCTCTTCTCTACATTAAATTTCAATGTGTATTAAAGGCACAGTCATTAAATTGTCATCAGACTCTCTTGTGTCACTTATCACAGTAATTCTTACACACCACAGCTCTGTGTGTTTGTATTAGCCTATGTGTCTTTTCTCTGTGTGGTGAAGTTTACTTATAATGCATTTCCTTCCATCTTAGTAACTCCAAAAAAAGAAGAATACTATAATATAATACTCTCTAATGTGTGACTAGGTGCTCTTGGTCAAAGTTACTATGGTGTAACATATTCCTCCACCAGCATCTGTGGTTTAAAGGGGTCATTTGTGGACATCTGCTGCACTTACTTCTATCCCAGTGATTATCAAATCAAAAAGCATTTTGGTATGTCAATTGGGACACTGGTACTAAAGCCCCAGATGACTTGAGGTTGAATCCCAAATATCAGGGGCGTGTGGAATATCTTGGTAATTACGTGAACAATTGCACCCTACAACTCCAAGATCTGAAAGAGAGCGACACTAAGGAAATATACAGATTTAGGTTCCTAACTGATCACTCGTCAGGGAAATACTCAGGGTCTCCTGTCTCTCTGACTCTTACAGGTTAGTCTGTGGCAGTTTGTTCAGTAATAATTCTGAGAGAACAGCACTGCAACAGTCTCTTTTAACACAAGCCCGTTTGACTCAGATCTGCAGGTAATCATGGATCCTCCAACAGTGAAGATGGGTGGTAAAGTAACACTGACCTGCAGCACCACCTGCAGTCTGAGTAACAACCCCACCTACATCTGGTACAGGAACTCACAGCCTGTGCAAGACAGTTCTCACTTTAAGTGATGAGCTCAGATTAGCTCAATCTGAGATTGACTTTGGTCTTGCTACTTGTACATCACCTCCCATTTAGGGTTAGGCTCAGGAGTAGCCTGGTGATAAAACCAGCCCCTCAGACTTTGTACAGAGGGTCTGGCCTTTCGGTAGTGAGACAGAATTGCTTGCTGGAGGTGTTAAAGTTTAAAAAGATTGGATCAGCCCTTGACTGACAGCCTGCCTTAACGGAAACAACTCCTCCTTCTGTTTGACAACAAGCTCAGTGGAATCAAACCCAGACTAACATTGTAGGGGATGATAATCAAACAGAGGTGTGAAGGAAGGCTTGTGTCTGGTCTGTGTCATGTGTGTCTGGTCACCTTGATGTAACAATTACAATCAATGTTGTTTGTGTGTATGTTTGCATGGAGACAGTAAATTAGCCCACTCTTTATTCACAGGTGTTCTGAATGACTGGAGTGTGACCTCCACTCCAGAGAGCATCTGTGCCTTGAAGGGCTCCTCAGTGGAACTCCACAGCTATTATACATACCCTTACGGTCAGACAGTCATGAAGGCACTCTGGTTTACCACATGGACACCTGAAAAAGAGCCTGATGATTTGATGGAGAATGAAAATTATCTGGGCAGAGTGGATTACAAAGATGATGAAAATAATCACACACTCAGCATAAGAAATCTTACTACCAGCGATTCAAACAATTATCGCTTCAGGTTTACAACTGATAAAGATCGAGCAGCTAGTAAAAAGGTTGAACTGTCTGTAACAGGTAATGTGCTGTCAGCTTTTGGCCAAATCTGTTAATTCATCTGTTTATTACCTAAATTCTTTGGTCTCTTATACTGGATACTGGATTTAAGTCCTTCCAATTGCAGAAACTGTCAATTTGCATAATTCTGAATGATAAAGTAATCATCAGTTTGTAACGATCTGCTTTGTTCTCAAAAGTGTTTGTAAATATTTGGTGTAAATATATACTTCATGAACCCGGTAGGGTTTCAAGTCTACCACCTGTCGTAATGTAGAGCTATCTCCATCTGCCAGCATTTCAGTGTATCTGAGCTGATGGTGGTTTTCGCCATGTCCCATTGAAGGAGCCTCCAATGTTTAGCACTGCGTCTGTATCCTGACACAGTGATTCAGCGACCTCTGCACTCTCTGGTCCTTTCCAAAAGAAATTGGGCTTTTGCCACTCAAATGAAAAATGTACTGTATACAAAAAACTGTATCAAATGAACAGTTTTTTGACACAGTGTGCATTTTAATTTTAGTGGCAGAAATTGCTGCCCTAAAACCATCTTTGTGGGCAAAAACAGAGTGGAGGCGGCTGTCGGTATGGCCATAACCTCGTTCAATGAGGGTGCGTCTGCGATTCTCAATGTGATGGCCAACCTGTGGCTGGAGAGCACAGCAATAACACTGAACACCATAAAGCAAGCTGACATCTGAGGGTGACCAAAGCAAATGCCATCCAGTCCCCTCGAGCAAAAAAAGGAGGAAGCATGAAAGCAATGAGAGGAAGGTGAAAAGGCACCAGCAAGAGATGGTAGAGGGGGCAACATATGGTGCTGGAATTGAAATGTAGGCCCAATAGAGATGTAGTGGAGGTGGAGGTACTTAAACATAAGATTACACAAAACTTGTAATACATTTTTTTCTCATATTGGTGCAAGTAATGAATTGGTAAAGTGTCATGGTGATATGTTTAAATTAAAAATGTTACCCTATTCACCTGTATCATACTATTATGATTCACCTGTCACAGCAGTTGTTGGCCATATATGGCTGCCATGTTATTAAAGTACTTGTTTAGATGTTCTTTATATATTCAGCACTGTTAATACTAAGAGCTTGAGCCTTTATTCTGTGTTCCAGCAGATTTTTACTGTATAAATGTATGAAAATCCCCTATATAAATCTTTAAATGGTGTTTTCTCAAAATGTGTGTTTTTTAATTTTTCGGTGCATATTTCTCAGCCTATGTTGCACCTACATGCACCAAACCTTACAGTTACACTCATAGCATTATGATAAAGAAATCCTCAGAGGGATTTGTGGATAAATTGTTCCTGGCCAGATTTATGGGCAATTTTACCTGGGAAATCATGGCGAAAATAGGGTTTTTAAGGCCATGGGTAGTATATTTTGATTTCCCAGGCCATAAAAGCAGATATCCTAAAATCCCTTTTTTTTTCTCATCTTGTATATAAACAAAATGAAAAAAGAATTTTGGTCCTGCCTTTATCACAGTTTCAGATAAATGCACCAGAAATATATACAAAACCGCGCATATTTAATGAGATGATGCCTAATTTGCATAATTAAATATGCAAAATTCAAAAACTTGTAATACATTTTTTCTCATACTAATGTAAATAATCAACTGGTAAAGTTTCATAGAGATCACTTCTATTTTAAAATTTTACCCTATTCACCTGTAGTGTCTCGCCTTAACACAAGCCCGTTTTTTGACTCAGATCTGCAGGTAATCATGGATCCTCCAACAGTGAAGATGGGTGGTAAAGTAACACTGACCTGCAGCACCACCTGCAGTCTGAGTAACAACCCCACCTACATCTGGTACAGGAACTCACAGCCTGTGAGTGACTCATACACAACCAGCAGCAACACCATGACCATAACCTCAGTTAGTAAAGAGGATACTGGTTATTACTCCTGTGCTGTTAAGGGACATGAGGCTCTCCATTCACCTCAGAAATATCTCAATATCACATGTAAGTATCTGTGATTTACTGTACTTTCACACCAGAAGCAACCAGAGCGACGGAAGTCATTATTTCTCTATGGAGAGTCAGCGAATTGGGCGAACAAAGCGAACTCGCTGTTTGTTCTAGTTTAGGCAAAGTGCACTTTACAACTGATTATAAATTATATTTTAAAGACATGTATAGGTTATTTGTAAATGCCATGTAATGTAATGGAAACCATGCTTTTAATGCATTTGGTGGCTCTTAAAAGAGCCGTTGTAGTGACAGATGGACATTAAACAGCAGGATGCCAGGTGACCGCTCCCTCATTGGTAAAGTAAGACATGGATGTCTCCCTCACACGGATGGCCTCCCGAGTGGAATTATTGCTGCCTACTCAGGTGACTAGCAGTAGGCCAGCAGCATCACTGTCTGCAGCTGGTGGGTGCTGGAGTTGTCCTGGTGTTGGTGGTAGTGGTACACCGCAGGAAGTTGTGCAGCACACAGGTAGCCTTCATACAGGCATCCACATTTAAAGGACTGATCCCAATGACTCCTCTGTACATACGGCACTAGGATGTGAGAATACCGAAGGTATTCTCAACGATCAGCCTTAGTATACCGCAAAAGAAAAGAAAAAAAGGAAAATGCACTTTTGGGAAAAATTAGAGATTTGGTGGAAAGTGTCTTTAGTGTTTCAGTTTTCCAAGCGCAAAACAGAGGCAGCTAAATTGGCAGAAAGGCCATCAAACAGGCCTTATATGACCTTATATCTCAGCAACAAATTGATAATCAGATCCAAACAAATGTCCTACTTTGGCTCCAGACCTGTTTGTGAGGACCTAGAAAAAAATTGCATCATGTTACATTGGAAAATAACTGAGCTTTTTCACTGACAATGCAAGTGCACCTCCTAGTCATAGGCTACTGTGGAGAACCCCTAGGATGATCCATGGATATTTGTGATGTCATTGTCTTGGCAATGATGGCAATATGTAGGCTAGAAATCTACACACACCCTAGCGGTAGGAAATAGTTTTGCTCAGTGGGTACGTCTAGCCACACACCACTGGGGCTTTAGTAGGTCTACCAGCACAGTGATGGGGCTGCAACAGTTCAAAACAACTAAGTGGCCAGTGAATAGCAGCTGTTTGAATTGGCTTTGGCATTGAGTTTGACTTTTCTGTGAAAGGCAGAAAAAGGCACTCAAGTCATTCCTTTCAAGGAAGGATGTATTTACTGTTTTGCCAGTGTTGCTATGACTGGTCGTTGCACTATCCATTTTGAAAGACCACCACTGATTCTCTCCCTAGGATTGAGCGCGGTTTATGGGTCATGTCCACACATACATTTTGATGTCATATTCTGGCCTGTCAGGCTAGGCAATATTTTTTTTTCCCCAAACATTTTGTCCATTCATCATAAAAGCTGGCACATGCAATGTTCAGAACAAGCCTCACAAACGCTGCCTATTGCCATTTTGATGCATGGAACCTTTAATGCAATGCAACATGTCAGAATTTTAGTTTTTGTTTAGTTTTAGTCACAAAACATTATGTGAGGTCAGATCACGGAATATTTGTGATTGATTGCTACAAAACATGATGTGAGCATTTGAGAAGTTGGGATTGACTATAAAAATATGATGTGCCTATGGCAACAATGAATTATGATATTTGGCCCCCATATTCCTGTTTGCAGACAGTTAAAATAATTTTTAAATGAAACTGTCTTGCTGCAGTGGCAGATCATTTTGTATGAAATGACCAATTGTGAAATAAAAAAAAAAATCAAACTGAGTTCTCCAGCAGTACAGACAAATGTAACCTGTATGTGATGAACTTGAGCGTTCACTACAAGGAAAGAGAGGCTCTACTTATTACCAAGTTAAAGTTTAGTGACGTCGGTAATTGGCAACAGCCATGTAAAACTACGCTTGGAACTCGAGATGCATCAGCAAAGTTCTTCAAAAGTCTGCCAAAGCTCCAAAATGCATGATCACACCCTAAATCCCAGGAAACACAGCCATATGACCCCAGAAGAATACTACCAGCGCAACACTGGCCCATTAGAAAACAGCAGTGATTTCAAGGGCAAGTCATAGACACACTACAATACTGTAACAATCTGGATTTATACTGTCCCTATGTAAAACTTCATATAACTTCGCACATCTAGTGCAGATAACATGGAGGTAAAGTTTATAAAACAGTTTGAATTTTGTTTCTAGGTCCCCTAGATCACAAGTTACAGCACTTTGAAGACAATGAGAAGTTGCGTGTCAGACATTAGCACTTTGCTCTTTCAAAATGAACTTTTATCTTTAACTCGGCGTGGGAGAGAGAACCAACATTTTTCTTATTGCAGTGTTGGAGTATGACATTTAAGTATACCTTTTTATGTTTCTGATATGAAACAGAAGAAAAAATATATCTAAAGGACTTTCATCAAACTATGAAAATATGCTTTGTTTTAGCATTCCATTCCGTTACCATAAAATATATTTTTTCCCCTCCCACAAAGAATTCCCAAAAGAAAGTACCTTGATAGGACACTTAATGTAGCATTAATTTTCATGCATACAATAGGAAAAAATGTCACGTTAAAATCTTTAACTCTGTTACCAAAATCGGAAAAGTCACAAAATGTTTTCATATAATAAATAATTTACACAAAAGGTGAAATGACCTTTTGGACCAGTATTGTTCACTACCTCCTATTGAAACCATGACAATTTTCAACATTTGGTGCCAATATTTTGGGACAATTAGGGAGTGTCTAGACTAACACACGTCCAGGAAATAATGCTAATTTGGCTATGTATTTGTCAGACACAGACGGATGGAGGCAGGGGTAGATAAACAAGGAGGTATTTAATGAAATAAATCAATGAATAAACAAAAGTCACGTCCACTTCTCAAGTAGAGGAAAACAGAAAATCACCAACTACTAAGATTAACAGAAAACTAGAAAACACTAGAAACTAACGAGGAAGATCTGAAAGGACAAGGGTTAACAAACCAAACAGGGAATCCAAAACTTACGGAGCGGAGAACACGGGAACACGCGGGATACAAATGACAAGTGAGGAGTCTGAGGGAATAACGACGAGACCAGACAAAGGGTGAAGTGAAGGGGAGACTTAAATAAGGTGGAGACCAGGTGACATTAATTAGAACTCAGGTGAAGGAGATCGAGTGCGAGTCTGTGGCGTAGCGTGAGGGGGCGTGGCCGTGACCAGGTCCGATGCAGACCTGACAGTATTAGCCTTATGGTGCCCATATCATGAAGGGGTCAGGTTCCATTGCCATTCCCAGTCCATGTCTCACTCCTTCTGTTACCAATCTGTCTGAATAAAAGCAAACTAACCTAACTGCTGCTAGGCTAGGATAATTGCCTGGAAGTGAATTGAATATTGCTAATTTATGATTACTTATGCTAGCCAAATGCTAGTCTAGAGCTAACCAAATAGAACTATAGGCTATTTATTGTGTCTGGAAACGCCAGCAGCTGACCAGCTCCCCAGTCATTCCCTTACTCAGCCACAGCTTCCAAGTTCCACAGGCAGGTGAGAGTGCCTACTTCCTGGTTCACGCTCACTCATCCCCTCTGGCCGAGTACAGATACTCTGACGGGGCAGTAGAGAATACGTAATCAATCCCAAAGCTTAACTACCACCGGCCCATTCACCCACAATGGACAGGGAAATGATGTCGGATGATGAAAGAATGATGTCGCCCTGTCAGAAGGGTATTTCCCATCCCCCTTGTCCCAATCAGCAGCCACCCCTTACCCCACTCCAATCAACCAATCAAGCAATCATGACACCCATTCTCCAGACACCTGCATTTACCCTTCGGATACAATAGTCCAGTGAAAATGTCCACATGCATGAACAGTGAGACTTCACGCAACACAAACCCACGATAAATAATAATTGCATACACATATACATATACAGATACATATACATGTAGACAGCCAAACCATACCCACTTGTGACATAAATATTTTGACTTAATTTAAAAAATGTAGTGGCAGTGTAACACCGTTACCGTGTGATCTTCCCATTAACTAAAGTATTGGTAATTGTTTCAGTGCTGTTTTTGGCATGATATATTGCGCACTTAAACATATTTCATTATACTTTCTTCTTAATTCTCTTCCAACATCCATCTCCATTTCCACAAAAAAGCATATCATGCCATAAACACATGAGTTCAGTGAGATCAAGTAAATCAGTCCCAATTTCTAATTGATACATTTGCGATTCATCTTGTCATAACCTTTAACAACATCAAACCGTGCAGTGATATCATCATAGTTTGTACAAGTAATGCATTAATCAGTACTGGTATCTGCTGTAATAATTCTCTGTATTCATTGTAATCTGTATTATGTGCAGATGCTCCAAGGAACACCTCAGTTGCCCTTCCCCCTGGTGACATAATTGAGGGCAGTTCAGTGACTCTGACCTGCAGCAGTGATGCCAACCCACCAGTACACAACTACACCTGGTACACAAACAAACACGGGTCTGAATCTAGACAAAGAATTGGAGATGACACGAGTTACACCATCATTAACATCAGCTCTGAGCACAGTGGGCTTTACTACTGTAGGGCAGAGAACAAACATGGAGCCAGTAATTCCAGTGCTACATTACTGGATGTATATTGTGAGTACTGTTAAATGCTATGTAAGGAAAAACAGCCGCTGGGGAGTGCCGTTATATGGAATTAATGAACGAGGCGGAGGCAAGAGTGAATGCAGAGTGAAGTTCCTCATCCAAGTTCATTAATTCCGTATAACAGCTCACCTCCGAGGCCGTTATCCCGCTTATCTCCTGGTTGCACTCATGCATGTAAGGAATAGGGGTGCGTTTACAATAAAACACATACAACAGCGTGCAGCTCAGTTTGAAAAGAAACCTGTTCAGTAGCTGCACTACTTTCTTTTCTAACAATGATGGTTTTAGCAAATAACGGCGCTGAGGTGTACTGTTATACAGAATTAATGAATGAGGCGGAGGCAAGAGTGAACGCGGAGTAGGCCGGAGTAGGCCTTGGAGAAAGCCTGAGTTACAGCATCACTAACAATCAGCTCTGAGCACAGAGGGTTTTACTACTGTAAGGCAGAGAACAAACATGGAGTCAGAAATTCCAAAGTATTATTCCTGGATGTGTATTGTGAGTGCTGTTAGATGCCACTTTAAGCATCCTATGCAAGTGTTTTGCAACAGTGTTGTATACCACACTTCATGTTTACAGGCTAAAGGATAGGAAATAACAATCATAATTGAACAACCATGTTGACTGACAAAGTAATTGAACTTCATACCATGGCTACTGTGTGTCGGGGTGGCAGGAAGAGAAAAATTACCAGGCTGTTTTTTTTAGCAAGAAAGCTCAGATTAGGGTGCAAGTGGCACCATTCCACACTTTAGCAAAAATTGTCTTAGAAAATCTCAAACTGAATCCAAAGCGCTGATTGGGCTTTTAAATTGGCAGATTTTGTGAATAGATTGGCTACAAGAGTTAATGGTTCAAAAAATTGTGCCAAAATAATCACTGTTTAAGCAATCAGAAAAAAAACTGTATGTCACATAGGATGCTTCTTAGTGAACCTGTTGACAAGGCTTCAATTCACAACATTCCTTATACTCCTGAAAACATCAGTAAGTCATGCAATCACAGTGCAATTCTGTGCCAATTCTACATTAGGTAAACTGTGTTGATCAGAAAGACACTGAATTCAATGTTTACTGAAATGTATTGTAAAATTCCCCATGTAGACTCTCCCAGAAATATGTCAGTATCACACAACCACTCTGGTGAGCTTCAGGAAGGCGACTCAGTGACTCTGACCTGCAGCAGTGATGCCAAACCAGCAGTGCACCACTACACCTGGTACAAGAAGACTGGAGATAAAACAGTTCGTCTTAGCTCAGGAAGAACATCTCACCTGACTCTTAAACTCATCGCTGGTGTGGATGACCTTTACAACTGTGAGGCACAGAATAGGGTCGGCTCAAGGAACTCAACAGAGGTCAGGATCTCCATACCAGGTCCAGTGACGTTAAATCCTTTCACTTTAAAAATTTCTCTCAGTGGAGTAGCGGTGATTTTGACAACATAAATCTTTTCCTCCTTGCATTCCTGAATTGATATATATTATTTACTCATATATTTTTTACAAAGTTTCTCAGGAAATATAAATTTGTAAATATCTCTCCTCAGGTTTTGGCTTGTACAGAGGAATCTTATTCAGTGCTTTGGGAACCATCTTGGCTGTAGTTCTCCTGCTGCTGGTCATTGTATGCTGGAGGCAAGTGATGGAAGAGCAACTTTTATAATATAAGATTCCCATGAATCACTACCAAAACTTCAACTTCTTTTAGAGAATAAAATGTCCATTGAATCTCTGTCTATACTGTTAACTTTTCTGTGTCTGGAAACATGGAGCTGTTTGTAAACATAATTTTGAACTTTGTTGATTTTGAATGTAGGAGACAGATGCCTAGCTCTACCAAGACCTTACGAAGCACAGACAACAATACACAGGTAAGCATATTTGAATTAAAATGTGTCCTCCCATAGTATAATTCCATAATATGCAACATTATTTTTTTTTCAGATGATCTTGAATAATATATGTATAATGCACAATAGGAATTAGTTTCTGCCACTTATCATCTGGTCTTTTACAAGGAGACATTGATCCCCATAACATATTTCTATCAGTCATCTTATGATTATGTAATCATTGTACTAGCAATTAATTTTCTTTCACCCTCTCTGGCATCTCTCCCAGGGAACCTCAGATCCTGTCTATGACATGGCCTCTGACTCTCCACAGAGAGTCAATACAAACAAAGACGATGACGATGACGTCAAGTACGCCAGTGTTCAGTTTAAACCTAAGAAAAAACAGCAGGAGGTGCCCAGCCTGGAGGAGACGAGATATTACTGTAATCTACAGATATTTTCTTAACATTTGGAATCTCTAATCTAACTGAAATGTATGAATAAGTAAATGTGTGAATGAGTGAGGGTGGACATGAATGATGGATGATTATGGAAATGCAACGTTGTTGACTGAGGTGTTGTCTCCCAGTCTACAGCACCGTCAACAAGAAACTCAAACCATGACCCTGAAAGACGTCGCAGCCTGGTATCAACAGCAATGTTTTTGTGTTTGATGGTAGTTTTATTGTTGTTTCATACAACTGTACTGTTTCCCTGTCTGTTTCAGTTTGGTTGTTTTGTTTTTACCTCAAAGGGAGAGCACCTGTTCCGCTGTTTCTGTTCTTTTCAAAAAAAGCAACTTGGCTTGGTTCAGCGTCACTGGCAAAGACTTTAAGTAGTGTCATATACTTTAGTTAAGGGGAGGACTGAGACATAATTTTATAATTGATCATTTAAATTGTATAGGGAATATATTGATAATATTGAGAATATTGATAAAGTGGGACATTTTTGACACTTTTGACGATGATCCAAATGTTGTGTGTAGCAACACAGCATATTTTAGCTTGAACAAAAAAGATCAAAGAATACAAATAGATAAATTTTGCTGCAAACAAGTAGAAATGGCCTACTGTGAAGTACATTTTTTCAGCAAGAGGCCTGTGTGACTGTTGGTTGTTCCCTGGCAGCTAAGAATAGTCAACCTCAACCTCTGCTCATATTTTGCTATTGTTATACCGGTTTGGTATGCTTTTGTAAACCACATGTTACTTCCAGACACACACACACACACACACACACAGGGCCGCTGGAAGTAATTTTTTTACAGGAGGTGCTGTGAAAAAATAAAAAAAAACCCTTAGCCTATAGGCCTATTTAAAATACATTTTAAATATAAATAAACAAATACATATACACTTTCATATAGTCTCGAACAATTTAAGAACAGTGTAAAAACAATTTAAGAACGTTGTCTCTGACGTTTTAAGTCTCCCTCTGGCCACTAGGGGGTGCTGCAGCATCCCCAGCACCCCCACTTCCCGTGGCCCAACACACACAAACACACAGTTGCACCTACTTTAATATACTTTTCTATTGCCTTTGCCAGTGCACTGAACTGCTGAATATAACTGATCAATATTTTCAGTTCACTTCACTGTTGCATTGTCTGTCTGTGCCTATGGTAGACCAATAGTCTTATTAATTTATTAAACCTTATGCAAACATATCACATTAAAGTGCAAGCTTATATTGAATTCAGTTCCTTTCTCAATGTGATAGTTTTTTCTAATGTGACTACATTACGTTATTTACTTATTTTTTTAAAGAATTAGATTGATGTAGCCATGTCAGTCACAAAAGGCCATATAGCTCTCACAGGAATCTCCTTCTTAAGATGATGATTATTATTATTATTATTATTGGTAGTAGTAGTAATAGTAGTGTTAGTAGTACCTATTTATATATTATTAATTATTCTTTTATTTTTTTAGTTTCATTTGTATGTATTTGTTTATAGACATTATACATTTCATTCTGTATTCTGGGGACGTTTGCCTTTTAGAAGTCAGACATTAAGGGATAGGGCTTTTGCTTGTCTATGTGCATTCACAGTAAATAAATAAACTAACATAATAATACATTTGATCATGATGCCTCTAATATTGTGACTAGCCCCTTGTTCTTCAGGTCATGGTCATAAACTGAGCCTTCAATTCAGTAACCCTGGACTCGAAACAACCAGCTAGATCCTCTGAGTCATAAATTTATATAACTAAATTTATATAACTATGTATCTATAAGTCATAAACTTATAGATACAATCCTGGTAGCAGGTAAAGCTGTCATCTACAATCTACAAAAAAAGACAATTATTGACTCAACCGACCCAACTGACCAAATTCACAGTTGAATCAGAATCTGTAGCCTGAAGCACACACACTCGAGTCATTGAGTCAGCTGGCAATAAGGCAAAACTGACTCGACAGGCTCAGGTGACTAACACACAAATCAGTGTAGCACAAAGCACATACACTCAGAATCACAACTCAGTCAACTTACAGCTGACAACATGGAAGTATTGACTCAGGTGACTCAACATACAGAATTAGAATCAGTAGCATGAAGCACAACTCAACTCGGCCGACTCACAGTTGACAATGGAGCAATATGACTCAACTGATTCAACTGACTAAAGTGACACACACAGGGAGTTGGAATCAAGCAGCAGAAAGCACACACACTCATGACTGAATCACAACTCAGCTGATTCATAGTGAGGAATGGGTTGATACTAACTTAAGTGACTCAACTAAATCAATTGAAATCATGTTTCACTTTTACTTTTGTGCCCAGATCCTCAAATCACAAAAAGTCCAGACGAGTGTGACAAAGTGACACTTACCTGCAGCAACACCTGCATTTTGAGTCCCAAACTCATCCAGTGCAGCAGCTCACAGCCTCAGAGTAATTCACACCTAAGCAGCTCATAACACACCCCAATCATAACCTTAAATAGTGATGATTCCTGTGCTGTTCAGGGTTAGTCTTCGCTATTACAATGTGCAGACAATGACATTACAATTATGTTTATGTTTATGTACAAATGCTTTTATCCAAAGAAACATGCAATAGAGATAATATGAAAAAAGAATTGGCTAAAAATGTACATGTCTCATATAAGCCTAAACATTTAAGTAAGAATGTAAGTGCAGATGGCAAAAAATATGACTAATAATTACTATGATATTAACACTAGATAAGAGTGTCAGTGAGGTTATTTTTTTAATAATTTACAAAAAGGTCATAGTCACATATAGGAAGAAAAACATAACCTAATATACTTCACAATGATCAACATCATGCTTTACAATTTACAGTATATGTTTAATTGTCCGATTGCTCCCACGTTACATAGTGGCTTTAGTTCACCCTCAAGGCACTTTGATCAGTCAGTGCGGTTACATGAATAAAAAAAGATTTGAGTTTGATCATTTTATTTACTCCCTTTAGGAACTGTCATGTTCCTCAGAAACTTACATTTAAATCACATTGTATACAACTGCTGTATAATTAATGCATTAACCAGTGCTGGTATCTCTGCTGTAATAGATTTCTGTATTAATTGCAATCATGTGTCTGAATTTTCCTTTTTTAATTTTCAGATACTCCAATAATCCCCACAGTATCAATCCGCCCCCCAGACAGTGATCTCAGTAGTATAGTCCTGAATGTGAACTGTAAGTACTATGTGGTACTGCTAGATTAATTGAAGTGAATTGGTTTTGACAACATTAGGAAATATTTGATCTTCCCTGTATCTTTATCATGATGTGATATTTTTGTGTAGTTGTATGTCTGAGATATGTAAGATGTTAATGAACAGCAATGCATGTTAAATACCTCTCCAGATTCTGGTGTGAATACAGACACAGTGTTTATTGCTTTGTCGGCCACCTTGACGGTAGCTCTCCTGCTGGTTGTTATCTTTGTGTTCCAGCCACAGGAACCGAGTCAGTGATCTGTAGAACCGTCAACAAGAACCCCAAACCATGACATCACAGGGAAACAGCCTGGCATTACTGAACTAGTGAGTAGCCTAATGATGTCTGTAATATCTATAGTTGACTTACATTTAGAACCTCCATGCTTTAATTTCTTTTAAAAAAGCTAAAAGGCACAGTGTGGACTAGCTCACTGTTTGTGGCATGTTGTGCATCATCATGACACATCTGTATCCCTGGTAAGCCTACCTAGTTAATGTTAAACTACTGTATGTGAAACTCTTAGAGTCTCTATTGAACACATTCCACACAAGGTTATATGGCAAGGAGTTTCATTTCCTTCCCCAGCTAAAATAAAATTATGTTTATAACTGTTTCCAACGTGGCTGACATGACGTCTCTTTTTTTTATAGGCAGGATAGCAGAAAACTTCTGTAGCCTACAAGCATCTCTGTCTCTTTTCAGGAAACATAGGTAAGTAGATATCTAACTTGTTTATTATTATTATTATTATTATTATTATAACAATTAGACATGTTACCAGTTGTCCAATTTGGTGATTGTTTTGATAGCCAAGCCTCTCCTCAGCTTGAATGTGAAGCTATCACAAAAACTCTGTTTACTTAAGCTGGGGCTTAAGTAAACACAGTATTTAAGACGGGTTGTTGTGGTAGGTTTCGACTTTCCATTAGAAAATGGTTCAAAAGGGTTATAAGCACAAAGCCACTCCCAACTACAGGTCACAGTGAAATACACTGGCAACGAGAGAGGCATTCTTCCTAATATACATGTATACTATTACATTACTCTGCGTGTCACCAAAAAAATGAGGATAAAGCTGTTTATTTTTGAACAACACAACAGCATAGCGTTGTACCGCCTCTATGTAAATTTGACCACAATCACTCTACTACTGTAGCTAATGTTAGATAGATGTTGCCAATCCATCCACAGGCAGGAGTATTTGCATAGGCAATATTTGAATATTTGAAGATCATTCACAAAGCAAGAGAGTGTTGGTAATTCTGACATCATCTTATCTCATCAATCTCATCTAAGATGGATGTCATTTATTTGGCCAAACATAACCGCTGTTATCTTGGACCAGCATGTGAACTTGTAGCCCAATCACAATCAAAAAGGGTTCTAGGCTAGTGAACTTAAATGAGGAGCTGAAGCTTTTATGTGTTGGCATATTAGTGCTAAATAGAGTAGTAGGTGGATATTTGAAAAGACCTGGGTGACCTAAAAGTTCATGTTCCCTATTGAGGTTGAAGTAGTGGGTTACGTTCTATAAGCACATGTTTGTTCCTGCTTATGTTCAGTTCAGTAGCCATATTCAAAAGAGAAAATATCAGCATGGCAGGGTGTCTCAAACAGTCTATATATTACTGGTTATTTTGTTTAAAAATTCCAGTCAGTTGAGACCCTCTATTTCAAATGTACTTTACAAATAAATTGTACTTACTTTATTACTTAATCGCTACTTACTTTCTTAGGCTACTGGCTTGCTTAATTCAATATGCTACTTTCTTCCTTATGCTACTTGCTTGCTTACTTAGGCTACTTAACTTAATTATGTCAGTTGTAAATTATAGTTAGAGTTACAGTAAGTGGGAAATAAGTGGTGCAGGAACTCTAACTTTCTGTTATTTAACATTCATGCCACAAAAAAAAAATCTTTAGGATACGTCGGTTCTATTTTATTTCATTAATTATTCCAAGCAGTAACCTATAGGCTTAGGCTTTTTTTCTAATTCAAAAGTGAAACCATTAAAACAACATCAACTAGACCAGTGTCTATATGATAGGCCTAAAGGCCTATGAACCTTATAGGGTTTTTTTCATACAAAGTAACTGCTCTACTTTACTCAGCTCAACTCTACTCTGTTTTGGTACCAGGTTCTTTGCGTTTCCATTACAAAAAAGTACCACTTTGGTGTGAATGAAGTGGGTGGGGTGCGCAGAGTTGAATTCTAGTGAATGGCAGTAACTATATGGCAATATACCTATGTGCTTATACTTGAACCTGTTTTAGACATCGCTTAAACTTAATATATAGTTGTAACCTTATGTTTGCTCTTTCTACTTAAACTAATCAGTAATGTTATCCAGCTGGTTGCCATTCAGTGTACACAATAGCACCACTTCTAAACTTAAAACATTACATTAGCTAGTTTGCTAGCTTTAGCTCAGTAACATAGTACATGGTAGCTGCCTGACTTGAAATAAAGTTATTTTTTTCTGAACAGTCTTCTCTAAATCTGAACAGTCACAACTTACACTGTTAGGGTTGAAATTATGCCAAACATCATTATGACGTGTCAGAATATGACAGATGAATTGACAAAACCCAAATGATTCCAGAAAGATGTAATGACTAGTTTATTGGTGAAATTCCATGTGACCTATTCACTTAAGTGCAATGAAGCTCAGAAAGTAAACAAATGTTTGTGCCTCTCATCCCACTTCAACCCTCTCTGATGACACAGTGTTTTCAAAACTTGTGTGTGCCAGATGCAGTCGGGAACATGACAGAGAGAGAGAGAGAGACAGAGAGAGAGAGAGTCAGAGAGAAGAGTTTGTCCCTGCAGTTGTCACATGAAGTAGTTGAAACAAAGTCCTTGTTGGTCCATGCAGGTAATGTGTTGTATATTCCTGATAGACCTGCAGGTACTGGTGGATCCCACAACAGTGAAAGAGGGAGACAATGTGACACTGACCTGCAGCAGCACCTGCAGTCTGAGTAACAACCCCACCTACATCTGGTACAGGAACTCACAGCCTGTTGAGAACCTACACTCAGCTGATAACAGGCTGGTTATAGACTCAGCCAAACCTGAGGATGCAGGCAAATACTCCTGTGCTGTTAAGGGGAATGAGATTCACACTTCACCTGCAACTCTCCATATCAAATGTAAGTATATGACATTCAAATGGTCTTAAAGGTAAAATTGGCATAAAGGTTTTGTTCATTCATGTTTACAGAACACAAGTAAGTAATAATCTGAAATGAACTGTCTCTGACAGATGGACCAAGAAGCCTCATAGCATTAGTGCATCCATCTGCTGAACTAGTAGAGAGCAGTTCAGTGACTCTGACCTGCAGCAGTGATGCCAACCTATCAGCACACCAGTACAGCTGGTATAAGAAGACTGTAAGTGAATCTACACAATTCAGATCAAGTCAGAATCACAGCCTTGACAACATTAGACCAGAGCAGAGTGGACTCTATTACTATGTGGCTGAAAATGAGAGTGGCAAAGGCAATTCCACAGTGGCACAGATATTCCACAGTGTCTACCCATCTGGTGACACAGAGGAGGGCAGTTCAGTTACTCTGACCTGCAGCAGTGATGCCAACCCACAAGCACACAACTACAGCTGGTTTATGAGGACTGAAGATCAATTCCCCCAAGTTGGTTGGAGTCAGAATCACAGTCTTGACAACATAAGACCAGGGCAGAGTGGACTCTATTACTGTGTGGCTGAAAATGAAATTGGGAAAGGCAATTCCACAGTGGTACAGATAAACATAAAATGTAAGTACTGAGCTTCGAATGTACAACTTAGCTTAGAAATTAAAAAGTCTTTCCACCAGTCTTTTCCACCAGTCAAAAAGAGCACATCAGATCTCTGTTCACTGAACTCCACTGGCTACCCTTAGCCACTCATATCAAATTCAAAGCACTGATGTTGGCCTACAGGATGATTGATGGCTGTGCTCCCATCTACCTGAATACTCTCTCAAAGCCCTATGTTGCCCGCCAGCCACTTCACCTCCCTGGTTACGCCATAAAATAAAGGGCTGTCTGACTTTGGCTACCACTAATTTTAGTCAAACAGAAATCCAGGGCCCAGGAACCAGAGCAACACTAGTGTATTACAATCACCAACACTTGCTGGGTCAATGCTGCTTCGCTATCAATGCTTTTTTGATTTAGACATTTACACCTCACTGCATCTGCCTGCCCAAATGATTTCGGTCTAGATAGGAACTTAAAGAAAATTCAGTCCTTAAGTAACATCATGGAATATTAATTACAGTAAATATATGCTGAGGCATTGGGCTTCCATTTGTATCTCATATTTCAGATTTATTCTCACAGTACATGGCTGCATAGTATTCTAATTAGGAAATATTTTAATATCCAATCTGGTACAATTCTTGGTACCACCTTTGTTTGAGGTTCCATGCAAGCTGAACCAGTACTAAACAATGACGTGTAAATATAGATTACTGATGGTCGCTATCGTCACTAGCATCATAATGTTAACATTCTGAAAAAGCCCTCAGCAGCTAGCTCAGCAGTTAGCGGTCAGTGTCAGCCCGACAGGACTGCTGACAGAGGAAATAATGTTTTCCCCCCAAAAACATGTCTGTTCACTAGTTTGCAATCGGAAATTGAACTGAAAAGTACTTACAGGGAAACACAGAGGAATACAGGACCATGCAAAGCAAACACAACAGCATGAACATTTATGGGCAATGACCAACAGAGGACTGAGAAACGTGAGGGTTTCAATACACAGGGCTAAACTGGGGAACAAGGAGCAGGTGAAACAGGTTAAGACAAATAATGAACATGACAAGGTACAGAGGTAGATGAAACCGAGGAGGTATTTAATGGGTAAAAATCAAAGAACAAATCGCGTCCACTTCTTAAGTGGAGGAGAAAACAGAAAATCACTAATTGTACAAACAGATACGTAAAACGAAAGTCACATCCGTTACTCTAACGGAGAAAACAGAAAGTACAAAAACTAAGATTAACTGAAGACTAGAAATACACTGGAATAAGGAAACAATAGAAACAGGCGAGGGTAATCAGAAGGAACAAGGGGCGTCAATCCAATCGGGGAATACATTTTGATTTCATCCACTATCGCGATAGTTGTTACCGGCTTTTCCACTGTGATGAAGCTGGGGTATTTTAATTCAGTGTCACTGCTGCAACCAGTTAAATTAAGCTGTACTTTTGTGCAGTGGAAAATGAAACATCCCATAATAACTGATTAATGCTTATTCTGAAATTTAATTGAATTTATTTAGATGCTGCTGTGTCCATTTCATATGTTTGCATGCCTTTTATTAACAGAAGATATGTGGTTTAGGTTATTAATAGGTTTATGATGGTCTTTATTACAATATTTTCATGATATGAATAATGGATTATGTAAAGAATTCCCTGATGACTACAAATCTCTGAGTGTAGTGATAACTTCTATAGCCCTTACACAGGAATTATGGTTCTGCGTTGACTTGACACACAGGGCACTGTGTTTCTTGGCAGCGTTGTTTTTCTCTTGTAGTTCTGCTTCAAGGTTGTGTACTGTTGCAACTGTCTCGTGCCACTGAACTGTCTTGTCCCAGTTAGGTACTGTCTTGCAGGACAGTCTTGCAGTCTTTACTAATGGTCGCATTGTCTTTACTTAGCCCTTAGCAGACGGCCCATTCTAAAACCGATGTCCTTAAACGTCTCGGCAGTCCAACCACCAATTTGATATCTAAACTTCCCCATAATACCATTGTTTTCAGAGTTTATGGTGCAATTTTCTTTTGATACGTCAAGATAAAACACTGATATAAAATGACATGTCATCTGTCTTCAACTTTACATCGTTCAAGGGAAAAGACATCGGATCAACTGAGGTAAAATGGTCTATTGATTTGTTAATGTTATGATATGTCTTGTTTATTAGTTGAGAAATGTCAGTATTTACCCATCTTCCATAGTTTGTTTACATTACAGAAAGTTGTCATATCAGTCAGCTATGTCAATTAGCAAGTAGTAAATTGCAGTTCTTTGGCAGGACTCATTTGAGTTATTGTAGTGTTTCACTGACAAGTGGTAGTGGTAACATATCTAACTAGTAACCAGTTGATCTGGGTTCAATTCCCAATCTCTATGCTCTGAGCCTCTAACACATTGGCTTTGAAGTGTAAAATACTCCTCATTTCTCTTTCAAATAATTTTGTCTTCTAACACCTACTTCATCTCAGTCCCAGTATGTATGGCATGCTGAACATTAACTGGGTTACTAATTTGGGTTCTATGGGTAACCTAGCTGTGTAACCCACCTCAGCAGCATTTCAGGTGAAATTGTACATGAAATCAGGTCCATTTGCATGATAATGAAGCAAAAAACAAAACACCTATATATATATACTGATGTGATATACTTATAGTTTATAGTTATACTGATATATTTGATGAATGTTATACCTTCATCTCATGCTCCAAAGTGTTTCAATGCAAAGACTTTTTTTTTTTCATCCTACTGCATTAACTCATAACAGTTCTGTTTAAGGAGAATACCAAAGGTTTTGCTTCCCTCTCCACAAATTATTGACTCCAGTTCGCCACAGTTGTTCCATGAGTCTCTACAGCCATCCAATCCACGTAATTTATGTTCAACAAGCCTAAACACACAGTATTGAAAACAGTCCATTAATAATAACACTTGGATTAATTCTATTTGTTCTTTTCAATTAATTCTAAAACTGAACATTGAATTGTCCACCCATAAAAACATTTACATTAAACTTGAAAGAGATGTGTGTGTGTGTGTGTGTGTTTGTGTGTGTGTTTGCGTGTATGTGTGTGTGTTTGCGTGTATGTGTGTGTGTGTGATTGTGTGCGTATGTATGTCACACACATACACGCAAACACACACAGGTCTGTCTGATGGACTTGAGCAAATGCATTTTTAGGTTTGACAACAGGGCAACTACCACTGCTAAGTAATCTGAAGAGCCTGGCAGTCACACCTTAAACAGCCTGTGCAACAAAGTCAGGAGAGTGAAGGGTGACCCAGATGTGGTGGGGGAGGCAGAAATTATAAACAGCATCTGCAAATTCCGTAAAGAATGTCCCATGGGATGCTACCAAATTCTTACACGGTCTATGACATCCCTGGGTTAGGGTAGTTTCTCCTCAGTCTGCCTGTGACAAGTCATTTGTGAGAGATGTTGTAATATGTTCTAAAATAGCAGGAAATGTTTAAGGAGCAACAGTGTACAAAACACTTGGAAGCATTCTGCTAATGGCTACAGAGAAAAGACAGTGTCCCTGGCACACTGGCAGAAAACAGTGATCTTTTGAAGAAGCTTTTACTCCCACAATGCTAATTATAGCCACCTTGAATAGTGTCAACAAACAACAACACTTAGAATGATTAATCAGTGTAATCATTGTTACCAAAGTCATAGATCAAGTCAGATATTTATTTTCTTTTAAAATGCAATCCAATGCAGTCAAACAATCAGTGCTCTGGTAAAAGTCTACTTATGCCATGTCTTTTGTTGCCCGTTGTCTGTCCTGTACCTTGTCTGTTTTAAATGCTCTACTCTAAGTAGTAACTGCGCTGATGCTTGACCTGTCTGTTGCCAACAAAGAGATTGTGAACTTATGAAAAAGAAGAAGAAGAAAAAAAAAAACAGTGCCTCAACCCCCCACAAACCTGCCAAAGTGGGTAGACCATCATCAGTCTCACCTCAAGCAATGGCTAAATGCTGTGCCACACTATTCTATGCTTAACGTGCAATATGATGGCCAAGCACACTGACCAGCTCTCTCAGATCAAAGGGGCTGATGCCAGCTCTGCCCCAAAGGTGTTTTGCACTGGAAATGTGGAAGGTCCAACATTTTCCACTTCCTTAACACAGACCAGCAGTGTTTTGTGGCCTGACATCATAAATCTCAGTTAAGTTATTCTCTTTTGCATTCCATACCGTTCCAGTTTAAAATGTATTTCCAAATGTTACGTGTGCTATCGAGTTATCACATTTTGATGCTGTTTTGAAGACAGTTCATTGTTGACATTGCATACGTAAACGTACTTCAATAACTGCTGTTTTTAAGTTAATCACTGTTAGAAATGGAGTCAACATACTGTAAAATGGAAGTTTAAAAATGCATTCCCATATTTTAGTTTTTTGACAATGTTTTTTTTTAAGACATAATTCATTGTTTACATTTGCAGTGTATTTTTTTTTTTCAGTTTAGTACACAGGTAATCATTGCTAAAGTTGGGAAAGGCAACCCCGTTTATTGGTCATTATGTGCACAACTGACACAAGACAGCATGTGAGTGACACAAGCCAGTTGGTACACAAGCCAGTACAACACAGTATAGTACAATTTTTTGTGTTATATGTTACATTTTGTGTGTTATATATGTATATGTATGGACAACATGTGTAAAACATAAACATTAATTATTTTTTGATAATCTTAATAAAGGTTTCCGTAAGAGTATGAATGTGTATGGTGTGAACGTGTGAGAGCGCGTTGGAAGCTGCCACTGAGGAAATTTGTGTAATAATATCAACCTGACTACTGTTACAGCCTACAGCGGAGAATGTCAAGGTGAAAAGTCCAATAATGACAGTGAAAATGTGTGGAATGAACATGCGAGCACAGGAGGCTGCCAATAAGGAAGTGGATTACCTTAGAAGACTAGGCAAAACTGTCCCTATGGGGATTTTAGAACACCTGCATAACGTCATGTTATTCACTGAAACGTGGCTACACAACGGAATACCGGACAGTGCTATCGAGTTAGCCAGACGGCATACACTTTGGGCGGATAGAACAGCAGAAGATTCCGGTAAGACAAGAGGCGGAGGACTTATGTAAACAAAGCTTGGTGTACGAACTCTTCCATTGTTGGGAAACACTGCTCAGCTGACCTGGAGTATCTCATGGTCAAGTGTAGACTGTTCTATCTTCCAAGGGAGTTCACCTCCACCATAATAACAGCTGCATACATCCCTCCGAATGCCAAACTCGCTATGGACACACTCCAGGCAGCCATTGGCAAACAACAATCCGCACACCCGGAGGCAGCATTTATTGTGGCGGGAGACTTTAACCACTCCAACCTGAAGACAGTGCTACCAAAATTTCACCAGCATGTCTCCTGCAGCAGAGGAGACAAAACACTGGATCATATATATATATATATCATACACCAACATTGCTGGTGCCTACACAGCAACTCCCCTCCCCCACCTGGGACAGTCTGATCACCTCTCTTTGTTTCTCACCCCGAGGTATTCACCGCTCATCAACCGTGTGAAACCAACAAAGAAGACTATCAAGGTGTGGCCAGCGGGGGTAGACTCTGTACTCCAGGACAGGTTCAAAGACACAGACTGGAGCAGATTTACCTCAGTGGCCACTGAAGGCTCCCATGTGAACATTGACTCTTACACCTACTCAGTATTGGATTACATCAACACCACAATCGACAGTGTTACTACTGAAAAGCAGATCACCACATACCCAAATCAGAAACCATGGATGAACAAGGAAGTGTGGCTTCTACTGAAGGCACGCGATGGTGCCTTCAGATCAGGGGACACACAGGCCTACAGTACATCCAGGGCTGACCTGAAGAGGGGCATCAGGAAGGCCAAGCACAGCTACAAGCTGAAGGTGGAGGAACACTTCACAACATCTGACCCCCGACGCATGTGGCAGGGCATTCAGGCCATATCTGACTACAAGCCCAGCAACTCCACACAGACAGCCATGGATCTGTCCTTCCTCAACGAGCTAAATGACTTCTATGCTCACTTTGACAAGGACAAGGATAAGACTGCCATCACCCTCCCTTCTGACGACCACCATACTCTCACACTCACTGTCACAGATGTCCACAACGCACTGAGCCACATCCACGCCCGTAAGGCCGCTGGACCTGACGATATTCCTGGATGCGTGCTGAGAGCCTGTGCTGGGCAGCTTGCAGGAATCTTCACAGACATCTTCATCAGGTCCCTGGCCCAGGCAGCAGTACAGGCATGCTTCAAGACTACCTCGATAGTGCCGGTGTCGAAACACTCATCACCTACGTCTTTGAATGACTACCGCCTGCAACTGGATCATGGACTTCCTGACCAACAGACCCCAGTTTGTTAGGTCAGGCCAGAACCGGTCCACCACCCTGTCACTGAGCACCGGTGCACCACAAGGCTGTGTGCTATCCCCGTTCCTGTACTCCTTTTTCAACCATGACTGCAGGCCTGCGTATGGATCCAACTCCATCATCAAGTTTGCAGACAACACCACGGTGATTGGACTCATCAGTAACAACGATGAGTCTGACTACAGGGAAGAGGTGAAGCACCTGGCTGCATGGTGTGCTGACAACAACCTGCTCTTGAACACCAGCAAGACCAAGGAACTCATTGTGGACTTCAGGAAAGAGAAGGGAAACACCCACGACCCCATCCACATCAATGGTATGGCTGTGGAACGTGTCTCCAGCTTCAAATTCTTTGGGACCCACACCTCCAAGGACCTGTCCTGGTCAACCAACACCTCAAGCCTGGTCAAGAAGGCCCACCAGTGCCTCTTCTTCCTAAGGACACTAAAGAAAAACCACCTGTCCACTGGCATCCTGAGCAATATCTACCGCTGTGCGATCGAGAGCATCCTGACTAACTGTGTGACAGTTTGGTATGGAAATTGCTCTGTCGCTGGTCACAAGGCTCTGCAGCAAGTGGTGAAAACTGCTCAGAGAATCACAGGGACTCCCTGCCATTGAGGATGTCCATAGGAAAAGATGTCTGCGGTGGGCACGCAGCATTCTGAAGGACATCCTGCCAACAAACTGTTTCAACTCCTCCCCTCCAGAAGGCGCTACAGGAGCCTACAGACTAAAACCACCAGGTTCAGGAACAGCTTCTTCCAGGAACAGCTTCTTTCTGTCCCCCACTGAACCTCACACTCTGCTGCTATAGCTATGCTGCTATAGTCTTTGGACTGCACATCTGTACATCTGTATATACTTAATACAACTGTACATAACTATCTCTAAAGCACATCTGTATATTGCCCTTATATTGAATCTATATAGCACATCTGTATATTATCCTTACTATCTCTTCACCTTACATGTATATTGCTCTTCTGCCTATTTATTATTACTACTCTTATCTCTATATAATTTGCTCTTTAACTGTACATACTGCATACTGTATATACTGCACTTGCTGCTCTTTGCACTTCTGATTAGATGCCAAACTGCATTTTGTTACCTGTATTTATACATGTGTAATGACAATAAAGTTGAATCTAATCTAATCTAATCTTATCTAATCTAATCAACTGTGGAAAATAATAGACAAATAAAAACTGTGACAAAAGAGGGGCCAGGGGCTCTTGGGGATTAGAAGGGCCTGGCAAGGACTGGGGGCCCCAGAGAATATTGTGCTTGACCATCTCATCAGTGACAGGGAAGTTCTCTGGCATTGGGTTGAGACCATTCAGGAACTGGTAGGCAAAGAACTCGTCCTCGTCCCAGTGATCTTTAGCATATTCTGCAAAGCATAATTATGTCATAACATATGCCAGGTATAGGCCTGTACGTTTTGTTTGTTTGATTGATTGTTTCACTGCAGTAATTCATAACAGCTAAGCTTTAAGGAGAATATCCAGGGTTTTGTTTCTGTGTCCACAAATGATTGGCTCCAGTTGGTTGATGGTTTCCCATGATCTTCTACAGTCAGCTAATCCTGTTATCTTAAGTTCAAGTAACCTAAACACATAGAATTGATATATATACAGCTTGGGTTAATTTGTGTAATCTCCACAATCAATGTAGTTTAAGGGATAGAATGAATAATGTAAAACAATATTGTAGACATGCTAGATTATTCATAACAATATTCCTTCAATATTGCTTGTTAGTTAGACTCCAATTACTCTTCCTTATTTCACTGACTGGGCAACCTAGGGTTGTCTTATACTCAGATACTAATTAATAATATAAATTAGTATTGAATTAGATATTTTACCTATGCAATAGTATTCAACAGTCATTTCTTTGCTTTGCTCTTCTATTGACATAATTTCTCATAGCAATGCTACTGTCCTCTGCTATACTAGCAGCACAAGTAAAGTTGATTTAGCTGGCTAATATTAGCTGGCTATAGCTAATGTTGATTTAGCTATAGATTATACATTTAGTGACCTGAGGAATACAATTTTCTCCTTTTTTAACCTTTTTTTAATGTGAAATTGAGAATTAATTTGAATAATTATTTTGAGAATGATTGTTCTGTTCTGGCCCAGAAACAAATAAATATTGTTGTTGTTGTATAAATGTTACTGTTATTTGTTGTCAATATGTTATGTCTTCACTGTTCATTGTGGTTTCTCAAGATGTATTGCATGCAAGATCAAACAATTGATGTCAAAATTGGTGTGTACGTGATTAGCTGGTTTAGGGTATAGTAAGAGTAACCAAGAAGTCCATGCTCGAAATACAAGAATTCTGGAATTTAATGTTGAATTATTGTTAGGCTCGATTTGGAATCGGGCACTTTAAGCTCATTAATTGTGTGATTACACTTTCCTTCAGATACTTCCTTCCTAACTTATGAGATTTGTTTACAATAAAATTACACCACACTTCCAAATGTAGTGTAACTTGAATGTGAATTAATTTAATATGATTACATTTACATGCCAGAAACAGTGATTGGTACACAAATACAATGAATTAAACTACAAATGATATCTGTACCTCTTCACAGCTAGCCTGGTACTAAAGCCAGACCCTCATTCTACACCTTTGTTTTGTACAGAGGGTCTGGACATTCGGTAGTAAGATTTGATTGCTTGCTGGAGGGGTTCAAGTTTAAAAGAATTGTATCTGCCCCTGACTGATAGCTTGCCTTGACTGACAGTAGGCTACTCCAGCTCTGCATTCCCTCTGTTTGCTGATTGGACACGTTAAAATGTCTCCTGAGACAAAAAGCTTAATGGGGATCAAGTCCAGACTAGCACTGTAGGGAGATGATAATCTAAATCTAAAAGTGCTAGGAAGGTATGGCCAGGCTCCTCGACAGCTAAAACTAACTGAATGGAACCCAAAAACTCACTTTTATTTATTTATTTTTTTCCTACAGACATCAGTCGGGAACAAGATCTTTACTGCCATGATTGTTTTTTTTTTATGTTTTGAAATGCTATGGCTTTTAGAAAGTATGAAAATTGAGGTTTGTGTTAACCTTATTTTACCAGTGACATGTAGCTGCACGCATTGCACTATAATCTAGAAACATGAATCATGGGGAAAAAAAAAGAAAAAGAGAACTTTGTCAAGCCCAACACTTTCAGCCATGGTTGTACCATTAGTACCATAAATTATTCCCCTGGGAGGAGCTTAGTTCAAATTTGGAATTTAGCCACATAAAATGTGCAAGCTAATGGCAAGATGTGACTTTATTGTGAATCACTTACACACAAAAAGCTTAAGCCACAGATGTGCACCTTGACATAAACCTTGACATAAATTTAAATTTATTCTCAGAAAATCTTAAACTCACTTTGTTGAACAACAGACAGAAACATTTTGCATGAAGCACTGAAGTAGCATTGAATAGCAACCATGAAAGTATTCAAAGCTGGAGAGTGTATTCCAACCTTTTTATATAAATGAGGAAACACAATGGAAGAAAAATGTAATTATTTTATCACCTGAAATCCAACCACCCATATTCAAACAATATACCTGTACCAACAGAGTTAAAATAAAACAAAAACATTGCTTCCAGTACATCACACTAGACTTGCACTTTCCAAAACCATGCAAAAAGAAAAATGGGTGTCCCAGCTGCATTAAACCATAATGCATTCTGAAACGTATACAAACAAGGCATATTTATTACCTTGCCAGTCAACGTAATGCTCGTTGGTTTGTAAAGAAATTCACGTGGATAGGTGAGAATGTACAATGTGTCTTTTTTTCCCAAAATATCAGGAACAGTAGGGAGAGCTGTGGAGGTAAAATAATAATTTAAAAAATCATAGTCTTGCCTGGTGTGCCTTTAAAGATGCTTTCTATACTTTCAAATGGCCACACTGTTGTCCACATTAACAGGGCTCAAATAGTCATAGCTGAGCTTCAGCGACTTGTTCCGCTCATCAATGGCATTGGTCAACTGCTTCAGGTCATTTTTTAAATCTTTAATGAGTTTTAATGGGACATCTTCATTAAACAGATCTTCTGGGAACTCACCAAGATGGTACTGCAAAGGGAATTAAGATATTAAGATTTTGATAATGTACATGTTCGTAATTGGACAGTATAACACAAGTTGGCATAAGGTAAGTTAAAGAAAGACACATAATCATGCAAAGTCTATGCATATTCCTTCTTTGACTCATATCTTTGATTTGGAACAATGAAAGTAATTATGTATATTGGAGGGGCATGTTTTATATGAATAATTTAGGCATATTTAAAGGGATAATCCAGGGCAAGTCAACCCATAGGCCTGTCGTCTGAGTGCTGTTAATAGGAAGAACAAGAAAATGTATAACAAAGAACCATCAGACCGTCAGCTAATTCTAACTGAATGGGCTAACGAAACTGAGACTGTCACAGAGTTTTCCTGTGCTTATCACTTAGCGTTAGCTTCCATTTTGCTGGTCAGTCTATGTTATACCAAATTTCTCATTCTTTTCCCTACCAGCAACACTTTGAACACCTAGGCTATTGGATTTATTTACGCCGAAATGTTGCCCAGGTGCTTTTTAGCTTTGCATGTCTGAGGGAAATAGTGCTAAATAATAATAATAACAAAACTATGTTTTACTGGTATAGATTTCCATTCTGTTTGATATGTAGTTGAGTTGATAGCACAAACTCACATAGTCCGTTGACTTTTTGCTCAACAAACTCAAGACAGCCATTCCATTCACAGTGGTGCCCACATCAGGCAGGGTCTCCAGGATAGTTTTCTCAGTGGTCTGGCCTTTCTTCTTGGGTGGGGGCTTTCGGAGAGTGGTGGGGTAGTTGGGCATCCAACCGCCAAAGTCAAACTGAGGGGAGTTTGACAAATCAATGTTAACAATGTTGTTAGATCATCAAAATAGCAAACATCAAAGTTGAGGTTTGGGGGTGGTGGATGGGTGGTGACTAAAAGTGATTAGAATGTTTTATTTGAAGCACATTATCTCAAAAAAATTTGCCATTATGCCGTCTGGGGGTATGGGGTGTAAATGTTTATTTAATAAGAAAATAGATTGTCTGGAATTTCACATTTGTGGGTGGGGGTACAGTCAGAGCTATCAGTAATTACCTGTCCATTGTTGACAGCAGAATGTTGGCCAGAGACAGTGAAAATCACCATGGTGACAAACTTGATGAACTCTGCCCGTGTCTTAAAAGATGATGGTATTCCTGGGAGGAGGGGAACACAAACAAATAATTTTGACTATGTGATGATGACTGTGTTCTGACGTAAGTTTCAAGTTCAATGTGGTTCATTTTGTGTACAATACATGGTGAATTTTATATAATTTTATATGATTTCTTGTCACCCCTTTCTGACTGTCAAATGAATAATCCTCATCTGTGTCCTGCTCCAAGTTATCTATCTAGCTAAGTCTGTACAAAATGTTCATTCAACAACATGTGTAGCATGGTGGGGACATTAGAGATCGCCTTGACCAGTTATCATATGTCGTATGCCTTTGTATGTGCATGCATGTTCCTGTTTAGGCAATGGGTGGTTTGTTCAAATTTAAACCCTTGAGTGTGTCCCTGAGTTATGTACTTATATGGAGTTCCGTTCTGATTTAGAAACTGTTAGCTATTTTCCAGTGTTTAGGATAGATTTACTTTTGTGTACATGTAGAGCCATTTTCCTTTTACCCGATGAGAAGGATCCAGATGAGCTACGCTACAACATCTTGGTTATCCTGTCTCAATCTTGCGGTGAGTCAGAAGAGTACCTTAGTCTGATAGTCTTTAGACTTTGCTTTGTTACTTCAGCTTTTTATTTCGGTTATTTCATCTATTATTTTATCCAATCAGCAACTGTAATCCAATTTATAATAAATCATTGATCCTGATCCAACACAACTGAGACATTTAAACTTCTGCTGGAAAGAAAACACAATGCAACTTTAAGGTGAACAGTGACTTCAGGTGAAAAGTCAAACTGGGAAAAAAACACCAAAATCTAACAGATGGTGCCGTGACCCGAATACTAGAAAAGATTAAGAGACATTCCAAAAATCCAGTGGGAGTGCTGTGTTGCCAGTGGGAGAGTTGCCAACTCTTCTGCCCTGGAGCTGTACTTTGTGCCCTGCTGACCTGCATCTGAACTTGCCTGTGTGCTGACGGAGCATGGGTGTGAGGGACGCCTCTACTCCAACTCTGAACTACATTAGGTGGGGGACAAATCTCTGACTCTTTTCCTATAGAAACAATAATTAATTGCTTCATTTCCTAGTTTAAGAATTAATAACTATCTGAAATAGAAGTTGGATGTAATTTATGTACCTATGTCATTGGTTTATGAGCTCAAGAAATCATTGATGTAAGATAAATCAAAAGGCCTGAGTAAACTTAAATTTGTACAAATTAAAAGAAGAGAATTCCAAGGGTGTGTACAGTACACCCAGAGTGAGAGAGGTACCCATATTACTAGTCGAGAAGTTGAAGTGGTGACGGGTGTGATTGAATGTTTTAAAATATTTGTGGGTAATCCTGTATGCAGTATTGAAATATTGCATGACTTGATTGATGGTGTGGATATTTTGAACATTTACAATATATAATTTGTTTACAAACCACCATCGTTTACTTGTGCAAAACAAAATGTACTTGGTCTAAATAAAACAAAGTACATTATTTCTAAGCACACCTGTATGTTTCCTTCCCAGGAACCCATAAGTAAAGATCTCCTGGATCCAGTCCTGCAGTTCTCTGTCCTTCTGTACAACCTCATCAGATTTGTAGTAATGTTGCAAGAATCCAGTGACATACCTGCAAATGGTCACACAGCTTACTTTGTAAAATAATTAGAAGTGCAGGTAACATAATTCAGAAGGAACCATGGAAGATAATATTAATTAGTATGAAAAGGGTTAGTTATTCCTTTTCATTGTAGAATTTGAGCTTTCTTTCAACAATCTGCAACACTAGTCTGAATTAGCCTACTTGTTAATGATGTTCCACAGTTTCATGCCATCATCTCTGTAGTGGTAGTTGGGGACATCCTTCAGACCTCTTTCAGAGATGTTCTCAGGCAGACAGAGGGAGCTGTAGGTCAAGGCTTCTGTTGCACGCCTCAGCAACCTAGCCAAGGCCTCACCCCCAATGGCTGAGAACTAGGATTATACAATAATTAAAATGTTTCTAATGTTTTAGCCTACATGTTAAAGAATATCTTTATACAATGATCAAGACCAAAGTGCAGTGATGGTCAAAACAGATTTGGCAGTCACTATTTTGCCCTGAAAGTTATTTTCAAGTGAATTTGTCAGCTGTCAGTGTGGAGAAAGTAGTGAAATAAATTCAACGTAATTACACCACCATAGTTATGTGACATGTCTATACACGCTCATTATCTGTACCATAGTTATGGCTCCATCTTCAGAAATCAGCCGGTTTCGTGCCAAGATGTTGATCTGGAGAGTGTAGCGAGTGTGAGGAAAGAGGAGCTACAATAACAGAAAAAAAACAACAGCAAGTTAGTGTGGGGTATTGATAGATTACATTAAACCATGATTAAGAAAAATGTAGCCTATTTATAATCTCAATAGTATGGTCCATGTATTTATTGTCTGTTTGCAATAGTCAAACGCGGTGCACTTTACAGGAGATTTAGGAATGTTTCCTAAATCCCCTGTCAGTTACAAAATAAGACTATTTTGAAATGCTAAAGAGACCTTCAATTACTGTGGATGATGACAATTTCAACTAAGCAGTACTTAATGAGATTTTAAACAAATTCTGATTTGGGAGTAAAACAACAACAACAACAACAAACATGTGAACTCACTTGAGCTCAACTTAAGATCTGGTGTCTGTTTCCCAAAACCACAGTTGCTAACCAGATTAGTTGGTTCACAATGGCCAATTCCATTGCAACCACCTTAATTAGTAACTATGGTTTTAGAAAAGACCCCTGATCATTTTTTTGGATGAAGATAATATGACTGATATAAAAAGGCTTATTTTGCTTTTGAGATGCATGTCAAGATTCCATACTTTGAAGAGTGGGTGTACAGAGGGGAGATTTCGCAGGGTTGCCACGGTGAACACCTCAGCCAGCAGGTGAGTTCTCAGCAGGTGGAAGTCCACCTCGTGCACACTGAACTCTGCGGCCCGCACAAAGATCTTAGCCAGCAGCCAGTCACGCTCAGAGTCAGTGGGCAGGAATATGGGGTTTTCGGCTCCAGCTTGCTGCCTTAACTGTGGAGAAATGACAATTGGTGTTACTTATTAGTAATTATATGGCAATATGAATACTTACCACATAGCCATCTATGTATTTGTAATGCTATATAGATACAGACGTTAAGAAAAGGATTTTTTTTAATTTTAGATTTTTTTAATTATGTATTTATGGGCACTTCTTTCATGTAGTACCATGTAGATGGAGAGAAGCTATTTTTCTTTGGAAAGTACACATCAGTGGTCACTTGCTCTGTGCTGCTGTAGGATGCAGTCATAGATAATACTTATAGAGGTGTTTACCTGAATGGCCATATAGAGTAAAATCATAGATAATATTTATAGAGGTGTTTACCTGAACGGCCATAGCGTACAGTCATAGGCAATATTTATAGAGGTGTTTACCTGAATGGCGATGGGCATCATCTTGCCTTCACGATTGCAGTGCAGCAGGACCAGTGGAGCAGTGAGGTACTGCTGTGAGCCATGTATCACGTTTCCTATTAGGCCGTGCAGCATCTTGTAGTCGCTGAGGAAGATTTTTCCTTTCTGAATGATTTAGATGTAGTTGAAGAAGAAAGAAATCAGCTACTTAGGCAGATGCACCCATGAAGTATATTCATTTATGGTAGGCTATCTTGAAATGTTTACCAATAATAATATTTATTTACCAAAAAATGTTTAATTACCAAAAAATCTTTTTACCAAGGGTACCTACCAATTTACATCATTAAAGCAATAACAACTGAAACCTCAATAATACGTATAAGTTTATACATTAATTATTAAAACCTACATAACACACAACACATACTGAGTCATGTATGAGTTACTACGAAATCATAATAAAGTAATATTCCTATATCAGACCTTCAGTAACCTCAGAAGTTGATATGTTAATTAAATATGATTAATTCATGGATTGGATTTCTGTTAGTGTATCAGACTTAATTAATGAATAAATAAATTCTCAAGGGGTACCCACATTTACGCCACACTCCATAGCTAGTCAAATCACAGGCCAGTCAAAACAAAACTGAAGGCAGTGAAGGCAATATGTGATATGGTTTCACGGCACACCGTTCAGGCGACCAGTGCCTACTTACAAGCAAGGACACCTTCCTTCCAATAGCCAGGTTCGGAGGAAGCCCTATATGCTCTGCACTGGTAAAATCACTTAGAATGGGCTACTGGTGGACTTAATGAGTGTGACTTGAGTAACAAGATCATGAGATATTTCAGTAACATTTTTATGAATCTATGATTCATAAAGACTTGGAAACACATTTATAAAGGGTTATAATGCATTCATAAAGTCTTATAACTAATTACATTCTCATTTCTAGCCTACTTTTATGGCATTATTATATTATAAGCCTTTACAACTTGAAGTGTCACAAAGCATTATAAAGCTTCAATATGTTAACTGTACTTTTATAAGCCCAATTCCTCATGCCAAATAATGAAGAGTTACAAGTACTCAATGCATACTCTAAGTAAAGTGAGATGAACACATAATTACTCATGAACATCAATCAGGCACCATTACAGACAATAAGTCTGTGATATGTTGTTTTGCTAACAATTTACATGTTTTGATAGCTAACACAGGCTCGTTTGCAGAACTGCCTCTTTCCGCTGCACATTGTCTCGTTGTCTTGTCAATATTCTTGTCAGGCTTACCTTTATCTCTCCATCTAAGGTGCTCCCTCCCAGAAGGCCTTTGACCATTGCTTCAGTGACGGGAAGATTCTCCGGCAGCTTTGAGCAGCGCTTGATCATCATTGGGTTGAGGCCATTCAGGTATTGGTAGCCAAAGAACTCATCCTCGTCCCAGTGATTCACAACATATTCTGCAAGCATTTTTGTGTCAGAATATACAGTATGCCATAGGTTTGTTCTGTATATGTAAATTATGTGTAGGGGATAATGAACACAACGGTGTGTGTATATCTGTGAATATTGCACATTCAAGGTAGTGAGAAGGCCCCGATGCGGAGTGGAAGGGCCTTTACACCTTGATAAGTTGATAAGTGTACATTATCCAATACCACTGTTGCCAAGTCTACGCGATGTAGTTTTGCTAACAATTTACACATTTTAAAAGCTAACACAGGCTTGTTTGCAGAACTACTTATTTCTGCCGCACATCGAGTCATTCAAAACTTACTGGAATAAACTGCGGTTACTACATTTACATTTACATTTATGCTTTTAGCAGACGCTTTTATCCAAAGTGACTAACAAAAGAGGATAATATTCAAGCTACAGCACAATGAAAAACTAACAAAGAGTGCATATTGCTAACATGAAATCTGCAGTATTGAATGAAAGTGCAGTAGTGTAATAAAAGTGCAGTATCGAGATAAATTAAGAATAAGAGATTAAGTGCATTCCTGCTATTCAGAAATTCAAGTCAGGAAATATTCTTGGAAGAGCTGGGTCTTCAATAGTTTCTTGAAGGTCTTACTAGTTCTAAATGGATAGTTACTATGATCAAAAGTGGGTCGTTAGTTCGGACTGTCGTTGTCAAGCGCCGCATCCAAAGATTCTATACTATCTTGGCTTTTGTAAAATCACTGTTTCTTCATACTCCCAAACACAGTGTAACTTAAAATGTTAAAATGTTGTGAATGTCGGTCAGGCTGCTATATTTAAACCCTGTGTCAACTGTAAACTTCACATTGAGTTGGGCGAATTGATATGCAAGTGTACTACGGCCAAAAAAGTGGAACTTCTTCATAGGTGTATAGTAATCTGAAAATAATGCACATTCTAAATAGCGCATCACAATAGGTAATTTGATTAACCAGTGGTATAAAGTATATTAAAGCATATTAACATCGTCTCAGATAATTATTTTTGTATGGGTTTTCACTAGCTGGGTAATTCACAAAGGACTCTGCTTAGAGTTCATACCCAGTGTTTTACTTCTGTCTCCACAAAGAACTGCTTCTAGTTGGCTGATCCACTTCCATGATTTTCTACTGTTAGCTAATCCATTTAGCTTCAGAGCAATTAACCTGAAGAACAGACAGAATACAATGAATTCAATAATACTGATTGATATTGGAATACCTTGCTTCAACTCAGTGTCGTCACAATGATGATAATACACACACACACATACACAGGTGCTTGATTACACAAACTATTCTCACAAATAAACAACATAAAATGTACTGGAAGTGTTAAAGAATGTTAAAGACATTTTCAGACGAAATTTTGACTGTATGTATGTGTGAGTTGACATGACATGTACAGCTGATAAAAGCAAACCTGTAATAGCCGTAGTTCAAAAGATGTCAACAGTCCAGATAGCAAGATAATATTATTATTATTATTATTATTATTATTATTAATAATAATAATAATAATAATAATAATACAAATGACTAAGATACTCACTGTGACCCTGCTGTGTAGTAAAATTCAAATTCCTTTGTGTAAGAGAACCGAAGTTCATCAGGCAGAGCATGAGGAGCGTCAAAACAGATCACGTTAGACACACCTTCAGCATACACAGTCCATCTATGATTGGAGAATGTGGGTGAATTTCAGAGACTTTCAATTAACTTTCTCTAAATTAACATGGACAGTTCCCAATGGGAAATATTATCAAATGCAACTATCCTGCCTTGGTGTCACAAAAATGAGAAAGACCTTACTGACTCACTAGGCACTAGTGCACTAGGCAAAAGTAGCCTTAAGCTACTTGCACTTTATTTATTTATACAACCTTAGGATTAGAATTGTCTTGTTGTGTATCTGCACTTTACTGTTGTCCACGTACACACATGGGATAGTGGGAAACGTAATTTCGATTTCTTTGTATGTCAAGTACATGTGAAGAAATTGACAATAAAAGTGACTTTGAATTCTGTTCTGGTTTTTAAAAAACCCTATCCACTGGCACAAAGCTGTGAATGAACTTTCTTAAAGACACTTCTCAGCTTCTCAGCTTCTCATTGCAACTGTCTTGTCTTGTCTTGGAGTCACAGAAGTACAGTAAGATCTTTCTACATTTTGTTGTGTTTCTCATAACCCCCACCTTCCTCCCGCCCAGGACAATAAGATGTAAGACATCCAAAATAAAGCCAGATCCTTAAACTTTTTAAAGTTTTTTCTTTAAATTGGCATGTTATCAACAAACCTAAATAAGTCTTGTCGTGCTTGTCGCTGCTTTATCCTGAAATTGTGGGTTGCTGGATGGGTGTCTTGGACCTCAAGCAAAGCTGAAATGAAAGTATATTAAGAGCAACTCGCTGACAAAATAAGCTCTTTTCTAAATGTATGTCCTACCTACAAAAACTTATAGGTAGGACATCATACTCATTCATTCATTCATTCATTCATTCATTCATTCATTCATTTCTTTATCTACATTTTGAAAATCTACTTTGTACACAAATGGACATAACAAAGATTAAATGCACAAGTATACATAAATGTACTGGGCTATAAATCTTTGTGTGTGTTTGTGTACCTTTAGCAGGTCTTAAAACAAGCTTCTCATTGCTGGCCAGCCAGCGGTAGCATGGAAACAAAATCTCATCTCCTTCGGGTGTTGTAACTAAGATCTTATCACAAAACCACTCGTTGTCAAAGCCCAAGAAAGGCTTGGAGTAGAGGCTGACAAGTAGAAGCTCCCCCAGGACTGTGTCACTCTTTATCTTAAATGTTTTAACCTGTAAAATGAAAAAGAGCAAGACAGGGAGGATGAAAGAGGAAACATGCAACCTTGGAAAGCAAGATTATTCTGGAGACAAGATTTTTAGTGCTAAGATTCGCACCTCTGGCAAATCATGGATTTGTTTTCCCATTTTTGGTGCATAGGTAGGTGCAAGATAACTTTTAAAATCTTCAATCTCCCACTGAAAGATAGGGCTGTAAATGGCCTCTAAAATTTGTATAAAATGAAATTATGAACACACCAATGTCGAGTACCTTATGTTTCAACATCAGAGCAAGCAGCAAGACTGGTTATCTGAGTGAATTTCTTCCATGATTTCAAGGGTGGCTGACCAGAAGAGGGCGCTAGCATTCTACTCCTCACAAAAGTGTTTTTACCTTTTACCCTTAATCTTTTGCAATATAATCAATATTCATGAAACAATACTGCTTAAGTGTGGGTGTTTACGATTCTCTAAAAAAACAAACAAACAAACAAATAAACAACTATACAGTATAAAGCACTGTTTGGAGGGCAGTTTGCTAGTACAAAAAATACATATGTATAGGAAATTTAGCCAATCAGTGGTAACTTCCTGGTTCACTAGTGTAAAACTAGGCGAATTCAAGCCCACGCTGCACTGTGCAGCACTGAGCAGGGGGACTGATCTCTAAAAGATACGCCTCAGTTTTATAACAGATGTTCTACGATGATGTTTTACAATGAGTCACCGCTGCATTGATATGTTTTCTTGGCAAGTCTAAATGTGTTTTAGTTTGGCTAGCTTTTCTTAGCCAGACACGTTAGCAAGTGTCTTGTTGATGTAAAATGTTTGCACTTACTGATCCATCAGAAAAGCCCCATGAGAATACGCCTTCGTCCAGATCCTCCTGAGCAGTCTGCTCTTCAGGGCCTTGCAGCTGGATGGAGATAGAGTTGGCTGTGCCAGCCTGGGCCCTTGTTCCTGTGTATGTTGTCACTGTGTAGACCACCATCGTAGAGTAATGCAGCAGGCTGCAAAGTAATGCTCTTGAGATGTTATTCTAGAATCGTGGCTGCGCCTACTGAATTTGGCAGACTTTCCCCAGCTGCTTAACTGCACTATCAAGTGCCAAACTTATTGAGTTGGCTATTACAAAGTGTCTATCAAAAGAAAGCAGCCAAAAGACTTCCATACTAAGCTCAAAATTATTGTTGTCTGGCATTTAAACTGAGTTCTTTCCTTCAAAACAATACAAATCGTAATATCTACTTCTCTCCCTTGAAATACGAAAGTCGAAAATACTTTGCCTAACATACGAAGCCCTCAATGTCCTTGCTCCAAGCTAGACCCATAAGATCCCAGAATGCTAGTCTTGTAATCATAAGAATATCAAATACCACAGTAGGAGGAACACTTTTTGCGACAGTGCACATCTTTTATATGACACATATGGTAAGTGAAATATGAGACTGCCCAAAATTTTTTTGTTTTCCTCTGTCCACCTACACCTCAATCATCTCTGCTGAGTGTCATGTGACCAACTCATGGGATACCCTTCCTAGAGGCCCTGTGACCTTTCCTCACAATAGCACTGTCAAAATGGACCCTCCCAATGCTACACCCATGAGCGATCGATCCCACTCCTTGTGGGACTGGTAGCTACTACACTGGTACTAACTACCACAAGAGAGTTTTTCCTTGCCCCTTGGGTGCTCCTGGCTGTAAAGTGGTATGAGACAAAGCTATTGTAAAAGGCACAGGACTGAATAGGTAAAAAACAAAAAACAAAAAGTTACTGTACATGCACACATAAGGGCACTTAAAACTTTTGAGGGGTGACTTGTTTGTGGGGAAAAAAATACTTGTGCAGTGGTAAAATATTACAGGACTTTTTTTAGTTTTAAGATATATTGTTGCATGTGTTGCATGTGTGCCTATTATTATTATTATTATTATTATTATTATTATTATTATTAACAAACTGCTTACCAAATGTCTTACCTGAGAGTCGACAAGACAAGCTTTCACACAAAACAGCACTCGCTTACAAACAGAACCTGAAGACAGACACCTGCAATGGATGAGTGGCTTTGCTTTTAAACCACAGACACTTCTGGTGTGTGGGTGTGTAGTGTGTGGGAAGGGAGGAATTTTCGCTGGAGGCCATTTTTAGAAACAGTTTTCCCAGAAGTATTGTGTGAGTGATTTCTGCAATAATTAATGCATTGTTTATTTTTTTTCTTTTTACTTTCCCACATCCAGAAACATGAACAATTGTGAGGCTATTTGAATTTCATTTGCATGCATATCTTTGCTGGTTACACACACATTCTACATTGGACTAGCCCATAAGATCACACACATATGCAGCTATATAATGAGGTAGATATACTATGAATCTTGTGTGTTGCCACCGTTGTGTCTTTGAGCAAGCTGCTTACAAATGTAAGTCGCTTTGGATAAAAGCGAAATGCATAAATGTAAATGTTCACCCCTGGTTATACTAAAACTAAGATTTATCTTAGGCCTCTACAATACAAGAAAACCCATATTCTCTCGGATAAAATTAAAACATTATTTATTTTTATGATATTGACTGTAGAAATAGGAATGTCCCTAGTTCCCAAGGACAATTCAGGCAAATGTTCCCAATTTTCTTAATTTATGGACAAGTTTAAACCAGAAACTATGAAAAATGGAAGTGAGTGAAAAACATCCATGAAAAGCACAGAAACCTGTTATAGCATCATAACTTGCCACCACCACTTCTGTTTCGGTCCGTTTTATCAAGGGTTTTGAAAGCAGTTCTTTCTGCAAGTTCTACACACACACACACCAATGTCTCTCCCCCTCTCCATCCAGACCTCTGTGTATGTCAGAGCCAGCACTAGTACCACTATAAGGGATAAAGGCCCTGCTGTAGCAAACGTGTCCGACAACATGGTACATTTGGCAGCAAGTGTCTAATTGAGGAGCCAGTTTCTTTTTTTCAGTTTCTCTGTGCCCCCTTTGCATTTCCTCAGTATCTCTCTTTACTAACTTTCCAGATACCGACATCATACACTGGTACAGAGCCCATGTGATTGGGAAAATGATCAGAAAATTATACGTCCTTCATGGGCTGGTCAGAAAAAAATGCTTTTTTTCACCTGTAGAAGCATGTCATAATAAGACAGGAGGAACTTTTGCTGAAGGCAATTTTTAGAAACAGTTTTCCGAGAAGTACTTTTGTGAGCGATTTCTGCAATTTGTTTTTTTTTTTTTTTCTCTTTTTACTTTCCCACGTCCAGAAACATGAACAATTATGAGGCTATTTGATTTTGAATCTTTGCTGGTCACACACACACACACACACACACACACACACTCACACACATACACACACACACAGGGACTGACTGGCACAAAAAACAGCCCTGCCACGGTAGATATACTATGAATCCTGTGGCTCACAACTGCTGGATTTTTTAAAGAAGATACTCAGAGCATGGTCTATGACCACAGACACATTTTGACCAATATGTGTAGGCCTACAACAATGAAAGTGTTGTTGTGGCTTTTAATTTTTAAAGAGACACGCATTGCTAAAACACACAATGAGACTTACTAACCTTGAGCGATACTAACAGGCCAAATTTGGGGGTCTGGCTCAAGGACTGATTGGGCCACAGTAGCAGTTTTCCCAAGTTTGGTCATACCAATCACATCATTCTATCCTTGTAGAGAGTCACTTAGACATACCCTAGTAGTAGCTTGCAATTGCGTGCTGAGGCAGTTTGAAAGACAACTGCTGAGCCCGGTCAGTCATGGCTTGACAGGCTATAAATATAGTGTTGTATTTGGAAAAATTACTTTACATTTTTCATTTGGGACACATAGAAATTGTATATAATGTTTTCAACGTGACATTTCCATACAGGAATGCTCTTACTTAGGGACTAAATGCATTGCACTATAATCTAGAAACATGAATCATGAAAAAAAAAAGAAAAAGAGAACTTTATGTCAAGCCCAACACTTTCAGCCATGGTTGTACCATAAGTACCATAAATTATTCCCCTGGGAGGGGCTTAGTTCAAATTTGGAATTTAGCCGCATAAAATGTGCAGGCTAATGGCAAGATGTGACTTTATTGTGAATCATTCACACACAAAAAGTTTAACCACAGCTGTGCACCTGAGAAAAAAATTAAAAAAATTTAAATTTAGCCTCAGAAATCTTAAACTCACTTTATTGAACAACAGACAGAAAATTTGCATGAAGCACTGAATTAGCATTGAATAGCAACCATGAAAGTATTCAGAGCTGGAGAGTGTCTTCCAACCTTTTATATAAATGAGGAAACACAATGGAAGAAAAATGTAATTATTTTATCACCTGAAATCCAACCACCCATATTCAATCAAATAAATGGAAACACACGACTAAGACACAATATACCTGTACCAACAGAGTTTAAAAAAAAAACATTGCTTCTAGTACATGCCAACAGAGAAAAGAAAAATGGGTGTCCCAGCTGCATTAAACCATAATGCATTCTGAAATGTATACAAACAAGGCATATTGGGCAACATTTTTAGGTTTACCAGCTTCATAATCACTTAGATGATTAAATGGCTCATTATGGGGTGAATGAAGGCTCTCTCGGCCGCCTCTTGTGTGGATTCTGCAGTTATTACACTTGCAGGATCTTCAGCTGTTAAACAAAAAGACAAAATCATATTTATTACCTTGTCTGTCAACGTAATGGTTTGTAAAGAAATTCACATGGATAGGTGAGAATGTACAATGTGTTTTTTCCCAAAAATATCAAGGACAGTAGGAGGAGCTGTGGAGGTAAAATAATAATAATAAAAAATCATAGTCTTGCCTGGTGTGCCTGGTGGTGTGTAAAGAGGGTTTCTATACTTTCAAATGGCCACACTGTTGTCCACATTAACAGGGCTCAAATAGTCATAGCTGAGCTTCAGCGACTTGTTCCGCTCATCAATGGCATTGGTCAACTGCTTCAGGTCATTTTTAAAATCTTTAATGAGTTTTAATGGGACATCTTCATTAAACAGATCTTCTGGGAACTCACCAAGAGGGTACTGCAAAGGGAATTAAGATATTAAGATTTTGATAATGTACATGTTCGTAATTGGACAGTATAACACAAGTGGGCGTAAGGTAAGTTAAAGAAAGACACACAATCATACAAAGTCTATGCATATTCTTTCTTTGACTCATGTCTTTGATTTGGAACAATGAAAGTAATTATGTGTACTGGAAGGGCATGTGAATAATTTAGGGGCAAGTCAACCCATAGGCCTGTGGTCTGAGTGCTGTTAATAGGAAGAACAAGAAAATGTATAACAAAGAACCATCAGACCGTCAGCTAATTCTAACTGAATGGGCTAACGAAACTGAGACTGTCACAGAGTTTTCCTGTGCTTATCACTTAGCGTTAGCTTCCATTTTGCTAGTCAGTCTATGTTATACCAAATGTATCATTCTTTTCCCTACCAGCAACACTTTGAACACCTAGGCTATTGGATTTATTTACGCCGAAATATTGCCTAGGTGCTTTTTAGCTTTGCATGTCTGAGGGAAATAGTCAATAATAGCAAAACAAAACCATTTTTTTATTAGTATAGATTTCCATTCTGTTTCATATGTAATGGCACGGCAGGATATTTGACTTGATAGCACAAACTCACATTGTCCGTAGCCTTTTTGCTCAACAAACTCAAGACAGCCATTCCATTCACAGTGGTGCCCACATCAGGCAGGGTCTCCAGGATAGTTTTCTCAGTGGTCTGGCCTTTCTTCTTGGGTGGGGGCTTTCGGAGAGTGGTGGGGTAGTTGGGCATCCAACCGCCAAAGTCAAACTGAGGGAAGTTTGACAAATCAATGTTAACAATGTTGTTAGATCATCAAAATAGTAAACATCAGAAATGTGGTTTGGGGGGATGGGGGTGGGGTATGGGGTGTATATGTTTATTTAAAAAGAAAAATAGATTGTCTGGAATTTCGCATTTGTGAGTGGGGGTTCAGTCAGAGCTATCAGTAATTACCTGTCCATTGTTGACAGCAGAATGTTGGCCAGAGACAGTGAAAATCACCATGGTGACAAACTTGATGAACTCTGCCCGTGTCTTAAAAGATGATGGTATTCCTGGGAGGAGGGGAACACAAACAAATAATTTTGACTATGTGATGATGACTATGTGTCAAGTTCAGTGTGGTTCATATTGTGGGAAAAACATGGTATATAATTGATTACAAAGCATCATCCTTTACATGTACAAAACAAAACATACTTGTACTAAAACTACAACAAAAAGGACATTATTTCTAAACACACCTGTATTTTTCCTTTCCTGGAACCCATGAGTAAAAATCTCTTGGATCCAGTCCTGCAGTTCTCTGTCCTTCTGTACAACCTCATCAGAATTGTAGTAATGTTGCAAGAATCCAGTGACATACCTGCAAATGGTCACACAGCTTACTTAGTAAAATAATTAGAAGTGCAGGTGACATAATTCAGAGGGAACCATGGAAGTTAATATTAATTAGTATGAAAAGGGTTAGTTATTCCTTTTCATTGTAGAATTTGAGCTTTCTTTCAACAATCTGCAACACTAGTCTGAATTAGCCTACTTGTTAATGATGTTCCACAGTTTCATGCCATCATCTCTGTAGTGGTAGTTGGGGACATCCTTCAGACCTCTTTCAGAGATGTTCTCAGGCAGACAGAGGGAGCTGTAGGTCAAGGCTTCTGTTGCACGCCTCAGCAACCTAGCCAAGGCCTCACCCCCAATGGCTGAGAACTAGGATTACACAATAATTAAAATGTTTCTAATGTTTTAGCCTACATGTTAAAGAATATATTTATACAATGATCAAGACCAAAGTACAGTGACTCAGTATTAAACAAGTTTGGCAGTCGTTATTTTGCCCTGAAAGTTGTGATTTTGTCAGCTGTCAGTGTGGAGGAAGTAGTGAAATAAATTCAACACAATTATACCACATGGTAATAATTAGCCTAATGACAAGCATTAAGTTAGACACAATGCGTGATGAAGACAAAACTACCCTTGCATATATATATATACAGGGTAAACTTGTACAAGGGACATTTCTATACACGCTCATCATCTATACCATAGTTATTGGACATTTCTATACACATTCATTATGTATACCTTAGTTTTGGGACATGTCTATACACACTCATTATCTGTACCATAGTTATGGCTCCATCCTCAGAAATCAGCCGGTTTCGTGCCAAGATGTTGATCTGGAGAGTGTAGCGAGTGTGAGGAAAGAGGAGCTACAATAACAGAAAAATAAAAACAGCAAGTTAGTGTGGCATGTATTTATTTTCTGTTTGCAATAGTCAAACACAGTGCATTTTCCAGGAGATTCAGGAATGTAAATCCCCTGTTAGTTACAAAAGAACTGCAGAAGAGTTTTTGAATTTAGAATTTTGAAAAGCTACAGAGAACTTCATTTACTCTTGTGGATGATAACCATTTGAATTAAGCAGTACATGAGATTTTGACTAAAATTTGATTTGTTTGGGAGTCTGTTTCCCAACACCACAGTTGCCAACCAAGTTGGCTCCCAATGGTCAATTGCATTGCAGCCAACATAGTTATGAACTATGGTTTAAGGAAACAGACCCCTGATCTTTTGATCTTTTGAAGGATGAAGATAATATGACTTTTATAAAAAGGCTTATTTTGCTTTTGAGATGCATGTCAAGATTCCATACCTTGAAGAGTGGGTGTACAGAGGGGAGGTTTCGCAGGGTTGCCACGGTGAACACCTCAGCCATCAGGTGAGTTCTAAGCAGGTGGAAGTCCACCTCGTGCACACTGAACTCTGCGGCCCGCACAAAGATCTTAGCCAGCAGCCAGTCCTGTTCGGAGTCAGTGGGCAGGAAGATGGGGTTATCAGCTCCAGCTTGCTGCCTTAACTGTGGAGAAATGACAATTGGTGTTACTTATTAGTAATTATATGGCATATGAATACTTACCACATAGCCATCTATGTATTTGTAATGCTATATAGATACAGACATTAAGAAAAGTTTTTTTGTGTATTTTTAGATTTTTTTAATGATGTATTTATGGGCACTACTTTCATGTAGTACCAGATTGAGAGAAGCTATTTCTCTTTGGGAAGTACACATCAGTGGTCACTTGCTCTGTGCTGCTGTAGGATGTAGTCATAGATAATATTTATGGAGGTGTTTACCTGAATGGCCATATAGAGTAAAATCATAGATAATATTTATAGAGGTGTTTACCTGAACGGCCATAGCGTACAGTCATAGGCAATATTTATAGAGGTGTTTACCTGAATGGCGATGGGCATCATCTTGCCTTCACGATTGCAGTGCAGCAGGACCAGTGGAGCAGTGAGGTACTGCTGTGAGCCATGTATCACGTTTCCTATTAGGCCGTGCAGCATCTTGTAGTCGCTGAGGAAGATTTTTCCTTTCTGAATGATTTAGATGTAGTTGAAGAAGAAAGAAATCAGCTACTTAGGCAGATGCACCCATGAAGTATATTCATTTATGGTAGGCTATCTTGAAATGTTTAGCTCTTTTTACCAAGGGTACCTACCAATTTACATCATTAAAACAATAACAGCTGAAACCTCAATAATACAAGTTTATACATAAATTATTAAAACCTACATTATGCATTAATGTTTAACACATAATGAGTCATGTATGAGTTACTATGAAATTATAATGAAGGAATATTGCCATATCAGACCTTCAGTAACCTCAGAAGGTGATATGTTAATTAAATATGATTCATTAATGGATTGGATTTCTATTGGTGTATCAGACATAATTAATAAATCAATAAATTCTCAAGGGGTACCCACATTTACGCCACACTCCATAGCTAGTCAAGTCACAGGCCAGTCAAAACAAAACTGAAGGCAGTGAAGGCAATATGTGATATGGTTTCATGGCACACCGTTCAGGCGACAAGTGCCTACTTACAAGCAAGGACACCTTCGTTCCAATAGCCAGGTTCGGAGGAAGCCCTATATGCTCTGCACTGGTCTCCGTTGTGGGCTAAAATCACTTAGAATGGACTTAACTCTGCCATCACCTAATGAGTGTTTAATGCCCTGACTATATGACAGACAGAGGTCTGAGAACAGCTACTGATATACTGATATAAAAAAAAATATTTTGTGGCGAGGAATGGAGTGGTCGGAGACAATTCAGAAATGTGATGTGATTTCAAGACCAGATTACTCAGGAATGCTCAATCATACAGAGGAATGCACCACTGGAATTGGTAGGATTTCCTGTTTATTTTAATATGCGGTACACTATGCTTGAGTAACGAGTTCATGAGATATTTCAGTAACAATTTCTATGAATCCAGTATTCGTAAAGACTTGGAAACACATTCATGAAGTGTTATAATGCAAAGTCTTATAACTAATGACATTAGTGTTCATAACAGTTTATACATTCTCATGACTAGTTTTCTTTTAAGGCATTATAATGTTATAAGCATTTACAACTTGAGGCATTATAATGTTATAAGCATTTACAACTTGAGGTGTCACAAAGCATTATAAAGCTTCAATATGTTAACTGTACTTTTATAAGCCCAATTCCTCATGCCAAATTATGAAGAGTTACAAGCACTCAATGCAAGTAAAGTGAGGTGAACAATAATAACTCAATCAGGCACCATTACAGACAATAAGTCTGTGATATGTTGTTTTGCTAGCAATTTATATGTTTTGATAGCTAACACAGGCTCGTTTGCAGAACTGCTTCTTTCCGCTGCACATTGTCTCGTTGTCTTGTCAGTATTCTGTTTACTGATCTGAGGCTTACCTTCATCTCTCCATCTAAGGTGCTCCCTCCTAGAAGGCCTTTGACCATTGCTTCAGTGACGGGAAAACTCTCCGGCAGCTTTGAGCAGCGCTTGATCATCATTGGGTTGAGGCCATTCAGGTATTGGTAGCCAAAGAACTCATCCTCGTCCCAGTGATTCACAACATATTCTGCAAGCATTTTTGTGTCAGAATATACAGTATGCCATAGGTTTGTACTGTATATGCAAATTATGTAGGGGATAATGAACCCAACGGTGTGTATATAAATATTGCACGTTCAAGGTAGTGATAAGGCCCCGATGTCCGCATCCGCATGGAGGGGCCTTTACACCTCAATAAGTGCAATATTCACGCCATGGAGTTCATTATCCTGCTTATACCACTGTTGCCATGTCTGCGCTATGTAGTACGCCTATTTCTAACAATTTACACATTTTGAAAGCGAACGCAAGCTTGTTTGCAGAACTACTACTTATTTCTGCCACACATCGACTCATTCAACACTAACTGGAATAAACTGCTGTTACTAGTTCTAAATGGATGGTTGCTATGATCAAAAGAGGGTCGTTAGTTCGGTCTATCTTTGAAAATAATGGACGTTCTAAATACAATAGGTCATTTAATTAAGCAGTGGTATAAAGTACTATATTAACATAGTTTCAGATAATTCAGTATGTATTCTTTTTGTATGGGTTTTCACTACAGTAATTCTCAAAGGGCTCTGTTTAGAGTTCATACCCAATGTTTTACTTCTGTCTCCGCAAAGAACTGCCTCCAGTTTGCCGATACTCGTCCATGTTTTTCGACTGTTAGCTAATCCATTTAGCTTCAGAGCAATTAACCTGAAGAACAGACAGAATACAATTAACTTATTAATAGTGATTGATATTGGAATACCAAATAAAATGTAATCGAGTGTGCTCGAGTTGCCTTTCTTCACATTTTCCCCCCCAGATATTTTTGGTTGTACGTCCCCAGGCAACCGAAACACCAGCCCACATGTCACAAGAAACTTGTTTTAATTTAGCTTTAATGTGTGGTAACATTTGTTCACCCAACCGCCATTCCCAAACTGCATGAAGTTTGACACGTAGAATAACTATAATAATATCTATCTAATCTATTTTGTGGAAATCTGTTTAAGAGGACCTCTGCCATTCACAAATATCGATTGTTCCACTGTTTGTGATTGTCACACACACAAACACACACACACACACACACACATACACACACACACACACACACACACACACACACACACACTCACACAGGTGCTTGATTACACAAACTATTCCCACATATAAACAACATAAAATACATACACACTCACATATGTACCGGAAGTGTATGTTAAAGAACTTTTCAGACATAATTCAGACTGTATGTATGTGTGAGTTGACATGACATGTGCAGCTGATAAAAGCAAACCTGTAACAGCTGTGGTTCAAAAGATTTTTTTTTCGAATGACACGTGCTATAATGTGCAGTCATATTGTGTACCACTATGCAGTATATCAAGTTATATTTTTATCATTATTATTGTTATTATTATTGTTATTGTTGTTTTTATTGTTATTGTTATTATTACCAAATTTACTGTTTCTGTGTTCCTAGTTTTGTGATGGCTCTGACGTGAGAACAGTGTTTCTCCCCACCTAATACATACCTATGTAGTTTGGCATGCTGTAAAGCTTCTCCTTATATTTTATGTTGGTACTCTACCTTCTACCTACTGGGCATATTCTGGGTGGCCAGTGGAACACTGTTTATCCCTTCATATGACTATATGTCATCAATATTAGTTTGGACATATGATTGGACAAATAAAAAAGGATACCGTACCACAAATAGAGTACTGGCGAAAAGTTACATAGTGCTACTTTAATGATGCTGTGCGAAGAAAGAAAGAAAGTTAAAAAAAGCATTGTACAAACTGACTAAGATACTCACTGTGACCCTGCTGTGTAGTAAAATTCAAATTCCTTTGTGTAAGAGAACCGAAGTTCATCAGGCAGAGCACGAGGAGCTTCAAAACAGATCATGTTAGGCACCCCTTCAGCATACACAGTCCATCTATGATTGGAGAATGCGGGTGCATTTCAGAGACTTTCAATTAACTTTCTCTAAATTAACATGGACAGTTCCCAATGGGAAATATTATCAAATGCAACTATCCTGCCTTGGTGTCACAAAAATGAGAAAGACCTTACTGACTCACTAGGCACTAGTGCACTAGGCAAAAGTAGCCTTAAGCTACTTGCACTTTATTTATTTATACAACCTTAGGATTAGAATTGTCTTGTTGTGTATCTGCACTTTACTGTTGTCCACGTACACGCATGGGATAGTGGGAAACGTAATTTCGATTTCTTCGTATGTCAAGTACATGTGAAGAAATTGACAATAAAAGTGACTTTGACTTTGACTTTGAATTCTGTTCTGGTTTTTAAAAAACCCTATCCACTGGCACAAAGCTGTGAATGAACTTTCTTAGACACTTCTCAGCAGAATCTATCACTCATTGCAACTGTCTTGTCTTGTCTTGGTGTCACAGAAGTACAGTAAGATCTTGCTACATTTTGTTGTGTTTCTCATAACCCCCAACTTCCTCCCGCCCAGGACAAAAAGATGTAAGACATCCAAAATAAAGCCAGATCCTTAAACTAAGTTTTTTCTTTAAATTGGCATGTTATCAACAAACCTAAATAAGTCTTGTCGTGCTTGTCGCTGCTTTATCCTGAAATTATGAGTTGCTGGATGGGTGTCTTGGACCTCAAGCAAAGCTGAAATGAAAGTATATTAAGAGCAACTTTCGCTGACAAAATAAGCTCTTTTCTAAATGTATGTCCTACCTACAAAAACTTATAGGTAGGACATCATACTCTCATACTTTGTGTGTGTTTGTGTACCTTTAGCAGGTCTTAAAACAAGTTTCTTATCGCTGGCCAGCCAACGGTAGCACGGAAACAAAATCTCATCTCCTTCGGGTGTTGTAACTAAGATCTTATCACAAAACCACTCGTTGTCAAAGCCCAAGAAAGGCTTGGAGTAGAGGCTGACAAGTAGAAGCTCCCCCAGGACTGTGTCACTCTTTATCTTAAATGTTTTAACCTGTAAAATGAAAAAGAGCAAGACAGGGAGGATGAAAGAGGAAACATGCAACCTTGGAAAGCAAGATTATTCTGGAGACAAGATTTTTAGTGCTAAGATTCGCACTTCTGGCAAATCATGGATTTGTTTTCCCATTTGTGGTGCATAGGTTGGTACAAGATAGCTTTTAAAATCTTCAATCTCCCACTGAAAGATAGGGCTGTAAATGCCCTGGAAAATGTTATCAAATTAAATTATGAACACACCAATGTTGAGTACCTTATGTTTCAACATCAGAACAAGCAATAAGACTGTGATCATCAATTTCACACAAAGGTTATCTTGATTTCAAGGGTGGCTGACCAGAAGAGGGCGCTAGGATTCTACTCCTTGTCACAAAAGTGTTTACCCTTTCTTAATTTCTTAATCTAAATATAAATATTCATTAAACAATATTGCATATTTCAAGTGTGGGTGTTTATGATTCTCTAAAAAAAAAACAACTATAAAATATAAACTACTGTTTTAGAGGGCAGTTTGCTTTGCTTAGCCAGACAGCAAGTCTTGTTGATGTAAAATGATTGCACTTACTGATCCATCAGAAAAGCCCCATGAGAATACGCCTTCGTCTAGATCCTCCTGAGCAGTCTGCTCTGCAGGGCCTTGCAGCTGGATGGAGACAGAGTTGGCTGTGCCAGCCTGGGCCCTTGTTCCTGTGTATGCTGTCACTGTGTAGACCACCATCGTAGAGTAATGCGGCAGGCTGCAAAGTAATGCTCTAGAGATGTTATTCTAGAATTGTAATTTGGCAGACTTCCCCCAGTTGCTTAACTGCACTATCAAGTGCCAAACATATTGAGTTGTCTATTACAAAGTGTTTGTCAAATGAAAGTAGATAAAAAAAACTCAATACTAAGCAGAATTATTTCCTGTCTTGCATTTAAACTGGCCAAGCTCTTTGCACTCACCATTTTTTTTTTATCTGGTGTGTGTTCATAGGTTCATAGGAAAAATGAATACATGCATAATATGTTACCTCCAGGCTTGACTATTGTAATGCTCCGTTCTCCTTTAAGGCCCAAACACTCACTAAGACTAAAAAAATACAAACATGTCTCTCCTATACTTGCTTCCTTACACTGGTTCCCCCAACCCCCGTATATGTATATATATATATATATATATATATATATATATACACACATTTGGCACATATGATAAGTGAAATATGAGACTGGCGTGGCCACTACTACAGTGTCCAGCCATAACGTTTGATAGCAACCTATGGCCCTATAGCTTGACTACCATAAAATGTTGTGGGACAATATTTTGGAATCATTATGATGCTCAGCTAAACTCATGGGCAGATTGTAGTCTATCATGATAACCACTGTTGTACTTTTCCTGCATGACCCCTGGCAGTTGGGTTGGCCCATTGAGCAGCATATCTGCCCAAGGTTTCTTCTTATACAAACTACAACAAAGTTTTTCCTTCCCCATGTTCCTTTGGGTGCTCCTTGCTGTAAAGCGTCATGAGACAATGCTATTGTAAAAGGCCCTGTATAATATAAATAAATCTAATTGAATAGGTAAAAGCAAAAAAAAAAAAAATACATTAAATAAATTAATAAAATAATAAATAAATTAATAAACTGCTTACCAAATGTCTTACCTGAGAGTCGACAAGACAAACTTTTCACACAAAACAGTACTTGCTTACAAACAGAACCTGAAGACAGACACCTGCAAAGGATGAGTGGCTTTGCTTTTAAACCACAGCTACTTCTGGTGTGTGGGTGTGAAATATATGCAGGTATGTGGGTGTGTGTGTGTGTGTGTGTGTGTGTGTGTGAAACATGAACAATTGGCAAGGTTGGCAGGTTTTAGAACAGGTAGAAACATGAACAATTTGAATTTCAGCTGCATGCTTGTCTTTGATGGTTACACATACACACACACACACACACACACACATACATACACACACACACACACACACAAACATCATGTAAGAATGATTGCGAATTGAAGAATTATGTAATAATAATAATTAAGGAGGAGATTTAGACAGAGACATTCATATGAATGAGACATTCATATGTATGCAGACCATCTCTGTTTGGCTGCGGATAGATGTTTTCCAGTTGTTCAAGGTAGTAATTTAATGTAGTTTAGGAGCTTTCTCTGAAAAAACTATGTGAAAAATGGTTAACACAATTGGAAACACAGGTGTATGAATGAAGATCAAGTCCCAGTTTCATAAGTGCTTCTTAACAATCACGAAAAACTGTAACTGAGGCCTTTTTGTAGCTGGCTGGTTGGTGTTTTTGGGTATATTTCAAGTATTTTTAATTTCCCAATGTGTTTTGTATTTTGATTAGACATGTTTTCTCAATGGTTCCCTGAGATTTTATTTTTGAATGAAGTGTCCCATAAGGCAAACATGCAGCACCTCTCCCCATAGGGCCTATGTTAAAGATTTTTGAATCAAGAATAAACCAGGAACACATACACAGATTACTAAAACTACATATTCTGAAAGCCTCAAGAAGTGATTTACTGTAACATGCACTTGTCCCAACTTCCTCCATCCCATTGGCCTATCCATAGTTTTCTAATGTATTACACTGGAATTACTGTAAATGGTTTTGAAAACAATGGTTTTCAGTGGGCATGGTCGAAGTAGGTAGTGCTTTTTCATTCAAATTCATATTCAGCATGGCCAGAGCATGCTGAATATGAGAGGTGGGGGATGCGCTCTGACTCTATTTGTCCCACAGCCTAAATTGTATGTATGTATTGTATGTTTGTATTCACTGCGATGACCAAAAAAGGAGTCAGGATTCAGCATCTGCTGTACAATAAAAATAAAAGGGAAAATCTACAATCAAAAAAAAAATATTACAAAAAAAATCTCTGGTTTCTGTCCATTGTTAATATGAATTTTATACCTGCCTATTTCAAAATATATATATATATATATATGTGTATTGTGTATATGTATATATGTGTTTAGAGTTTTGCAAAAAGTGTTAATAAGTTTTACAAAATGCGCCTACCCAGGTGAAATTAGTCTATGGTTTTGCCAAAAAAAAAGGCTAAGACAATAAAATTGTTTAGGTATTTGAGATTTTTGATTCAGAGAATAGGGTTTATTGTTTTAGCAATTGTGAAAAACTGTAAGGTATAGTTGAAACATCATCAAGTTATGCTACTTTGGTTTAAGCATGTGTCTACAGTGTTCAAACGATGGGTAAAAACTGTAATTACCCTACGCATTATACCAGCACAGAGATCAAGGGGATGCTTATATGACTGAGTCAGTGTGTGTGTGTGTGTGTGTGTGTGTGTGTGTGCGCGTGTGCATGTGCCAGTGTGTGTCTCTCTGTGTGTGTCTGTGCGTGTATGTGCCTCTGTGTGTGTGTGTGCACGTGGATGTAGATGTGTCTGTGTGTGTGTGTGTGTGTGTGTGTGTGTGTGTTCATGTGCCAGTGTGTGTATGCGCAGTCATGTGCCTGTGTGTGTGTCTCTGTGTGTACCATGTCACAAGTATGTTGCCGTTTGCTTCCTAGTAGGTAGATTTTTTCCTAAGAAAAAGTATGGAGAAATTTGAGAATTTTGGTTTTGCCTTCTGCCTATCTTTGCATGGGGCAACTTGTTGTGCAATGTTGCAGAGCAACCATATAACCAGTTCCATCAGTTTAAAGCAGGTGACAGAACTCTGGAAATGGCAGGTCTGTTTCTTGTGGCTAGAACCAACCTCAGTCATGAATGATGTTTCTATGCAAATAATAACACCTCCTTGTGCGTCATCCGTTTTTCTGAGGAAATCTAGGCCTACACACCCCAAGGACACAATAGGAGATCAGTACTGCAGAAACTGTAGGAGTGTCCTAAAATTTCATGTAAGCATCTGTGATCAGCACTAATATAGCTAGTTTTGGAGGTATTGTTAAATGCTTCAGACATCATGATTACCATCAAGGAGGTTTTGTGCCGAGACCATTTGTCTGTGAAGGAGTACACAAGAGCGGTTGTCATGAAGCTTGATTTATGGTGTCCCCATGGAATTAAACACATAAAAACACATAAAAACACATATTTTGGAGTGAGCCCAATACACACCACAGCCCCCGGAGGATGTGACACATAACTGAATGCTGTCCAAAAAAAGTGAGGAAAACTTGGACCCTAATCAAATTCTGTGAAAATACACAAACCTGTTATGTAGCTCCTCTTATGTCCTGTTTGATACAATAATACAATAAAGAAGAAAATCATATTTGAATCAATACTAGATCAACAATCCTCTAGCCTGTGAAATAGACTCTTGTCAATCAAGACCTGAACATGAGGCCTTGATTGACAATCACATATTTTCTGCTGTCATGGGGTGGACTTTGTATGATTCAGATCCAATGAAGGCTTCTGTATGCATGTAACTATCTAGCAATTAAAATGGTTGTTACATTAAAGATGCATGGTTTTGGTAAGACCTTAATGCTTCAATTTAATTGGAGATTTTGTGCTGGCCACAAACAATAACGAGTAACACTGCTTGTAAAGTTTCCTTGTGTGTCATCTACTTTTAGGAAATATACATATCACAAGGAGACTGTGTAATGACAATAGATGAGTTTTGTTGTAGAGGCTGTAGCAGAGGCATATGTTCATGGAAGCATCTGTATTCTCAAGTCCCTTAGACATTACATTTCCTACCAAGGTTTTGTTACAGGACAATTTGTCTGTGCAGGACTACATAGGACTGGTTGTCATGAAGGTTGCTTTATGATGTCCCCATGGAATTAAATACATATTGTAAATACATGTATTAAAACATATACTACTACTACTACTTCTACTACTACTACTACTAATAACTACTACTAATAATAATATATTACATAACATATATTTTTAGTGAGTCCAATACACACTATAACCTCACAGCATTTACAGCATGTGTCAACCTGACTTGGAAAAAATAAAATAAAAAATAAAACAAAAAACTGAGCGAAACTTGGACCTGAATCAGGTTCCAACTGGTTTCAGGATTTTCTAGTTCAATGCCTGTGGTTACATCTTTGTACTTTAGTAAAGAACAAAATGTTCTTTCTTTAAGAGAACTGCACTGAATGCATAAACTGTTTCTAGGTTCACTCTAGTGGGGGGTGTCATATGTTTTTCCTTGTCCGTTTCCCTTTGTCGCCTCTCTAACTTCTACACCAGCACCACCCGTATGCACCACCAAGTTCAGTGGTTGCAATATTTGAAATGTTTTGATAAGCTTTACATTTATTCCTATGGGTGACATATAAAACGTTTTGCAACATTTTCATCTTGTTCATATAAAAACGTTTTTCAATGTTTCATCTTGAACTCAAGGTAACTCTGGATGGTGCATGGGGCAGCTTGTTGAGCAATGTTGCAAAACATCATAAAAAGCTCAGTTTTCTTGGATGATCACAATCATTTGATGCCCCTCCTCTCTCCACTATCTCACTATCAATGGGATTGTGCGATTTGCCTATTGAAGAAAAGAAGAAAATCATATTTGAATCAATACTAGATCAACAATCCTCTAGCCTGTGAAATAGACTCTTGTCAATCAAGACCTGAACATGAGGCCTTGATTGACAATCACATATTTTCTGCTGTCATGGGGTGGACTTTGTATGATTCAGATCCAATGAAGGCTTCTGTATGCATGTAACTATCTAGCAATTAAAATGGTTGTTACATTAAAGATGCATGGTTTTGGTAAGACCTTAATGCTTCAATTTAATTGGAGATTTCGTGCTGGCCACAAACAATAACGAGTAACACTGCTTGTAAAGTTTCCTTGTGTGTCATCTACTTTTAGGAAATATACATATCACAAGGAGATATGTAATGACAATAGATGAGTTTTGTTGTAGAGGCTGTAGCAGAGGCATATGTTCATGGAAGCATCTGTATTCTCAAGTCCCTTAGACATTACATTTCCTACCAAGGTTTTGTTACAGGACAATTTGTCTGTGCAGGACTACATAGGACTGGTTGTCATGAAGGTTGCTTTATGATGTCCCCATGGAATTAAATACATATTGTAAATACATGTATTAAAACATATACTACTACTTCTACTACTACTACTACTAATAATAATAATATATTACATAACATATATTTTTAGTGAGTCCAATACACACTATAACCTCACAGCATTTACAGCATGTGTCAACCTGACTTGGAAAAAATAAAATAAAAAATAAAACAAAAAAACCTGAACCTGAACCTGAACTGAGCAACACTTGGACCTGAATCAGGTTCCAACTGGTTTGAGGATTTTCCAGTTCAATACCTGTGGTTACATCTTTGTACTTTAGAGTTTAGTAAAACCTATTTTACCCATTGTGCAACTTCTTTTTGCCATCTTGGATGAAAAGTCAAGATAGAAGTCCATCTCTGAAAGTGAATGAATGGGGAACGGGGGATGGGGGCTGCAAGATTAGGAATAGGTAGTGTGCTATATTCAGAAACAGCCTTTCTTCAGCGTTTATGAGTGCAGTAAATGAGTCGAAGGATGCAGTTTTCTTAGGGTCCCTGCTCTCAAACTGTCACGCTGTTAGAAAGCACACAATTTAAGCTGTTTGATTACTTTGAAGGACCCTGGGCTTGTGTTGTGTATTTGTAAATTGTCAGGTCTGCATCAGATCTGGCCACAACCACACCCCTTCACTCTGCTTCACAAACCCACAACTCCTTAATCAGCTCGTCACCTCGTTCACAGCCACTTCCTGGTTCGCGTGCACGCTCCCCTGAGTACTAATTGGTTTCACCTGGTCTCCACAGTACTTAAGCAGCACTCCCAGATCTACCTCCCAGATTCCCCCCTGGCTCAGTACATGTCTCAATGCTTGTTAAATCCTGTCTCAGAAAATATAGTTTAGGATGTTTTATCTGTAACAAATAAAATTTTCTGTAAACCTCCTAAAGGTGTACATTCTGAGAACGTTAGCTGTAGGCTGTCACACTCACAAACATTCCCCTAACGTTCCCCTAGGAACCAAAAACTGAAACGTTATGTCATGGTTGTTATTTTTTGGTATTCCCTATATGAAACTGTGTTGGAACCCTCCAGGAACGGTGTGTTGAGTTGTTGGTGTCTGTTCCAAAACTACCTTTATAGAACATTTCCGTACCCAACAGATAACCCTCCGAAACTTTCCCATAACCAAAAATTGTTTATTTGGGTTATTCCATGCATTTTACCTGAAAGCAATTCAAAAGTGTACAATGGCGCATATAGTCTGCTGTTGCTGTCACAGGGCTTACTTCTCGGGCCTAGGCCTGCTTGAAAAGGGTAAAATGTTTTTTTTCTGGATTCTGTGTGAAAAGCTGTGTTGCATCGCCATCACTCACAACTGATTGGTGAATGTGATGACTTTTAGATTACACGGTGAATTTGGTTTGAAATATTTATGGGAAATGGTAACTGTGACTGAAGTTTATGACAAACATTTAGTGACAAAATGTATGGAGATGATGATTTCATTCATCCAGCAGGACTTGGCACCTGCCCACACTGCTAACAGTGCCAATACATGGTTTAATGACCATATAATACTCTACTTTTGTGAGATCCTGAATTAGGGGTTTTAGTTAGCCAAAATGATCAAAATTAACACAAATAATGGCTAGAAATACTTCACTTAATGTCTAATGAATATTGAGTTTCAGATTTTGCATAAAATTGCTGAAATTAACAAACTTTTCCACAATATTCTAATGTTTTGAGACTTATCTGTATGTATGCAAACAAATTTGTTTGTTTGTTTGTCTGGGTAGGCTAGCAGCAGTCTTTCCAGTATGTGGTTCTGAACATAGTTCTTGTCAGAGGCCTATGATGTGGTGCTGAGAGCTGGCCTCCTTGCCAGATTGACAAGTTGAGGAGCTGTGGTTGGTTGCAGTCAGTGCTTTAAGTGGGCCGGTACACATCTCAATTTTAGCCTCTAGCATACCGGGACTTCACATGAGCTCCTATTATAGCTCCTATCTGCTGTTACCCACCACCTAATTTACCTGGCAACAGTCAAATAAAGGGAGTACCAGCACTTATTGTTTTCCACTTAAAGCACTGGTTGCAGTTGACATAGGGTCAGACTTGTTGCTGACTTGCCAGTGAAGTTATCACATGTATTTCAGGACTGTATAGGATGTTCTCTTTGATAAAGTTGTTTTAAGCATTCCCACCAAGCTGTTCTGCAACTGACAAACTTGTTTTTTTGGTTGAGCATTCTTTGCACCCAAGATTTATGGACAGACTATTAATTTCAGTATGTTACTTTAATGTTTACTTTCTCAAGTGCTGGACACATATGCAACACAGGAAACTTCAGCAATTTGTATTGATGCAAGATTAATGCATGATATGATTGAAAGATGATATAAAACTGATGAATGGACTTGTATGTTAAAATAAGATGAAATTGAATTTTACAAGCCCTACAACCTTATGTGTAATGTAGGGATTGCAGTGGTCTAGTTTGGCTAAATGGCGCCCCCTGCTTTCCCAAATGTGACATCACATGCAAGCTTTTTTTTTTTATTTTCCCATTTGGAGTGGCTGTCGCTGAGTTCATAGTTTACACATGAGGGAGAGTCTCTGAGTTCATAGTTTACTCATGAAGGAGAGAACCATGTTTCATAATGGCTATAGATCTCCTAAAAGGTTTTTTGTTTGTTTTGTTTTGTTTTTCATTCTAGTATGTACCCTTTAAAAATGTACGCACTATATTGGGACTGAACCTGCACCTATTTACAATACTTATTGGTATTTTGACATATTTGATTCTAATCCTTTAAAAAAGTGAAATAATCAAATACATTTGAAACACAGTAATTTTAAACAAATAATCTGTTTCAGGGCCAGTTAGATAGCATTTATGAATAAAAAGCTAGAGCTGCCCTCATAAGTTCAAGACTGTCATGATTTTATTTTTCTATTAAAACTATTTAACTATTTAGACGACTTCTTCTTATTGGAGAAAGTTATTAAACAAATAGCATATTTATGTCCAAAATTGGAACTTTGTTACCTGTATGGACAACAACTACAAAAACAACAATAATAATTTACAAAGATTCTTCCTTGTCCCTCTAGCAGGGTAAATTGATGATTCAATTCAATTAAAAGAATTAAAAGAAGATATTTATTTATTTATCTATCAATGAGAAAAAAAAAACACATGGACCAGGAAGGCGAGCTATGTCATCTATGTGTACAGGTTTCTAAAACAGGTCCACCCCGATACATATATCTCCTCTAAGGCCATGAACATACATCATGAACTCCTTTGTGAACAACATCTTTGAACGCATTGTTGGAGAGGTTTCTTGTCTTGCACATCACAAAGATCACTGCCATCTCTTCCAGAGAAATCCAGACTCCTGTGTGCCCCCTCCTGAGGGAACCAAGGCTATCACCAAGTAAGCCTGCTCAATGTGTCAGAAACACTTACTTTGAGCTGGGTTACTTTGTGACAATCTTACAACCACATAAGGTTTAGGCAACTGGACAGATTTTTGGGAGAATTTGAAGAGTTGTAAAATTTAGGATTTGTCATCACGTTGAAGTTCAGTTGTAGTACTTGTCATGATTTCAATAACACCTTAGCAAATAATGCAGTTGTTTTGTCAATGAAAGCTGAATGATCTTTTGAAAGCACCCCAAGCCATATTTTTTATGCAAGTACACTTCTTCATTTATGATTATTTTCATGTTTTACACCTTGCTGTGGCATCCTTGTTTCTTCACATCCCAGTGGTGAAACACATAAATGGAACGTGTCAGAATATCTCTGGAATACTTCCCATTTAGATGCCCGGAATGCACCACCTTGTCATGTCATCTTAACATGTTTATATAAGAATACTGTGTCTTTTGGCAAAAAAAAAAAAAAAAAACATGTTCAAACAATTTCCTGGGTGACAGTTCCTCATCAGTATAGGTGACAATTCCTCATTACACATTCAGTTCTTCTTGAGTATCCTTTCACCCAAAACAACATCGCATTTGATAACATACATTGGTTATATGGTTGTACATAATGATAACTCTTATTTATTTCCAACATTTCCCTCCTGTTTATCATTATCAATCTTCTGTTTCCAGCTTTATACAACATCATAGGCTAAACAGGTCAAACTATATCCTCTTCGATCAGGGGCATGAATCTCTCTATTTCTTCTTGTAACATTGCTCCTTGCATAGAGGAGTTCACTACCCATGTTATCATTGCTATTATACATGGTATCACACATGAAGTAAACAAGCAGAATAATAACAGAATTACTAGCAAAGGCATCAATATTTTGAGCAGCACTGTTTCTTTCTATCGTTTCTTTTAATCCAAAATGTTGTAGTTCCATCAGCACCCGGAGGAGGACCACCGTCAGTACCCGCCATCCTTGACCCCCCCCCACATGACCCCTAATGCTGCAGAGGATCGTTATCTTCACTGGGTTTGAGACAGCCAAGCTCTAAAACACTTAGCTCCCTTTGTAACCGGACTTCCCCTCTACCGCTGGTGGATCAGTGGGTAGCGTCGCAGGAGTCACTGGGGTCGAACAGTGGTTCCCCATGATTTTCCCTCTGGGGGGTCAGAATAAGAATAGAGTATTAAGTTACTATTAACTATTACTATTATTATTACTATTACTACTAACTTAATACCCTATTCTTATTTACTCACCCTGTCGTGGTCCTGCTCTGCTGCTATTCGGATGTCGTCAATCCAGTCCCGGAGCTGGTCACCGTCAGTTGGCCAGACAGGAATTCACCTCCCTGGTCTTTTTTTTCAACGGACTCTACCCGCGGGCTATGTGCACAGTCTTCAACTTTCGATTATCAGACTCCAGATCCTGGGTATGTTGACATCCGGCTCGAAGGACCAAGTTATGTCAGGGAAAAATCCCTTAATACTACTACAAGGACCACACGACAGTCTAGCTTCCCATTCCGCTGTACTTTGGCTGCCAAAGGGGAGAGTGTAGTCAGGGCAGTCCCTTCCCACAGTCTCCTAATTTCAGAGCCTCAGACCACACTTTTATTGGCGACAGGATGATAAAGTTGCACAGAAATTATTGCAAAATCGATCAGTTATACAAGAACGGTCTGGGTGACAGTTCTTCATCAGTCTTGGTGACAATTCCTCATTATACATTCAGTTCTTCTTGACATTTAACATTGCATTTGATAACATACATTGGTTATATGTTTGTACATAATGATAACTCTTATTTATTTCCAACAATGTCAAAGGCACAAGATTTTGATAGAGAAATTTCATTCACTGGCATTATTAGTATGGATACACGTTTCCTGTGCCAAAGCAAAATAAATAAATGAACTGAATTTTTCAACTTTAATTTATATGTGGACTATTTCCCTTATTACCTGTAAAAATAAGCATAACTTTATCATTAAAAACTTTACAATTTAAACGTTTAAAAAACCTGAGAAATGTCTTTTCACTGAGGCATAGCCTGTTCCACCCTGTTTTTCAAATTTTCACTTGTATTTCTAGAAAAACAGGTTAAAACTGGCCTAAAACGTTAGGCTGGCCCAGGACAAAGCGATTTTCAATCACCTTCCGTCAGCAGTTTTGTTTATTGGTCATGGATCAATCTGGCCACCTTTGGGTCACAAGTCTGAGGCTTGGCCTCAACAGTATCCCTCAGTCGAGAATGGAGCTTACACTAGAGACTCTATTTACATGGTTAACACATTGATGCATTAAAATGACTCTCATCATTAACTGAGTCTTTTTGGTGGATATGATCTGCCATTGCTATTGAAAAATGTCATGGAAAAACCACTTTGATGCTTGCGAACCCCACAAATCAATATCCTAACCCACCCAACACACTTGGTCCAAACCAAGAACTCACTGTTGGAGTAAAGTTGTTGACGAAGACTTTATTCACAATACCAGCAAAGTATACAAGAGACAATTGCCCCAAAGTATAAGTGCTGAGCAGTGTGAAGGAGATCCGCTGAAGAGAGGATACCTCTCTTATTTTGATGTATACTTCTTATGTTGGCTATTATTTCTATGATTTATATTTTACTCATGTAATCAGGACCCATTTACACCATGGTTCTCATGTGAACAGCATCTATTCGCATCATGGTTCTCTTGTGAACAACACCATTGAACAGCGGATCCCCCTCACTGCCACATATCATGGTGTCCACCCAATCCATAACATTCTTCAAACATGTCATGGTATCCACCCAAACTGAGGTATCTCATGCACAATACATGTCATGGAATCCACTCAGATCTAGGTATCCCAGGCTCCGAAGCATCTTCCTGCATTGAGCTGTTCAGGGCCTTAAGTTCTCTGCTTGAAATACCCAAGTCTCTACTCTCTTTCTCTCTCTCTGCCTGAACTGCTTCGGCCTTCGGGGTTACCATTAACATGTTACAAACCACCCTTCTTTCATATCTTAGTATAAGCATTGAACTCTCACAGTTAATTGTCAGAAAACAGACAGGGTGGACCACGATTGGAGCAAGTTGCAAACAGTCTTTATTTAAGGCTTAGGGGGGAATCGGAGTGTGGATGTGCTCTGTAAGAGCGCCCTCGGCGCGGAGGTGTAGGAAGCGCGCAGAGCGGGAAGGGGCAGGCAGGAGCACTCGTGGTCGGGCAGGCGGCGAGTCAGAAACCGGGGCAGGAGAGCAGGCGAGAGTTGCAGGCAGACGGTGGGTCAGAAGGCGGGGCAGGAGAGCAGGTGAGAGTCGTAGGCAGGAAGCGGGTCAGAAATGGGTCAGAAATGGGTCGATATCACGGGCAGAGGAGCAGAGGCGTAAGTCACAGGCAGTCCGAGTTCGGCAACAGGCAGATGATCTTCAAAAGACAAACAGGGACAGAACGGGAGACAGACCGGAAAACAAAACCCTTGTGGGAAAACAAACGTGGGTAAACAATCAGGGGGGAAACAACGAGACAGAGAGAGTCAGAACTTGTATGCTTGCCTTCAGCAGTTAACGCGTGCAGGTTCGCTAATTCACTGACAGGGAGTGAAGGAAACAGAGGGAATAAATAACCAGGGATAATCGGGGATGACAAGACACAGGTGGGGGCAATCAGTGAAGACAGGTGAAGGGGATCCAGTGATTAACGGGGGAATGAGGAAGTGAGATAGAATGATTGAAACCAATGAAGCCAGTTAGCAGAGAAGACAGGGAGGGAACGTGAGGAAACAGGAGGTAGACAGAACAGGGTGGTGACATTAATATTGTATATACCAGAATACTATATTCTTTATGATAATAATTTCCACAAAAAGAAAAAAAAACACATATTGCTGCTCTTACCCAGGCTTAATCACAGGATGTGTTGGCACAAGGCTGGTACAAGGACCCAAACCTGCTCAACTGGTTCTAGCAGTGATATAAGTAGAGGGACTATTTCTGCTGCATACTTTATGCTCTCTGGGACACATCCCCTATCATTGCTCTCTGCGCTTTGTGGACGCACGTTGGGGATACCTCACACCCCATTCTTTTTCGAACAAGGAAGAACATTTAAGGTGAGCCATGTCTGTCTGTCTGTCTGTCTCTCCAACTAACACACTGACATGAACATATGCTGTAGTATACAGGGGGCACTTTACTGGAAGACTTAACTGCGTAGAACCACAATTAAATTTAAATTTCATTTATTTTCTACATGGATAGGATTGTGTGGAAAGAGAGTAATTTACACAAATGTAACCTGAGTAGTTTAAACATGTACTGGATGTATATGAAGTTTGCCAAAATATATATGAATATTCAGGTTTAATGGAATATGTAATGCCTGTCAGAAACAGGTTGTCTTGGTAGCGCAATAACGCGTCTCTTAGGTTGCCTTATGCTGGGGATTGTTGCGGTAGGCTGAAATATGAGCACCTGTTACTTACTTATATATATCTACATTGTTAATTTGTACTTGCTGTCAATCTTTATAAATCTGTTTATCGGCATATACAGATTAACCAGAGAGATACTAGAATTGTTTTAACTGCTGTCTCTACTTATATATCGAATTTGTTATAATCAAATGCTAGGTACTTAAAATGACAGTTAGCCAAAGAATGTTTTGCCGTTTAACATCTTTTTGAGATCAGTTCAACAGCTGTCACGAAATAAATAACAATTAGTAATTATACTGTATTTTGACACACAGGAGCCAGAAAGTTAAGAGCTATCGCACTGACATCTTGTTTTGTATGTGATATTACTTGCCAGGTATGTTAATTATTTGTATGTGCCTGAAATATGAATGAGATGTTATTGGTTAGATATGGTTTTAACAAATTGTAAATCTTCACTGTATGCCATTCACTATAAGAATAGAACAGAAGTTACAATTTTTTTTAAACTATACGATCACAAAAAAAAAAAAAAAATATTGAATACACTTTCCCCAGTTTTTCTTGGTCATTTGTATTTTTCCCCGTCTGGAATTACTTGTCCCCTTGTTTGCAGACTAGCCATGGTGAGTTACGCAGTGACAACACACACAGGCAACAGGCTTGCTTCCGGGACCACCAGCTATATCTATATCCAGCTGTGTGGAGCGGAAGGCAACAGCCAGGAGAAGAATCTGAATGACACCTTTTTATTGAATGGCTTTTACAGAGGATCGGTAGGTGTAAAGGCAAGATGAAGGCATGATGGAAAAAAAAAACAACTCTGTACTGAATTTGTCTTTTTTATGTGTCTATACAGGTGAGCACGTTCACTATTGAGTGCGACACGTCTCTGGGAGCACTCATAGTTTTAAAGCTTTCCACCAAGGCATTTATGAGTCTTGACAATGAGTGGTTCTGTGATAAGGTCACTGTCAAGACACCTGAAGGTGATGAGATATTGTTCCCATGCTACCGCTGGCTTGGCTGCAATGAGACAGTTTTTTTAAGACCTGCAAAAGGTATGTGCTCCCATCATGATCAGATCATGGTTGACATGGTTTTCTCTTCTTTCCTCTTTTCTTCATTTTTTTTTCTTTTCTCTTATTCACTGTTCATGTGAAATGGTTCTGTTTTCATGTGATTGACAGATTGATATTGCAATCATATTTGTGCATTTTTTCCAAATCGATACATATGACACTTTCATGCAAAGCACATTAAAACCAAAGTGATTCAGAAAGTTGTAAGTTCAAAAGGTTTTTTAATCTTACCTTTGCAAGCACACACACACACAAACTAGTAATTTATCTGCCAACCTGAACTATACCATTCATGCAACAAATTCTTTCAGGCACAATGTAGCAGCAATTCCAGTCAATTATTTTTAATATTTAATGCTGGATTAAATTTCTTTTTCAGCTTCACTTGTGTTCCAGGACACAAATCCACTTGGCCAAAAACAAAGAATGAATCAGCTCAAGGAGCGGCAGCAGTTAATTATGTATGTGGGCAACTCACCAAGCAGATTTTTTATGTGACAAGCAAAGTGTCTGTGATTTAAAAAAAAAACAAAACAGAACAAAACAAAAAAAACAGTAATGTATTGTAAAAGCATTCCTTTTCGTACATGTACATTCCTCCCAGGTGGACTGTCTATGCTGAGGGCATGCCTCAAGTTGTTAATTGTGAGTCTGCTGTTCTTCTGCCTGATGAACTTAAATACTCCTTCTCAAAAAATACAGAGTTGTCTTACACAGGTGTAAAACAGTAAGTTTTTTTTTTGTTAAGACAACACAATTAATTTAACATTTTAAGAATATAAGAATAAATAATAGTATATATTGATAGTCCTGGATTTACAATACAAATACGTTGAAAAATACTGGGACAAAGATGAGTTCTTTGCCTACCAGTTCCTGAATGGTCTCAACCCCATGGTGATCAAGCGTTGCTCAAAGCTGCCGGAGAATTTTCCCGTCACAGAAGAGATGGTCAAAGGCCTTCTAGGAGGAAGCATCTTAGATGAGGAGATGAAGGTACATTAAAAAATCTGCAGTCTGAATTACAACTAAATGATTTATGTACAGTATACATTTGTGGAAATCAGTCCAAACAAAATGTGAATATTCTGAATTACAATCAGTTTCTTGTAGTTCTCAAACTTTTGCAAATTACCTTTGTTTAATGAAATCCTTTACTTTCTATGTATTCTTTGCTATCAACTATCCTAAATCATCCAGAAAGGCAACATCTTCCTGTGTGACTACAAGATGCTGCATGGACTTGTGGGAAATGTAGTCCATGGCAGGCAGCAGTACCTAACTGCTCCACTGGTCCTGCTCTACTGTAACCCACAGGGCATAATGCTGCCCATCGCCATACAGGTAAATATGTTTCTATATTTGTTTGCCAAAGGCACAGAAGCCATACATAGCAGAATGGGATATTGCAGGAAAACTGTACTAAAGGTAACTGATTTGCTTGCTAGCTTTAGTCGATATGTGGACATCACTGGATTTTTGAAACAACATCAATATGGCTCTTCCTTCACATGCTGCTGCTGTTTCTAGGTCATCTTGTAATTTTTTACCCTAAAAGTAGCCTGGTAATAAAACCAGACCCTTCTGCACTTTTGTTTCGTAACAGAGGGCCTGGGCATTTATTAGGGAGATTTGATTGCTTAAAAAGATTGCATCAGCCCCTGACTGATAGCTTGTCTTGACTGATAGCATTCTAGCTCTGCATTCAAAATGCCTCCCTCTGCTGATAGGACAGGTTAAAATGCCTCCTGAGACAACTGGCTCAATGGGATCAAATCCAGACAAGCACTGTAGGGAGATGATAATCAAGTGAAAGTGCTAGGAAGGCACGGTCAGGCTACCCTAAAAATGTTACACATAGCATCTTTATTTTTCACATTTGCCACAGTTGATGCAAAAGCCTGGACCTGAAAATCCCATCTTTCTGCCCACCGACTCCAAGCATGACTGGCTGCTGGCTAAGATCTTTGTGCGGGCAGCAGAGTTCAGCGTGCAGGAGCTTGACTTCCACCTGCTGAGAACACACCTGCTGTGTGAGGTGTTCACTATGGCAACGTTACGATGCCTTCCTTCCCCGCACCCTCTTTTCAAGGTATTGAATCTGATGTGCATTTAGTGCCTTGCTCAAGGGCGCAACGGTGGCAGCCAGTATCTGGACCCACAATTTCCAGGCTACTAGCATGCTAGCCAGGTTCCTTAACCACTACACTACCAAAGGCCTACATACCAATTTTGTGGTCGATTATGAACTGCCATTACTCCCTGTTCTCATCCAGTGTTTATTGTTTTCCTTGCAGCTTCTCGTTCCCCACACTCGATACACGCTCCATATTAATGTTCTGGCAAGATCTAAACTGATATCTGAGGACGGATCCATTACCAGGGTATGAATACAGTACGCAAGATTTTAACTTTTACTAATTTTTAGGTAAACTTGTATGTATTACAGCATCATCAATAACTGTGCATCATCTATAATGCCAGTATTCAGGTATTGGTGGTCAGGCATTGGTGAATTTGCTGAAGCGAGCAACCACAGCCCTGACCTACAGCTCCCTCTGTCTGCCTGAGAACATCTCTGAAAGAGGCCTGGAGAACGTCCCCAACTACCACTACAGAGATGATGGCATGAGGCTGTGGAACATCATCAACAAGTACGGCTTGTGTGTGTATGTGTGTGTGTGTGACAGAGAGAGATAGAGATAGAGAGAGAGATAGATAGATAGATAGAGAGAGAGAGAGAGAGAGAGAGAGAGAGAGACTACATAGACATTTTTATTGAAATGTGGCCATTTGCAGGTATGTTGCAGGAGTCTTACAACATTACTACAAATCTGATGAGGACGTGCAGAAGGACACAGAACTGCAAAACTGGATCAGTGAGATTTTCACCAAGGGGTTCCTGGGAAGGACAGACACAGGTGTGTGGCCTGACTAAAGAAAGAAAAAGAACAAAAATAAAAGCACATACTTCATTTTGATGCCCCCCTAGATGCAAACACTTTTTTGATGTGGAAGGTTTACAAGTTCAAAAAATAAATGTATTGTTTATAATTCACAAATAAATAAACTGTTTAGGGATATAAATTGGATTATATTATGATGTAAAAAGGACAGTAAAAATAACACAATACAAGGCCTAACTTGAATGAATGAACTCATGAACAAACAAACAAACCAGTAAACAAACAATCAACTTAATAAATAGGTTAATATCACAGAACACCCAGGGGAATCGGATTTTCATGAGAAAGTATGCTGTAGACACACGTCAGCCATTCTCCGTTGGTCTCATCACTGTGTGGACAAAGTGAGAAGTAGAGGTTGTTTTACTGTGTTCTGGTGCTCCTTTGCACACTTTAATGGCATGACATATTTTATGGTGTACAGTATGTTTTGATTAACATGTCCATGTCCATGTTGCTTCTTCTTCTTGTTTGGTTCCCCAGGAATCCCCAAATCTTTTAAGGCACTAAGTGATCTTATCAAGTTTGTTACCATGGTGATCTTCACAGCATCTGCCCAACATGCGGCTGTCAACAATGGACAGGTAATTCCTTATAAAGCTGTCTGCAGCAAATAAGTTTCCCTTTTGAGGTTACAGTTGAGAGATGAAATGGGCAGCTGCTTTTGTCTTTGCATTTGAAGGCCTGCAACCAGCATAAGCAGGTTCAGGAGTCAAAAGTAGACAGACCAAACAAATTAAACAGCTGGACATCCAGATTTATTTATTTTTTTCTTTGTGTCTCACTATTTTGTCAAACTCCTCTCAGTTTGACTTTGGTGGCTGGATGCCCAACTACCCCACTGCTCTCAGAAAGCCCCCACCCAAGAAGAAAGGCCAGACCACTGAGAAAACCATCATGGAGACCCTGCCTGATGTGGGCACCACGGTCAATGGAATGGCTGTCTTGAGTTTGCTCAGCAAAAAATTTACAGATGAGGTGAGTTTTGAGACGTATGTGTTAATTGAGACTGCATTTCAATTTATAAATATATAAAAAGAAAATTTTGTTTGTTTGTAAGCACTTGATGGCGCTTATGTGCATTTTTGCTCATTGCCTTCACATTACTGCTGCATATCAACATAAGCAATCTACCCATTGTGTTTAAAGCCATCGATTAGAAAATCTGGTAACTGTAAGAATATAGTTTTGCCATAAATATCGGCAGATATCAAGTGATGAACATTACCATTATTGTCTGAAACATTGTATTCAAACTATAAACATGTTATTGGTATGCACCATTCAACATGTCCTATTTTTTTTCAATCACAATATAAACACACTCTCTGCAGTACCTTATTGGATATTTCCCAGAAGATCTGTTTGTTGAAAAGGTCCCTCGCAAGCTCATTGAAGATTTCCAGAAGGACCTGAAAAAGTTGTCTGCTGTTATTGAGGAGCGGAACAAGAAGCTGCAGTTACCGTACATCTACCTGAGCCCAGAGAATGTGGAGAACAGTGTCTCCATATGAACCCGTGTTTGTCTTTCTAATATGTCTTATTAGTGTGAAATAAATGAATAGAAAACCTAAAAATGTGAAAGTGGGTTCAGAGATAAGGCCTTTTAATGTCTTTCAAATTGAGATAAGCTTTACTCTATGCCTAGAGTTATTGTGATGCATTTCTATATTGTGCATTATGTTCTATGTAAGCTCTAAATGCTTACTTTACTAATGAGTCAAATCAGTATTTCGAATGATATGTTCCTTGGAATAAACTATTTTCACAAACCAAACTCACTTATTTTACTCTGAAACTTGGCTTAATGAACTCATTCCTGACAATGGACTGTACCTACTGGGGTTTTGGTTACATTGCACATCAGCAAAGAGAGCTATCAGGGAAGACGAACAGTGGTGGAATTGTTTCTACATTAACAAAGGTTGATGTACAGATGTTACGATTCTTAGTAAACACTGTAACCCAAACTGAATCACTTTTCTGACTTATTGCCCATTATTGTGGGAAAGTTTAACAGCTAAACTGAACCACAACCTACCGAAATTCAGACAACACATTAACTGTCCCACCAAAGACAAAAACACATTAGATCACTGCTACACAGTTCTTAAAGGGGCATACCACTCTGTCCTCTTTGTGGATCTAGGTTGCTTTGCCCATTGGTTCATCTCCTTCCCACTTACAAGCAAATATTTGCCTGCAATCAGAACAGTGAAGAATTTGACTACAGAGGGAAAGGAAGAACTGAAAGATTGTTTTGACTGTGCACAATGGAGTGTTTTTGAAGATGCCACAGCTGACCTGGATGAATGTACTGACAGTGTGACATCATACATTCATTTTTGCGGGGGAGTGTGTGTGGGAAGAAAGACTTTTCCGCATCTTCAACAATAATAAACCATGGCTCACCGCAAAACTGAGTCAGCTCCGCTGGGTGAAGGAGGAGGCATACAGGAAAGGAGATAAGATTCTGTACACTAGACTCAGGAAGAAATTGACAATCGGGGCCGCCAAGCGAGATTAATCAGAAAAGCTGAAAAAAAAAACACGTTTCTCAGCTAATGACTGGAGACGCATCCATGAGATTATCCATTACGAGAGACCATCCTCTACTACTGCTGAGGCTAACAATGGCCTTGCTGATGACCTGAATGGGAATCATTCACACCCCTCCCCCACTCCAGACCAACGGCAGTCCCTACCAATCACTGCCCCCACCCCAACATACACACACAGCCTGACCCTAAACCCTCACTCATCATATGTGAACAGGACATCTGCCGCCTCTTTGAGAGGCAAAATGTAAATCGTAAATCACCAGGCCCTGATGCAGTAACAACCTCCTGTGCTGCCCAGCTGGCACAAATCTTCACACACATTTTCAACTGTTTCACTGGAGTTGTACAAAGTCCCTTCAAGCTTCAAAAGCTCCATCATCCCAGTCCACAAGAAACCCTCCATCACTGGACTGAATTCTACAGATCTACCCAGGGGGCCTTCAGCCGAGTTTGTCTGCAGGGCAAACATGTCAGTGGATGATGCAGTGATGCAGTGAACATGAGGCTGCACTTCATTCTGCAACACCTTGACCATCCGGAAGGAAGCATGTGTGGAAATTATTATCATAAAGAAGATTAAGTTTGTTTTAGTATATACAATATTAACTCGAGAGTGTAATGCTTATACTAACATATGAAAGAAGGGTGGTTTGCAACATCTTAATGGTAACCCAGAAGGCCGAAGCAGTTCTGGCAGAGAAAGAGAGAGTAGTTGGGTAGTTCAAGCAGAGGACATGAGGCCTACATTAATTAATATGACGCAGGTGGTTCAGGGTGGTGCCTCTGGGTGATTCTAGAAGCATAAAGGGTAGATGTTTGGAAGGGACAGTTAGAGCCTGATCAACTCTCAAGGTAAACGGTATCCTCTCTGCAGCGGATCTCCTTCACACTGCTCAGCACTTATACTTTGGGTCTCTTGTATACTTGGCTGGTATTGTGAATAAAGTCTTTGTCAACAACTTTACTCCAACAGTGAGTTCTTGGTTTGGACCAAGTGTGTTGGGTGGGTTAGGATATTGATTTGTGTGGTTTGCAAGCATCAAGGTGGTTTTCCACGACAGGAATTTGGCATCACGGTGCCAGGATCTGCAAAGAACACAAGAGGGCATTCAACTCCAGAGAAACAGCTTTTCTGATCAGTGGTGATTCTTGGCAGGGCCCAAAAATGAAAAACAAAGGTAAGCGCTTTGCTTAAATTTGATTTGCCAAGAGTCATTATCTGTGAAAGTAAAGTTGAAACTCTGAGAGAGTCCTTTATATTCTGCAAAAAGAACCAAATTTTAGTGATAAGTGTTGACATTGACTTTAACTGCAGAAGGATACTGAATATTGTAGTGTATGTTATTGTGTGTATGTTATTGTGTTTGAGACGAGGTCTCGCCTCTGGGTTTGAGATGGGGTCTCGCCCGGTGTAGTAAAAAAAAAAAAAAAAAAGAGAAATAGGTTTGAGATGAGGTCTCGCCTGGGGGTTTGAGACAAGGTCTCGCCCTGTGTAGTATTTAAGGGGTTTAGGACAAGGTCTCGCCCTGTGTAGTATTTAAGAGGTGCGAGACGAGGTCTCACCTAGGGTTTGAGATGGGGTCTCATCCTGTGTAGTGCTGAAAGAAAAAAAAAAAAAAAGAGGTTTGAGACGAGGTCTCGCCTGGGGGGTTGAGATGAGGTCTCGCCCTGTGTAGTATTTAGAATATTGGTTTGAGACGAGGTCTCGCCTGGGGTTGGAGACGGGGTCCCGCCTGATGTATAAGTAAAATGTTGTGCATGAGCAAAAAAATGTGTGTGTGACTGTGCATGAGCAAAACGTGTGTAACTGTGTAAAGCAAGCAAAGCAGAAAAATTTATTCAGAAAGCTTGTCATGAATGATGTGGTAATGCGCCGTGTGGAAATTGCAAAAAACCTAAACGAATGTTTGTATGTTTTTCTTTGTCTGTCTACGGGGACGCCCGTATGTTAAATGAGCTTGAGACAATCCTCAGGATTAAAAGCACGAGCTAGAAGAACCTTCACTTTGAAGACTATTGAGTCACACCCACAAGTCTTTGCATTTGAAGAAGGATTTCTGTTGCCAGCAAATGAAGTGTTGAGGAGAGTGACTGAGTGGATGCGTGAGTCGTACAGAAATTTAAGATTGTTGCTCCTATCCACCCCAAGAATCAGAACAGACCGGGCTGCCAGATAGCTCTGCCCGCTACCCTGATAGAGAGCATAGTGAGCCAGATTATTGTCCTACGTCACCCATGTGGTCAGAAATCAATAAATTAAATTTTTACATTTTTAAACTCAACCAGGGCTTCATTCAGCTCTGAGTGGGGATCTCCATTAGTAGGGCGTGACTGCCATCTTGTGGAGGAAAAAGAGCAGGACAGAGGAGAGATTGAACAAAGACAGGAAACTATTAACTGCTGGGATAGTGATAGTTTAAACAAGAAGGAGTAGGATATATTTCCCCAATAGAAAGTGAAGGAGAGCAGGAGCCTGAAGCAGTGGAGCGAGGGGAAAACTCACTCTCATTAAGGAATAAGCCTGAGAGTGTAGAAAGTGACAGAGAGTGACAGAGAAAAGGGAGATGAGGAGCATGATCTAGAGAAGAAATTAGTGTGCTTGGAAGGAATAGTGGAGACAAGGTTAGAAGAATAAAAAAAATATATATATATAAAATATAAGAGGGAAATCATTAGAATATGCAACTGGATTGACAAGGCATACCGTCCGCATGTCATAGCTAGTCGAAAAGAGAAAAGAAGCCTGTGAAAGGTCATATCTTGGAATATGAGATTGATTGGAACTCAGAATATGAGTGTATAATTGAAGAAAGATCACCATTTATCAAGGGACAAACTGCTGGAGGTAGACCCTTAGGTGAAAGCAGGAACTGGGTGGAAGTAGGGGAATTCAGAGGCCCCTGTAAAAGTACATGGAAGAGAATCGACCATAGGATACTAACTCCTGAAAAGTGTTGTGAGGTGCGTGGAAAACGAAGAAAGATTGGCGTTGTGACTTCAGCAATGATAAAAATTGTATGATTGTTTACAGGACTGAATCTAAGGGTTATATAGAGCAGGAAGTCCCACTGGAAGGGGTATACTGGATATGCGGGAACCGATATGGAGTAATACTTTGCCTAAAAACTGGGCAGGGAAATGTGCCTGGGTAAGGGTTGTCCAGGCCACCCATCTCTTACCCCTCTCCCAAGGAGAAAGTAACACGACCCAGGCTCCAAATGTTAGGGCTCCGAGAACCACGGGACATTTCCAAGAGGAACCTAGCTCTGGAATTCAGCAAGGATGTTCCGAAAGAATTCATGGCAGTCGACCACACTTTGGCGGGCTTCCTTGGAGCCCTCCCATTTTTTGGAGCAGGATATCAGGCCTCAGAAAATGGGAACAGTTAGAGCCTGATCAACTCTCAAGGTAAACAGTATCCTCTCTGCAGCGGATCTCCTTCACACTGCTCAGCCCTTATACTTTGGGGCAATTGTCTCTTGTATACTTTGCTGGTATTGTGAATAAAGTCTTTGTCAACAACTTTACTCCAACAGTGAGTTCTTGGTTTGGACCAAGTGTGTTGGGTGGGTTAGGATATTGATTTGTGGGGTTTTCAAGCATCAAGGTGGTTTTCCACGACACAGTGCTGCTCACCCCCACACCCCACTATTTCTATGGGATATTCAAAAATGACTGACTAATTTTTGCACACGTCCCTGTAAACACTCACACAAATATAATGGGTAAAGTAAATGTAAAGTTTAAAGTGAACTGTAAAGTAAACAGAAGTGGTCATGGATTTGAAAGATGTGAAAATGAATGTAGTTTTAGAAATGCTATGACTTGTTAGTATTTTGAAAGTGTACAATCCTGAAATAGAGATTGATTGTGCGAAGGACTGAGCCGTATCAACTGTGGCCTACAGCCTTTTGTAATGTTCATATCCCCAAAACATGGTAATATTAACCTGTGCGACAACTTTAAGAGTAGCCTAGGCAAAACTATTTATGAATCAATTCGCCACAAGTGCAAGTGGCAAGCTAGGCTATGCGAAGGTTTGTAGCCTAACCATAGATGGGTTAATCGTGACACTGCCAGGTTAAGTGGGACTAGGGATTTGAGGATTTGGTCCTCAATCGCCCCAGGTGGGCATAGGCCTACTGTACGTCTCCAAAGTCATCAACGGTAACTGTATTGTATTAGGGTAGACGCATTTTCCTATATTTTAAACAGTGGTTCATCCATTGCTATGTGGCGCGACCAAGGGGATGCTGCGTAAAACGCTGTGTTTCCATCCAAATTGTTGTGCATTTAATTTGTTGTGCACGATTGGAAGCCCCTGCAAATTCACGTCAGTCTCGAAATGCAAATATCATTTTGATTCGCTTGAGGGGAATGGATTAACTCTTGAAGCGAATAAGGCACGTTGATCCCACAGCTGGATTTCCATTCCTGTGGCCAAACTTCACAAATTAAACGGCATGGCGGTAGCTTGTACATCTGATGGATGAACCTTCCTACGACCGTGACGAAGACGTAAACCGAAACATTGGTCAAATAAATGAAAGCTTATATAAGTTCCAAGTGTGTCACAACACTTTTTGTCTTGACTGAACTTGACCTTCTTACCATAAAATGATAGTGGATGATTTCTGTAAATTATCTAATTACGAAACGTTAGTACTTTGGTAAAAGAAGGCATGAGTACGTCTCATTTTCACTGTACAAAATTCATGGATATCTTTTATCGATTAAATTTCCACAAAATGTGCTTATATCTGGGGTGTTGAATTGAATTAATTTCAAAAGCCTGTAGAAATGCGGTAATTTAACATTCAAATAAGGAGAGTGGACAAAACCATCCTTCTATGGGCAATGCCGACTTAACTGATGGGCCAGCCAATGCGCCTCAGTAACCAACTACAGAGTGCTTGATTTGAGCAGGAAATTGAGCGAGATACGCCCATATGACATTGTGTAAATTAGGCTGGCACCACAGTTGTACTCTGGTTTCTGTGCAATTAATCAGACGGGAGTGACCATGCCTGAGCCAGCAAAGCCTGCACCAAAGAACGGCTCCAAGACAGCAGTTTCCAAGACTGCCAGAAAGAGCGGCAAGAATTGCAAGTGGACCAGGAAGGAGAGTTATGCCATTTACTTCTACAAGGTCTTGAAGCAGGTTCACCCCGATACAGGTATCTCTTCAAAAGCAATGGGTATCATGAATTCCTTTGTGAACGACATCTTCGAACGCATCGCTGGCGAGGCTTCCCGCCTTGCACATTACAACAAGCGTTCCACATTACACACATTACAACAAGCGTTGTGAGGACAGCCAAAAAGATCACTGGAGTCTCTCCCCCCCCCCCCCCCCCTCTCAGACATCTACAGCACCCGCTGTCTGCAGAAAGCCAAGAACATTACCAAAGACACTACCCATCCCTCCCATGGACTATTCACCCTACTACCATCTGGCAGAAGGTTCCGCAGTATCACTGCCCAGACCTCCAGAATGGGGAAGAGCTTCTTCCCGCAGGCAGTCAGACTGCTGAACAACCTGTAGTGCAATTGAACTGGAATTTCTTAGTAACTCAGGATGCAAACCAGCACGTCACAGCACACTGCACCTTATGCCCCCCTCACTTTCTTGCTGCTATAACTTATATTTATGTAGAATAGTCTCTAGCTGCTATTATTTATATTTATATTGAACAGTCTTCATTTTACAAATCACACCACTAGCCACAGTGCTCTGCAAAAAGCCATGCCCTGTCTAGGCTGTTTGTTTTAGGTCACCTGTATTTTGACCTGTAAATCGTTTACAACTGTGTTGTAATGTATGTACATATGTGTACAACAGTGTGCACGCGTGCGTGTGTAGTTGTGTGTGTGGTGTGCGTGTGTGAGTAGGTGAGTGAATCTGTGTAGTCCCGCAATAGTGTATGTAGGCACTATTACGTATCTGTCTTGTCCATACTGTGTTTTAACAGTATGTGTATCACCAATTGTTCCCGGTGAAACGTTGTCTCGTCTCACTATGTACTGTGTATATGGCTGAAACGACAATAAATCCCTACTTGACTTGTCTTGACTCCACCATCTCTTCAAGGGAGATCCAGACCGCTGTGCGTCTCCTGCCCGGTGAGCTTGTCAAGCACGCTGTATCTGACGGGGCGAAGGCCGTCACCAAGTACCAGCTCCAAGTAAATTGTGGTTCACGGTTTTAAACAAAGGCTTTTTTAAGAGCCACCCATCTTGTCTTATAAAAGCAATTAATGTCCTTGATTCCTGTTCCCCTGTAGAAGATAAATTAATTCATGCCTCAGAGGGAACACACAGGGGTTCCACTGTAGAAGATAAATTAATTCATGCCTCCCGTGATAGAAACTTGTTTTCTGCATGTATCTGATGCCTGAATAGGTGTGCTGCAATTGTGCTCTGCAGTGACTGGCTATTGACAAGCCATGGAAATCCACTGGAGACGCGTCAACGCCGCTGCCTTGCCTGAGTTTTCCGTTAGTTCCAGGTCCGAACTAGTAATTATGGCCTAACCCTATGGCTGCCCTAACGTACCAAGATGAGCTCACATCATTCTTATGTTTATTCCAGACATCACATCTACATGAATTTGTTTAAAGACATAATTTAGACATGTAAGTGTGAGTCCCTTTAAATAAAAGCTAAATACATTAATGCAAATGTAAATAATTTGGATGCAGAAAAAAATGTGAAGTTTTATTTTCAACTACTTTATTATAGGCTACACAGGAAAGGAACATTTTGTTAGCAAGTTTTGATTGATTTTTATTAGCAACATTCTCTCTTAATAAAGATTTTGTGGCAAAAATTATCAAATGTTCTCACTTCCACTAAGAGCAGAATCAGTAATGATGACCCATGTTTCTCAGATGGCTATACTCTCCTCGACTCAGCGGGGAACTTCATAGCTGGGTCTATCTGTTGACGTCTTCAGCTCCAGCGTCAAGACTGCCCCAAACCCTACACTGTTCACTCCATCGTTGGTCGCCACATCACCTGCCGCGTTATCCAGCATGCTGTGGGCCCAATTACTCTCCAAGTGGGATGCTGCCACAAGGAGAGTATTGACTTACTGGTGCTCGAAGTAGCCACAGTTGACGTGGTATTGGGTCGTCCGTGGCTTGTACAGCATGCCCCAGCTGTTAATTGGGCCACAGGAGAAATCCTGAATTGGGGAGATGAATGTTTCACTAAGTGTCTGTCTTGTCTTCCTGTCCCTAGGTCCCTGCATGACCACTCCGCACTGGTCTTGGGAACCATCTCAGTAGAGAGTCCACATTCTGCAAGCAGCACTACAATACCCCACGAGTACAGTCACTATTCTGATGTTTTTTGCCCAACTCGTGCAGCACAACTCCCCCCACACCGACCCTGGGACTGTGCCATCGACCTGCTGCCCGGTGAACCAGTGCCTAGAGGGAAAGTCTATCCGCAGTCCCTGCCTGAACAGCAGGCTATGGAGGAGTATATCCAGGAGGCTCTGAACCAAGGATACATCCATCCGTCCGTGTCCCCAGCAGCATCCAGTTTCTTCTTTGTGGCCAAGAAGGATGGCGGCCTTCGATTTCGAGTGTGACAACCTACAGCTAACGTTCTCTGAATGTTCACCTTTAGGAGGTTTACAGAAAATGTTATTTGTTATTTGAAAACAGATACATAAACAGATAAATATATATATATATATATATATATATATATATATATATATATATATATATATATATATATGTGTGTGTGTGTGTGTTTGTGTGTGTTGTGTATGTATATGTATATTTCTGCTTTTTGCTTATGATGTGTGATCCTGTACTAATTAATTATATTCCTCTGTCCACAATAATCTTTGCTGAGTGTCATCCCTGCTGAGTGTCTCATTCCGGACTGCCTCTCCGGCGGACCCTCCCTCCTGAGTGGACTACAACCAACACTACGGGAGGCCCATGTCAGGACCGACTCCCCATCACAGAGGACCTTCCTGGACACCGATGCTGGGCCCGACTCCCCTTCCTTGTGATTGACCCCCCCACACAATGGCGCTGTCAAATGGACCCTTACTGTTACCCCCATGACCTATCTCATTCCTTTGAGTTTGTCACTATGCCTGGCCGCTGCTACATTGTCCAGCCATAATTCCTGATAACCACCTATAGACTGACTACCATATAATGTAAAAGTGGGATAATACTCTATTATGAACTATTATGAACCTTAGCTAAAACCATAGGCAAGTTATAGTCTGTCATGGTTACTACTGATTGTAATTTTTCTCCATGACCCCTGGCAGTTGGGTTAGCCCCTGGATCTGCCCAAGGTTTCTTCCTAGATTAACTGAACATAGGGAGTTTTTCCTTGCCCCTGTTGCTCTTGGGTGCTCCTTCTGTGAAGCGCCACGAGACAGTACTATTGTAAAAGGCACTGTATAAATAAAACTGAATTGAACTGAATTGAATTGACATTTGAAACACAATAATTTTAAACAAATAATCTGTTTCAGGGCCAGTTAGATAGCATTTATGAATAAAACGCTAGAGCTGCCCCATAAGTTCAAGACTGTCATGATTTTCTATTCTATTTAGACAACAATTTCTTATTGGAGAAAGTTATTAAACAAATAGCACATTTATGTCCAAAATTAGAACTTTGTTCTATTCAACATGTATGGACAACAACTACAAAAACAACAATAATAATTTACAAAGATTCTTCCTTGCAGGAAAGCAGGGTAAATTGATGATTCAATTCAATTAAAAGAAGTAAAAGAAGATATTTATTTATTTATCTCTCAATGAGAAAAAAAAACACATGGACCAGGAAGGAGAGCTATGCCATCTATGCGTACAGGGTTCTAAAACAGGTCCACCCCGATACATATCTCCTCTAAGGCCATGAACATACATCATGAACTCCTTTGTGAACAACATCTTTGAACGCATTGCTGGAGAGGTTTCTTGTCTTGCACATCACAAAGATTACTGCCATCTCTTCCAGAGAAATCCAGACTCCTGTGTGCCCCCTCCTGAGGGAACCAAGGCTGTCACCAAGTATGCCAGCTCAATGTGTCAGAAACACTTACTTTGAGCTGGGTTACTTTGTGACAATTTTTGAGCAAGTACACTTCTTTATTTATGATTATTTTCATGTTTTACACCTTGCTGTGGCATCCTTGTTTCTCCACAACCCAGCGGTGAAACACATAAATGGAACACGTCAGAATATCTCTGGAATACTTCCCATTTAGATGCCCTGAATGCACCATATAATTACCAAAAAAAACATGTTCAAACAATTTTCCTCCCTCCCTGTCAGGATAACAGAGCGAGTCGGACCCAAAAGCGTCACGTTAATAAAGTTTATTTAGGGAACGGGGGTAAGGAGTGTGTGGGTGCTCTTCTAGTAGAGAGTAGGCAGGCCGGGGCAGGAGAGCAGAACATAGTCCGAGGGCTGGCAGAGGTGGTTACCGGGGCAGGAGAGCAGAACATAGTCCGAGAGCTGGCAGGGGTCGTTACCGGGGCAGGAGAGCAGAGCGTTCGTCAGGGACAGGCGAAGGTCGTTACCAGGAGCAGGAAAGCAGCGCGGTGGTCAATCGGTCTGAGGTCGTTAGCGAGAAGCAGTAAGGCAGATTACAGAAAACAGAGGACGGGGCAGGCAGGGAGACAGGACAGGAAACACCGGAACAGACTGATGACAGACACAGGAACTTCGGGAACAGAAACGGGAGTCAGGGTCTTAAGATGCTTGCCTTGCGTGAGTTGCAGTAGGTTCGCAGACGGTCTGACGGGGAACACTGGGAGACAAGGGATTAAATACACAGCAGGACAACAAACAACGAGCAACAGGTGGAAGTAATGATTGCAACAGATTGGTGTGAATGAGTGGGAGGGGCAAGTGATTAGAGAGAGAGAGGGAGATACTACCCGGCAGTCATGGCACTCCCTGCACGTTTCCTTCAGTTACCAGCCTTGCGTCATTTCCTCTTAAACAGTCTGCTATTGCCACACAATCCTGAGCCAATAAAAAATCCTGTATTGCTTCACAATTCTAGCCCTGCCAAGATAGGGGGGAGGCTAGGGCACCAAATATCTTCAATAGATGCTATTTACACCTGGGTGTATATAGGCAACAATGCTGTTTGCGCCCAGTGGACATTGTAAATGTGGCTATTTACACCCAAGCACACTTTTGTGTATGGGAACAGCATTAGAGTCTTGATCTGCTTACCAAAGTGGAGAGCGGGGGTGCTTCTTTATGAGGCCAAGCTGATTTTGCTACTGAGCAGACATCACAGTGATATAATGCGGTTGTAGACTAATGCAGTTTTTATGTCCAAAGTACATTGCTCCATATAAACTTAGTATAGATATTCCTCTCTGAGTATGGGGCTCTGAAAAATAACTATACCTTTCCTACAAGTCCTGCTCCTCCACAAACCATTTATACAATCCCAATAATTTTCTGATCTATTTGCACCTATAGTCCCCTGTAGTCCTCTGATTAGGACCATTTGGCTATGCCTTACAACAGATTGGGACAGAGCTTCTATGTTGGTGCCGTCTGTCAAACAAGCTACCCCATCTGTTATAGCCCTTTTTTGGACCTGAGCATAATGTACTTTAAAACACATCTTTTCAGCAAGGCATTTAGTTTCTAAACCCTTCCCTCCATCTAAGTGAGACCTTGGATATCTTGAAAGGCACAATATAAAACCACTTGAATCTTGTTACTTTTGTGCATGTCAAAGGCATAAGATTTTGATGGAGAAATTTCATTCACTGGCAATAGTAGTATGGACACACGTTTCCTGTGCCAAAGCAAAATAAATAAATGAACTGAATTTTTTAATTGTAATTTATATGTGGACTATTTCACTTATTACCTGTAAAAATAAGCATAACTTTATCGCTAAAAACTTTTAAAAAACCTGAGAAATGTATTTTCACTGAGGCTGGATTAGAATCTATAACTGAACTCTGCAAGTATTCCCCTGGGCTACTACTAATCTGCAGACTATTATGAGAGGTTAGCAATTTTGTTTCATCTTAGTATGATCTGTAGATTGCTAAACAATGATTGATTGAATGAATCCATTACTGACAAACTAAATATGCTGTGGTCAAGGATATTCTGGCGTAGCCCATTCCACAAGCATAGGCTGTTCCACTCTTTTTTTTGTTTGTTATTCAAATTTTCATGTATTTTCTTGTATTTCTAGAAAAACGGGTTAAAACTGAAATCTGGCCTAAAACGTTAGGCTGGCCCAGGAGAGAGCGATTTTCAACCACCTTCATCCATCAGCAGTTGTGTTTACTGGTCATGGATCAATCTGGCCACCTTTGGGTCACAAGTCTGAGGCTTTGCCTCAACAGTACCCCTCAGTCGAGAATGGAGCTTACACTAGAGACTCTATTTACATGGTTAACTCATTGATGCATTAAAATGACTCATTAACTCTTTTTGGTGGAAATGATCTGCCATTGCAGATCACATATTGCTGCACAAAAAGAAAAAAAAATCCATTGTTGCTTCACATTCTCAACTGCTCTTACCCTGGCTTAATCACAGGATGTGTTGGCACAAGGTTGGTACAAGGTTGGTACAACCCAAACCTGCTCAACTGGTTCTAGCAGTGATATAAGTAGAGGGACTCTTTCTGCTGCATACTTTATGCTCTCTGGGACACATCCCCTATCATTGCTCTCTGCGCTTTGTGGACGCACGTTGGGGATACCTCACACCCCATTCTTCACACCCAACATTTAAGGTGAGCCATGTCTGTCTGTCTGTCTCTCCAGCTAACACACTGACATGAACATATGCTGTAGTATACAGGGGGCACTTTACTGGAAGACTTAACTGAGTAGAAGAACCACAATTAAACTTAAATTTCATTAATTTTCTACATGGATAGGATTGAGTGGAAAGAGAGTAATTTACACAAATGTAACCTGAGTAGTTTAAACATGTACTGGATGTATATGAAGTTTGCCAAAATATATATGAATATTCAGGTTTAATGGAATATGTAATGCCTGGCTCGAGCTGTCAGAAACAGATTGTCTTGGTAGCGCAATAACGCGTCTCTTAAGTTGCCTTATGCTGGGGATTGTTGCGGTAGGCTGAAATATGAGCTCCTGTTACTTACATATATATATCTACATTGTTAATTTGTATTTGCTGTCAATCTTTATAAATCTGTTTATCGGCATATACAGATTAACCAGAGAGATACTAGAATTGTTTTAACTGCTGTCTCTAGTTATATATCGAATTTGTTATAAACAAATGCTAGGTACTTAAAATGACAGTTAGCCAAAGAATGTTTTGCCGGTTAACGTCTTTTTGAGATCAGTTCAACAGCTGTCACGAAATAAATAACAATTAGTAATTATACTGTATTTTGACACACAGGAGCCAGAAAGTTAAGAGCTATCGCACTGACATCTTGTTTTGTATGTGCTATTACTTGCCAGGTATGTTAATTATTTGTATGTGTCTGAAATATGAATGAGATGTTATCGGTTAGATATGGTTTTAACAAATTGTAAATCTTCACTGTATGCCATTCACTATAAGAATAGAATAGAATTTACTCATTTTTTAAACTATACGATCACAAAAAAAAAAAAAAATATTGAATACACTATTTGTACTCTGAGGTTGTGTTATGCTGGTGATTGTTGCGGAGCCAGAAAGTTAAGAGCTACCGCACTGAAATCTTGTTTTGTATGTGCTATTACTTGCCAGTTTAATAAACAAGAAGCTGTGAAGCTTCCTGTCCTGTCTGCCTGTGATTCCTGCAAGAGTAGCGTCAGTTAAAATCAAGGGGTTACACACACAGGAAGAAAATGTGCAATGTGCAATTTGTATTTTTCCCCGTCTGGAATCACTTGTCCCCTTGTTTGCAGACTAGCCATGGTGAGTTACGCAGTGACAACACACACAGGCAACAGGCTTGCTTCCGGGACCACCAGCTATATCTATATCCAGCTGTGTGGAGCGGAAGGCAACAGCCAGGAGAAGAATCTGAATGACAACTTTTTATTGAATGGCTTTTACAGAGGATCGGTAGGTGTAAAGGAAAGATGAAGGCATGATGGAAAAAAAAAACAACTCTGTACTGAATTTGTCTTTTTTCTCTTTTTTATGTGTCTATACAGGTGAGCACGTTCACTATTGAGTGCGACACGTCTCTGGGAGCACTCATAGTTTTAAAGCTTTCCACCAAGGCATTCATGAGTCTTGACAATGAGTGGTTCTGTGATAAGGTCACTGTCAAGACACCTGAAGGTGATGAGATATTGTTCCCATGCTACCGCTGGCTTGGCTGCAATGAGACAGTTTTTTTAAGACCTGCAAAAGGTATGTGCTCCCATCATTGACATGGTTTTCTCTTCTTTTCTCTTTTCTTCATGTTTTTTTTTCTTCTCTCTTATTCACTGTTCATGTGAAATGGTTCTGTTTTCATGTGATTGACAGATTGATATTTTTATTTTTTATATTCATATTTATGCATTTTTTCCAAATGTATACATATGACACTTTCATGCAATGCACATTAAAACCAAAGTGAATCAGAAAGTTGTAAGTTCAAAAGGTTTTTAAATCTTACCTTTGCAAGCACACACACACACACACACACAAACTAGTAATTTATCTGCCAACCTGAACTATACCATTCATGCAACAAATTCTTTCAGGCACAGTAGTGGCAATTCCAGTCAATTACTTTTAACTTTTAATGTTGGATTAAATTTCTGTTTTAGCTTCACTTGTGTTCCAGGACACAAATCCACTTGGCCAAAAACAAAGAATGAATCAGCTCAAGGAACGGCAGAAGTTAATTATGTATGTGGGCAGTACACCAAGCAGATTTTTTATGTGACAAGCAAAGTGTCTGTGATTTAAAAACAAAACAAAAAAAATCAGTAATGTATTGTAAAAGCATTCCTTTTCGTACATGTACATTCCTCCCAGGTGGACTGTCTATGCTGAGGGCACGCCTCAAGTTGTTAATTGTGAGTCTGCTGTTCTTCTGCCTGATGAACTTAAATACTCCTTCTCAAAAAATACAGAGTTTTCCTACACAGCTGCAGCACAGTAAGTTTGTTTTGTTAAGACAACACAATTAATTTACCATTTTAAAAATATAAGAATAAATAATATAGTATATAAGATATTAACCATGTCTGTTGATACTCCTGGATTTACAATACAAATATGTGTGTGTGTGTGTGTGTAGGTTAGTTGCTCTGAAGCTCAAAGGCTTATCTGACAGCAGAGATTCTTGGGAAAGCACTGACCAGTTACACAACATTCTTTGTGACATTACAAACAAGACCGTTGGTACTCAACTTTATTCAGTGCCCAGAATTTCAGTATACTTACTTCCTGTTCCATTATGTGCTGACATGCAATTTGTTTTTTGTTTTTGGTTTGTTTATCTCCAGAATACGTTGGAAAATACTGGGACAAAGATGAGTTCTTTGCCTACCAGTTCCTGAATGGTCTCAACCCCATGGTGATCAAGCGTTGCTCAAAGCTGCCGGAGAATTTTCCTGTCACAGAAGAGATGGTCAAAGGCCTTCTAGGAGGAAGCAGCTTAGATGAGGAGATGAAGGTACATTAAAAAATCTGCAGTCTGAATTACAACTAAATGATTTATGTACAGTATACAGTCCAAACAAAATGTGAATATTCTCAATTACAATCCATTTCTTGTAGTTCTCTTCAAAGATCGTTAATGAATTGCATAAAAAATAACTGATCCATTTTTATGAATGTTTGGTGGATGTGAGATAATCAGAGGAGGAGCCTGTTAAATGTTATGTCTCGCTCTCAAAGGAACAGACCACCTTTTATGAAATTGGGTTATTCATGTAACTCCAGCAAAGGTTGTAGTGAATAACCCACTTTTTTTTATAAAAGGGGGGGGGGTGAATTTGCTAATCACCTTTGTTTAATGAAATCCTTTACTTTCTATGTATTCTTTGCTATCAACTATCCTAAATCATCCAGAAAGGCAACATCTTCCTTTGTGACTACAAGATGCTGCATGGACTTGTGGGAAATGTAGTCCATGGCAGGCAGCAGTACCTCACTGCTCCACTGGTCCTGCTCTACTGCAACCCACAGGGCATAATGCTGCCCATCGCCATACAGGTAAATATGTTTCTACATTTGTTTCCCAAAAGCACAGAAGCCATACATAGCAGAATGGGATACTGCAGGAAAACTCTACTAAAGGTAACTGATTTGCTTGCTAGCTTCAGTCGATATGTGGACATCACTGGATTTTTGTCACGTCAATCTGGCTCTTCCTTCACATGCTGTTGCTGTTTCTAGGTCATCTTGTAATGTTTTAAAAGTAGCCTGGTAATAAAACCAGACCCTTGTTCTGCACTTTTGTTTCGTAACGGAGGGCCTGGGCATTTATTAGGGAGATTTGATTGCTTAAAAAGATTGGATCAGCCCCTGACTGATAGCTTGTCTTGACTGATAGCATTCTATATTTATATTTATGCATTTAGCCTTGCTCAAAGGCACAACGGTAGCAGCTGGGACACAACTCTTCAGGCTACTTGCACGCTAGCCAGGTTCCTTAACCACTACGCAACCACCGCCCTGGTTCTAATACTGCTGCCTGCCATGGACTACATTTCCCACAGGTCCATGCATTCTAGCGCCTCCCTCTGCTGATAGGACAGGTTAAAATGCCTCCTGAGACAACTGGCTCAATGGGATCAAATCCAGACAAGCACTGTAGGGAGATGATAATCAAGTGAAAGTGCTAGGAAGGCACGGTCAGGCTACCCTAAAAATGTTACACATAGCATCTTTATTTTTCACATTTGCCACAGTTGATGCAAAAGCCTGGACCTGAAAATCCCATCTTTCTGCCCACCGACTCCAAGCATGACTGGCTGCTGGCTAAGATCTTTGTGCGGGCAGCAGAGTTCAGCGTGCAGGAGCTTGACTTCCACCTGCTGAGAACACACCTGCTGTGTGAGGTGTTCACTATGGCAACGTTACGATGCCTTCCTTCCCCGCACCCTCTTTTCAAGGTATTGAATCTGATGTGCATTTAGTGCCTTGCTCAAGGGCGCAACGGTGGCAGCCAGTATCTGGACCCACAATTTCCAGGCTACTAGCATGCTAGCCAGGTTCCTTAACCACTACACTACCAAAGGCCTACATACCAATTTTGTGGTCGATTATGAACTGCCATTACTCCCTGTTCTCATCCAGTGTTTATTGTTTTCCTTGCAGCTTCTCGTTCCCCACACTCGATACACGCTCCATATTAATGTTCTGGCAAGATCTAAACTGATATCTGAGGACGGATCCATTACCAGGGTATGAATACAGTACGCAAGATTTTAACTTTTACTAATTTTTAGGTAAACTTGTATGTATTACAGCATCATCAATAACTGTGCATCATCTATAATGCCAGTATTCAGGTATTGGTGGTCAGGCATTGGTGAATTTGCTGAAGCGAGCAACCACAGCCCTGACCTACAGCTCCCTCTGTCTGCCTGAGAACATCTCTGAAAGAGGCCTGGAGAACGTCCCCAACTACCACTACAGAGATGATGGCATGAGGCTGTGGAACATCATCAACAAGTACGGCTTGTGTGTGTATGTGTGTGTGTGTGACAGAGAGAGATAGAGATAGAGAGAGAGATAGATAGAGAGAGAGAGAGAGAGAGAGAGAGAGAGAGACTACATAGACATTTTTATTGAAATGTGGCCATTTGCAGGTATGTTGCAGGAGTCTTACAACATTACTACAAATCTGATGAGGACGTGCAGAAGGACACAGAACTGCAAAACTGGATCAGTGAGATTTTCACCAAGGGGTTCTTGGGAAGGACAGACACAGGTGTGTGGCCTGACTAAAGAAAGAAAAAGAACAAAAATAAAAGCACATACTTCATTTTGATGCCCCCCTAGATGCAAACACTTTTTTGATGTGGAAGGTTTACAAATTCACAAATAAATGTATTGTTTATAATTCACAAATAAATAAACTGTTTAGGGATATAAATTGGATTATGTTATGATGTAATAAGGACAGTAGAAATAACACAATAAAAGGCCTAACTTGAATTAATGAATGAATGAATGAATGAACGAGCAAACAAACCAGTAAACAACTTAATAGATAGGTTAATGTCACAGGGGAATCAGATTTTCATGAGAAAGTATGCTGTAGACACACGTCAGCCATTCTCCGTTGGTCTCATCACTGTGTGGACAAAGTGAGAAGTAGAGGTTGTTTTACTGTGTTCTGGTGCTCCTTTGCACACTTTAATGGCATGACATATTTTATGGTGTACAGTATGTTTTGATTAACATGTCCATGTCCATGTTGCTTCTTCTTCTTCTTTGGTTCCCCAGGAATCCCCAAATCTTTTAAGGCACTAAGTGATCTTATCAAGTTTGTTACCATGGTGATCTTCACAGCATCTGCCCAACATGCGGCTGTCAACAATGGACAGGTAATTCCTTATAAAGCTGTCTGCAGCAAATAAGTTTCCCTTTTGAGGTTACAGTTGAGAGATGAAATGGGCAGCTGCTTTTGTCTTTGCATTTGAAGGCCTGCAACCAGCATAAGCAGGTTCAGGAGTCAAAAGTAGACAGACCAAACAAATTAAACAGCTGGACATCCAGATTTATTTATTTTTTCTTTGTGTCTCACTATTTTGTCAAACTCCTCTCAGTTTGACTTTGGTGGCTGGATGCCCAACTACCCCACTGCTCTCAGAAAGCCCCCACCCAAGAAGAAAGGCCAGACCACTGAGAAAACCATCATGGAGACCCTGCCTGATGTGGGCACCACGGTCAATGGAATGGCTGTCTTTAGTTTGCTCAGCAAAAAATTTACAGATGAGGTGAGTTTGAGACGTATGTGTTAATTGAGACTGCATTTCAATTTATAAATATATAAAAAGAAAATTTTGTTTGTTTGTAAGCACTTGATGGCGCTTATGTGCATTTTTTGCTCATTGACTTCACATTACTGCCGCATATTAACATAAGCAATCTACCCATTGTGTTTATAGCCATCGATCAGAAAATCTGGTAACTGTAAGCATATGGTTTTGCCATAAATATCGGCAGATATCAAGTGAAGAACATTACTATTATTGTCTGAAACATTGTATTCAAACTATAAACATGGTATTGGTATGCAATCAAATTCAATTTTGCAAATCAAATTTTTCAATCACAATATAAACACACTCTCTGCAGTACCCTATTGGATATTTCCCAGAAGATCTGTTTGTTGAAAAGATCCCTCGCAAGCTCATTGAAGATTTCCAGAAGGACCTGAAGAAGTTGTCCGCTGTTATTGAGGAGCGGAACAAGAAGCTGGAGTTACCGTACATCTACCTGAGCCCAGAGAATGTGGAGAACAGTGTCTCCATATGAACACGTGTTTGTCTTTCTAATATGTCTTGTTAGTGTGAAATAAATGAATAGAAAACCTAAAAATGTGAAAGTGGGTTCAGAGATAATAAGGCCTATTGTGCATTATGTTCTATGTAAGCTCTAAATGCTTACTTTACTAATGAGTCAAATCAGTATTTCGAATGATATGTTCCTTGGAATAAACTATTTTCACAAACCAAACTCACAACTGGCAACTTTTATTTTACTCTGAAACTTGGCTTAATGAACTCATTCCTGACAATGGACTGTACCTACTGGGGTTCTGGTTACATTGCACATCAGCAAAGAGAGCTATCAGGGAAGACGAACAGTGGTGGAATTGCTTCTACATTAACAAAGGTTGGTGTACAGATGTTATGGTTCTTAGTAAACACTTTGACCCAAACGGTATCACTTTTTCTGACTTATTGCCCATTATTGTGGGAAAGTTTAACAGCTAAACTGAACCACAACCTACCGAAATTCAGACAACACATTAACTGTCCCACCAAAGACAAAAACACATTAGATCACTGCTACACAGTTCTTAAAGGGGCATACCACTCTGTCCCCTTTGTGGATCTAGGTTGCTTTGCCCATTGGTTCATCTCCTTCCCACTTACAAGTAAATACTTGCCTGCAATCAGAACAGTGAAGAATTTGACTACTGAGGCAAAGGAAGAACTGAAAGATTGTTTTGACTGTGCACAATGGAGTGTTTTTGAAGATGCCACAGCTGACCTGGATGAATGTACTGACAGTGTGACATCATACATTCATTTTTGCGGGGGAGTGTGTGTGGCAACAAAGACTTTTCCGCATCTTCAACAATAATAAACCATGGCTCACCGCAAAACTGAGTCAGCTCCGCTGGGTGAAGGAGGAGGCATACAGGAAAGGAGATAAGATTCTGTACACTAGACAATCGGGGCCGCCAAGCGAGATTAATCAGAAAAGCTGAAAAAAAAAACACGTTTCTCAGCTAATGACTGGAGACGCATCCATGAGATTATCCATTACGAGAGACCATCCTCTACTACTGCTGAGGCTAACAATGGCCTTGCTGATGACCTGAATGGGAATCATTCACACCCCTCCCCCACTCCAGACCAACTGCAGTCCCTACCAATCACTGCCCCCACCCCAACATACACACACAGCCTGACCCTAAACCCTCACTCATCATATGTGAACAGGACATCTGCCGCCTCTTTGAGAGGCAAAATGTAAATCGTAAATCACCAGGCCCTGATGCAGTAACAACCTCCTGTGCTGCCCAGCTGGCACAAATCTTCACACACATTTTCAACTGTTTCGCTGGAGTTGTACAAAGTCCCTTCAAGCTTCAAAAGCTCCATCATCATCCCAGTCCCCAAGAAACCCTCCATCACTGGACTGAATTCTACAGATCTACCCAGGGGGCCTTCAGTCGAGTTTGTCTGCAGGGCAAACATGTCAGTGGATGATGCAGTGATGCAGTGAACATGAGGCTGCACTTCATTCTGCAACACCTTGACCATCCGGAATGAAGCATGCCTCAGTGCTTCTCACCCCCACACCCCACTATTTGTATGAGACATTCAAAAATGACTGACTCATTTTTGCACATGTCCCTGTAAACACTCACACAAATATAATGGGTAAAGTAAATGTAAAGTTTAAAGTGAACTGTAAAGTAAACAGAAGTGGTCACGGATTTGAAAGATGTGAAAATGAATGTAGTTTTAGAAATGCTTGTTAGTCATGGCATTTCTTGTTAGTTGTTTTCTGCATGTATCTGATGCCTGAATAGGTGTGCTGCAATTGTGCTCTGCAGTGACTGGCTATTGACAAGCCATGAAAATCCACTGGGGACGCGCCAACGCCGCTGCCTTGCCTGAGTCTTCGGTTAGTTCCAGGTCCGAACTAGTAATCATGGCCTAACCCTATGGCTGCCCTAACGTACCGAGATGAGCTCACGTCATTCTTAAGTTTATTCCAGACATCACATCTACATGAATTTGTTTTAAGACATAATTTAGACATGTAAGTGTAAGTCCCTTTATATAAAAGGTAAATACATTAATGCAAATTTTGTATTTATGTATTTTCATAAATACAAGTTTTATTTTCAACTACTTTATTATAGGCTACACAGGAAAGGAACATTTTGTTAGCAAGTTTTGATTGATTTTTATTAGCAACATTCTCTCTTAATAATAAAGATTTTGTGGCAAAAATGATCAAATGTTCTCTCTTCCACTAAGAGCAGAATAAGTAATGATGAGCCATGTTTCTCAGATGGCTATGCTGTTGTCCACATTCTTTGGGTTCAGGAAAGTGTAGGGCAGTTCGAGTTTGGTGTTCCTCTTCTCAATCAGGACCGACAGCTCCTCCAGGTCCTTTTTAAAGTCATTCATGAACTTGTGTGGGATTTCCCCCACAAACAGTTCCTCAGGGAAATTCCCCAAGGGATACTGAAAAAGTAAAAGAGCTCTTTTACATTGATTTACATTTATGCTTTTACCAGATGCTTTTATCTAAAGTGACTTGCATTTGTCAACTATCAGTTATATTAGGGCCAGTCTCCCCTACAGCAACTTTGGGTTAAGTGCCTTGCTCAAGGGCACAATAGTAACAGTCGGCATTCAAACCCACAATTTCAAGGTTACTTGCATGCTAGCCAGATTCCTTAACCACTGTGCCACCACCAGCCCAGTACTACAACCCAGAGGAATAGAACTGTCACAAGTAGACTATATGAAGCCTACAAACACATTCTCTCCTCTTTTTATGTATGTTCTTTTTAAATTATTTTTAGTTTTAAGTCCAGCACCTGTATTTAGTAAATAATGTGTTTTACAAGTGTGAAGGGTCTCACATGGTCTAAAGCATCCTTGCTGAGGAGCTTCAGGACGCCCATTGTGTTCACAGTTGTGCTCTGGTCAGGCAGGGTCTCCATGATGGTCTCCTCAGTGCTGTGGCCTTTCTCCTTGGGTGGGGGCTTTTGAAGGGCACTGGGGAAGTTGGGCATCCAACCACCAAAATCAAACTGGGGAAATGTGCCAAAGCTGTTAGAGGTGGTACAGAACAAGTGAGTCATCAACACTGTCTAATTGTCACATTACCTGTCCGTTATTGACAGATGCATGCTGGCCCGATGCAGTGAAAATCACCATGGTGACAAACTTAATAAGATCTTCCTGGGTACAAAACGACTTTGGAATTCCTGAGAAAGAAAGGGAACCTGATCTCACTCTCCTATTTTTTTCCCAGACACAAGGTTAACATTTTTGATAATTTAATACCAATCACAATAATATGGTTATGGTTGTGTTATTTGACAAGCACTTTTTCCCCAAAGCAACGTACAAATGACAAGAAATATACAATATTGCCAATAATATTGCCCTAAAATGATGTAAACACTGTAATTGAAGCATTGATGACTGCTTCAAACTCACCTGTGCCCCCAAAGATTGCAATGCAGAAATGACAAAAAAACACAGCATTGCCAGGAATACTGACATTTTATTCAAACAATTCAACATATTGGAGTAATAGAAGCATTCATGACTTGTAGAAAAAATTGTAATGTCCTAGAAATGAATGTAAAAAAAAGAATAGTTATGTGATGCAAAATGTATGCATTGTGTAAAACCCAACTGAAAACTGTAAAACCCAACCTCCTGAGGGATCAACCAAGAAACCTGGAACCAACCAAGCAAAATATGGTTAGGAATGTGGGTAACAGACAGTGCTGGTGAAAACCACAGAGGTATATGACTCCACCAGGAATTCTATTAGAAAAAGTAAAAGATGGAACCTAGAAAGGCAGGAAGTCAAATTCTTAAGGATGAGCCAAGGTGTCTGCATTTTGTTTTACAACATGTGATGTATATTAAGTGGGGTTTAGAAGTAAATCCTTGTCTTCAAGAAGATGGGCTAGTTACTCAGTACACCTTGTGTAGGTTTGGTGTATGTAACTTTTCCCTGGCATCAAGATTAAAGACTGCAGTGATCCACCTTCTTTCCTGCTTCAAATTTTTGACCACGGACTGTTTCAAACTCACCAGTGCTGTTGTTCCCCAAGAATCCATGTACAAAGATATCACTAATCCACTGCTGAAGTTCTGTGTCTCTCTGGACATAATCATCAGATTTGTAGTAGTGCTCAAGAACTCCTTCAACAAACCTGATGTTGTTAGAGTAACACAGTATATTCAATGTATCTAGTACATTGGCCTATTTTGAAGCAAAGTATTTAAACTCTCTCCGAACAGTTGGTCAAGAAACAAATGGCTATGGTTGAGACCATAATCTATACATAACTTGTGTTTAATAATCAACACACTTTTATGCATTATGCGACAGGGTATGCCTTAGCAATTATGTAATACTCTCTCTCTCTTTCTCCCTCTCTCTCCCTGCATTTTTATCTGTTTGGTACTCTTACTTTTTGATGATGTCCCACAGTTTCAAGCCATCATCTCTGTAGTAGTAGTTGGGGACGTTCTGCAGGCCTCTCTCAGAGATGTCATCAGGCAGACAGAGGGAGCTGTAGGTCAGGGAGGCTGTTGCACGTTTCAGCAGCTCAGGCAAAGTTGCTCCACCCATTCCTGCATACTGAGTTGTGTCAGTAACAGAGAGATAGCAGAAAACGTAAATGTCAGCATCAAGGCACAAATCTAAGAAAGGAAGAATGAAGAAAGAAAATATGAATGAGAAGAATTACTCATGAAGTCGTTAAAGAAGACTCTCTAAGATCATCATACCATACAAGTGTATATGTTATCAACTAGATTCATTTTTTGAGTGAAAATTAATACTTGGCATTGCCAAGTTGAAATGTCAATACTCATTAGAAAAAGAAAAAAATAGAGTCAAGAGTTGATTCAATTGATAAAATTTTATTGATGGCTAGAATAAGAAAACTAAATAAAGAAAACCTGAAAATGTATACAAGTATGCTATACATATCTGTACATCTCAGATTTTGTGTGAACAATGCAATGGGTTAATGCTTTTTTGAATGATGCTGTAGGCTATATGCATACCACAGAAAGGGTTCCGTCTTTGGATATCAGTCTATTCCTGGCGAGGATGTTAATGTGGAGCGTGTATCGGATATGTGGAAAGATGACCTACAAAGAAAATAATATGTGTTTCACAGTTTCTTTTAAGCTGCAGTCTCTGCATGAAATATGCTAAATCTATTATCAGTAGTAGTAGTAGCTAAAATTATTATTATTATTATTATTATTATTATTAGTAGTAGTAGTAGTAGTAGTAGTAGTAGTAGTAGTAGTGGTGGTAGTGGTAGTAGTATGTCATGTGCAATTTCCAACCATCTTTTTAGGTTATATGTGATTATTCCTAAAGTAGTTAGCAATGAATTCAAATATTTAATGTCTTTGTTAGTCCCTTACTACAGATGTGAACTTGTGTCTGCATTTCCCAAACTATCTATAAACAAGAGTCATAAGAGATTGTGAGAAATCATAACCGTGTACAGGATGTGTAACTGTAATTAGGTCATCTAGAAATCTATCCAAATGTAAAATACCTTAAAGACAGGGTGCATGGTGGGCAAGTTCCGTAATGTTGCCACGGTGTACACCTCAGCCAGCAGGTGAGTTCTCAGCAGGTGGAAGTCAAGCTCGTGCACGCTGAACTCTGCAGCCCGCACAAAGATCTTAGCCAGCAGCCAGTCATGCTTGGAGTCAGTGGGCAGGAATATGGGGTTATCAGCTCCAGGAGTCTGCATCAACTGTGGGATGAAGAGATGCAGCATAGTTACGAAATTGGAAACAGCATTTGAGTTTTCATGACATTCTCCAAAAATTATATTTATTTACCTACCTATACAAAATCAGGGCACGGAAGAACCGAATTAACTTGTCACACTATTGACCAGTGTTTTGAATAAGAACTATACTCTACATATATTATACAAGTGTAGAACAAGGGGCTGGTTTTATTACCAGGCTATACATTGACCTCTATGGTGAGACCATATTTCCAGAGAAGAGATGTTTTGACCTGTATTGCTATGGGCATCATGATTGTCTTGATGCCATGATGCCCCTGACGGTTGCAGAAAAGCAGGACCAGTGGAGCAGTGAGATACTGCTGCCTGTCATGGACTACATTTCCCATCAGCCCATCCAGTATCTTGTAGTCACACAGGAAGATATAGCCTTTCTAGATGATAGTGAACCAGATTTAGAAGCGAATCGGCAAACACAGAAATGTATATTTCACAAATAGACATATGTGTTCTATTGATTTCAATGAAATGAATCAAAATTTCTTAGTGTCATGTGAGTTTAAGGTTGCCAAGTTGTATATGCCTGTGAGAGTCCCATAGATTTGCTTAATTACCTTTTCTTTTTATTTTTTAATAAACAAACAACAAACAAAGGGAGAGCAGTTTGCACACATACATTCCTATTGTCACAGCGGTCCTGTTACCTCCATCTCATGCTTCAAGCTGCTCCCATGCAGGGAGTCTTTGACCATTTCCTCAGTGACGGGAAAATTCTCTGGCAGCTTTGAGCAACGCTTGATCACCATGGGGTTGAGACCATTCAGGAACTGGTAGCCAAAGAAGTCGTCCTCTCTCCAGTGCTTTACAACATATTCTACAAGGATAGCACACTGGGTCATTAAAACAAACAAACAAATTAATCAGCACAGTGTTTTTTTATGTAAAAAAGCTACTAAGCTGACATTAAATGCATTGCCTTTAATTGTATAAGTACCGTAAGTCTGGCTGGCTTCAAAAGATTCCTGCATTATTTTTTCCAGTTCACACAAGCTTTTCCACCGTTTTATAGAATGATCATAGTGTTTTAGGCCCAATAGACATAATCTACAGGGAGAAAAATGAATAAATAATACAATTAAATAATATTATAAAATAATAATAAATAAAAAACAAATAATAATGTAATAAGTGATAATATTTTATTACTTGTTTTATTATTGATAAAATAATAATAATAATAATTTCTCTACAGATAAGTGCATTGCCTGCACTGTTTTTTTGTTTGTTTGTTTTCTTTTCTTTAAAAACATTTTGGACTTTGTCTTACTCTGCATATGCCGTGATACAAAATTCTAAAAACTTGCTGAATGAAAACTGGACTTCAGCTGGGAGACTGCCAGGGTCATCAGCGCTGATTGAGTGAGGTGTCCCTTCAGCATACATGTGCCATCTGTGGTCAGAAAGCACAGACAATTCACAACAAAAATGTGTTCAACCAGACGTGTTGCAGACAACAATAACTTGATACAATGATAAGAACAGTAGCAATATTTAGCTATTTACTTATTTTAGCTCAGTTGGCTGTAGGGTGTCCTCTCTGTATATACACAGAACACAGAATCTGAATCATCCTACCCCAGAGATTTGGTGTAAATTAATTGCTGGTACCCGATGTACTGCAGGGCTGGGTAGACCCTTTTGTTCATATTCATGTTGCAAAGACCTTACCTCAGATAGATTTGGAATGTATTTCTGTATATTATGAAATGTGATTGTATTCATGTTTAGTATCATTTTAATGGTCTCAGTGCAAGGAGTGCAATAATCGAAGAGCATGACATATCAAAACAATCTATAAGTGATATTTCTGAATCTGGGTGCATATAAACTGTTGGTTAGCCACTTAACAATGCTAATTGTCATAGGTGTGTCCTCGGGCCATCAGACAGATTGCCGCTTGTTTAAGGACCAATTACATTCCGTTGTACTTCCTCCAACTGTGTGCAACTCCCCTCGGTTAAGTGTATTTTAGTTGTAGACTTGCATTTTTTAGTTAGATTTAATGGATGTTTTTGAGCTGATATCCTTATAGCTCCCTTGATGCACGCCATTGTAATGATTAAACCTGTTTCCTGAAGTTCCGGAATTTGCCACCAGTCTGGAATTCTTCCTACAAACTGGAAGCTATTAAAAACACAGGCCATTTGGATAAATCTAAAAATTTATTGCACATGAATCTCTGTCAGTCTGTCCGTCTGCGTTCGCACCACTGATGCATATTCGTGTGTTGCTTGTGGATAGGTGAAAGGTTACTGCTTGTGCAAAACAGAATCAGAATTTCACTGATGTTTGATAAACGTTTGTTTAGGAGTCCTGGCCTCACCTGAAGAGTTTGTGGGCCTCCTCTAGCTGTCTCATCCTCAGTTTCTGGGCCAGTGGGTGAGTTTCCTGGAATGCGAAACTTGCTTGAAAGTAGAACACATTACTTTTATTATTTTCATGTATGTACTGTATGTATGTATGTATGTATGTACATATGTATGTATTAACTTATTTAAAAACAAAAAAAAAACATTTTGATGGTCATTTTGATAATTACCACCAGTCATCTAACATATACACTATGCAGTTATGTATATAAGGAGCACAAGGTACATATAACACACCTACCTTATACACAGAACCACACACGTACACGCATACACACAAAGCTTTGACTAAACATCAACAATCATTTCAAAATCTTTCCCAAATCTTTTCAAATAGAAAATTGAAATAGAATGTATTTCAGCTTTAACTTTGACAAAAAAAAATGCTCAAATGTGATTTTGCAAGCCCAAATACAACTTTATAGGCTGAAGATTAAAACTGAAATTATTTGTTACAGCTGTAATTGATTTCCCAAATGTGACATCGTAGCCAGATTGTGTTCTAACAATATTGTGTCTGTTTCTATGTTCAAGATGTGCATATGATAGAGGCCACAATCATGTTTCACCGTCATGCCAGCTCTGTGGTCATGTACAACCTATCCTAATTCAAAAAAAGACAAGGTAAAAATGGTTTTCCATTCTATGACCCCTTTAATATAAACACATCTCATTCACCTGAGGCAGGTGTTAGAGACAGCATTGTCTGGCAGCCAATCCAGCGGTAACACGGGAACAGAATTGTGTCACCCTTCGGTATCTTGACAGAAATCTTGTCACAGAACCACTGGTCATCTATACAGAATTTCTTGGAGTGCACCTCCACCATGATGAGATCCCCCAGTGAGGCAGCACAATGGATTTCACGTGTGGTAACCTGCAATGACAATGCATTAACACATATAGCTGTGCTAGAGTGCTTGCATACATGAAACTTAATCAAATTAATCAGGGTGCCGTCCCCAATCTGTGTGCAAAACTTTCACAAGTTTTTATCATACGGTTCTATAAATTGTCACAGACTTCCATTCCAAAAAAGAGGAATAATATTAGGAAGAAAACATAAAAACGCAATGGAGTTTTGCAGCTTCGCTTCTAGAAACCCAATGGAACACAGAGTTTACACTTTCAGTAGCTGCTCTTTTCTTAATCTTGTGGATTTCTGTCTGCGAAAAAGCTTTAGAAGCACACAATCAGTGTTTCTTCCTGATGATATGGTGAATTTAGGGGCTTAATGGACTCACTGATTGAAGGGCAGAACCATGCACTGTAATTTCCTGGCTCGGGCCTTTAGTCCCATGGAGTAGGATTGAGATGGTGTTGGTGGTTTTTGAGAAAGCCCGGTCTCCAGTGTACAGAATCAATGTGTAGGTCAACATGTTGTCTTTTGAATTTCTGAAATAAATTAACTCTTTCTGAGAAAATTGCTCACAAACAAACAGTAAAAAATGAAAAATGGGTAGAAAAGATGTTTTGGTTATTCTTGACAGCAAAGAAAGGAAAACACAGGACAACAGAATAAAAAAAGTTATATTTTATGCCTACCTTTCTGGACAAAAAAATGAAGGATGGATGATCTTCGTGAACACACAAAACAGATATCTGTGGTGAAGTAGTGGAACACTGCACTGCACAGAAGGCTTTTTATACAGCATCCAACCCTTACTTTTCAAAGGAATTTACACAGCTTGTTTATTAACTAGTGTGGTTTACGTCAGAATCACTAACTCTGACTGAATCACTGACTGATAACAACCTGGCATCTCCATCTACCTCAGGAAACAATGTCTGCTGTTCTATGGAAAAGGTATGTGTGTGTGTGCATGTGTGTGTGCATGCGTGTGTGTGTGTGTGTGTGCGTGTGCAAGAGGACTTCAGCTGAGCTATGAGCATTCTATACATTGCAGGAAGTGTTATCTAGATTCAGTATTTGTAAAATAATGGTCATCAATGTACGTCATAACATTGTGGGAAGAGAAGAAGATAAGACAACCGATTTTCAATGTCCCCATAACCTTTGTGCCCACACAGGCATTCAGGGGTCAGCAACCTTTTTGTAGTGCCAATAAGAAATGGTTTTGTTCTCTTGCATGCCAATCAACAGACCAATAGTTTTTTTACTATGCCTAATTATGGCGTCACATTTCCAACATGAAAATGTGTTGAATCCATTCTGGCTGAATGCAAAGCAGCAGTTGAAACATGTTGATGTAATTTTCTGAAAATTAAAGAATCATTCTGTCATTTCAAATGAATAATTCTGAATTTCATACGTGAAAATGCGCCCTACAGGCAGACAGGCATAACGGTAAGCACAATCACTCATTTCAGGTTTGTGCAAATTTGGATTTTTGCTATGGCCTACTAGCCTAACTACATTTTCACTGCATTTAAATCGTGCTTCTCAGTCATGAATTGGGTGCCTTGCTGTTTAGTAGGTCTACGGTGGAAATGCATAAAATGTACTGGGAGAACAAAAACGATTTTTAACAGTGTCGGTTCTGTTCATGTAGCCCACATTTAAAAAAAAATCTTAGCAAAATGTTAATCATTTGGTTAGTTTCTGCTCCATGAACCATTTTAAAGCCTTGAATTCTGAACACTTTTATTGACTTTGCTTATTGACTTTCGTGCCCTGTATCAAAATGACGGTCCAAGTTGACAAATACAACACAACTTTCAAAATACAATAAGCACACAGCACTTCACCCATACCATACAAGAGGCATATGCCCGAATGCCCGAATCGCTGGGCCTTTTATACCATAACTGCTGCACAAACTGACGAACGATATTTGGCTGTGCAGGGATTCGTGTCATGGAAAATTTTTTGTAGGGTGCATTACTGTCTGTCACCACAACAGCCAATGTGTGTTTAGTAGCAGAAGGCCAAACGTTTTCTAATGCATAAACACAGGGTCTGCACAGCATCGCTGGCGTGCCAGTGAGAATCCCTCTGTGTGCCAACTGTCAAAAAGAGTCCATTATTATTATCATAATTAATTAATAGCAGTAGTTGTAGCAGTAGACTAATAGGTTACATTATTTCTGGCTGAGTTACTTATGACATGACATATTCCCCATGGGGGGAAACAACCACAAAACAAAGCAGGAAAATGTGAGAGAAAGAGAAAAAACATGTTTTGGTGATACCAACAGTACAGAAACAACAGCACAAGAAAATGAAATGTATTTTGCCTTGGTTGATTAGTAGCATTTCATGCTTCATGCATCTTTCCACAGCAAAAAAAGCATAAGCACAGGTAGCTATGTTCAAAGGTAACTATATTCAAACAATGGAACCTCCAGCTGAACTTTTCTATAGCAAATATAATGAGTTTGTGGGAATTTGCTGGCATGAAATGCCAACACAGTTGGATTAATGTACTTTACCCAACTTAGAATTCTGAAGAACAGGAAGAAAGACAACAAGTCTTTTTCCTTGGAACATGTTTCACACCTTCAACAAGCACCTTATGTCTGAAGCATCAACTCTACATCGGGTCAATGATTTATGGCTCACCAACTCTACAGCAGGTCAATGATTTATGGCTCATCAACTCTACAGCAGGTCAATGATTAATCAGGCTGATAACCACATTGCTGCTTTCCTGTGCCCTTCTAGCCTAACTTTACGCTCTGTTACACACATGTTAAGTAGATTTTTTGTGGACTAAATGTTACGTAGATTTTTGTGGACTAAAACACTAATGCTAATAACGTCACCATTCTCTTGTGTACCATTTCTAGGTTTCTCATATCTGCAAACATCTCTTTTGTTTGTTTTCTATGTTTTCTTTTCTCTCATTTAAAAAATTGTTAACAATTATATGCCTATTCTGCATTCCCTGCCTTGAACAATGTGTGCTCAGGGAAGCATGGGTTTAGGTGTCTTGCTCAATGGCACTTCTGCTGTGGATATGGGCATGGAAGAGGGACGTTCAATTCCTATGTCCACGTGTTTCCTACTGGTCTAGAATTGGAGTTTTAAATCCATGCGTGAACATTTGAAATTGAACTTAATTAAACTTCTTATAATCTGCACGTGCCACATTGTCTGTCTTCTGCCCTTTCTTCCAATGTAAAGGCTATACAGTATCTCTGTTCCAGTTTGTTATTTTCTATGAATTCTTTGACAGGCTGAGTGAATTGAACTGAAGTGTGTTACTTCAGAAAGTAAGCAATGCCCTTTATCCAAGACATATTGATGCATGTAACATCTTCAAAGCTGTGAGTAGAGTGATGGCAAACCCTCTCCCACTGCAGACAGCCTGTCTGACGCTTTTTTTTCCAAAAGTACAGTGGCATCCTAATACTTTCTTTCTTTGGACAGTTTGCTTAGGATCGCCGAGACTCTCTACAAAGTTGACACTGTTAATCTGCTATCCTGTGGAAAAGGACTGAATCAGGTTGGTATAGCTCAATGAAAAGTTGAACAGCTTTCAATAGCTCAGTGGCACACAAGCACATCCCAACTAACGTATCTGTGTCTGTGGAGTCGTATACAGTATGAGTAAACCATGGAGTGATGTATTGATTAAATTGGAAATGGGCCTCCATCTGTGGTGTGTCTTGTTGCTTATCTGGGATGCCAATTCCGCTTATTAAGCGACAGGCTTGCAATTTTTTTTTTTTTTTGTCGCTTTAAAAATAAATCTGAAGTTGTAGGTTGCTGGTTTTTGGCCTTGTATTTCAGCCCTGTGGCTTGTTTTTAACTTGCTCCGTACACCACATCCCCTTTGCCCTGCACACAACCAATGCACCACACACACACACACAATCCCAATGCACCACACATATACACGCAAGCCTACGGGTAGCTCTGACAACAAGCAAGGCAGAGAGAGAACATCTGTCTGTAACCTGTCTGTAATTAGGTCTTTTTTGTTTGTTTGTCTGTTTGTTTGTGGTCTTGGGTTGCTTGTTTTGGGCTTGTGTTTTTTTTGTTTTGTTTTGTTTTGTTTTGTTTTTTTTACACACACACATACATGCACATGCACACACACCGTTGCCGGGCCATTGTACCCTGCAGCACCTCACGGCAACAGTGCTCATACCTGACAACAGATTAGATTAGATTAGATTAGATTCAGCTGTATTGTCATCACACATGTATGAATACAGAGTAATGAAATACAGTTTAGCACCTAGTGCAAATAGCAGAAAGTACCGCCGGTGGATTTACGGACAATTTGCTTTTTTGTTCTTGCCATTGCGACCTCACAGCACGATGAAAGTCAGCAAGCGAACCTGTTAGGTATTTAATACTTCAAACCTGGACCTGCCCTTCACCCGGTGATGTTGGGTTACTGGTTTACGCTGATTAGAGTTCATCACTGTACTGAAGCGTAAAATTCAAAATACAAATGCACCCCCCCCCAAAAACCCCGCCTTTTACGTGTATTCGTGTTCTGTACATTTTCTTTAATAAAACACGACGCATACAGAAAATAAATGCTTGTCTGAGCATGTGGAATTAGGGAAAAAATATTCAAGTAGGATAATCCGATACTTATTATGCAGCAAATACAAACAGAAAACTATAATGATCGTATTTGCAACGTCGATTTGCAGTATCAGTATAGCTAAATGAGGCAGCCTAGGTCCTCTATTATTACTTCTGAAAAATATTACTAGGTTTGTAATATGGGTATGCGTCTCCTGTGGGTAAATGTGTTTGAGCTTTGAGGTATTCAGTTCAAGTACGCATGCAACCGGGTATTTGTAAAAGCTGCTGTCTTTTCAGTGAGCAAACAACAAACTTTATATGACCATATTTAAACTTTTTTGTGAGCCTTTGTGATACTTCCAGTGAAACAATATGCTTAATTCGTTTTCCGTCAGACAATGAAATACAGCTTCTAAAGACAATTGGGTCTGTTTCTCAGTAATCTTCTTGAGCAGAAGCACAGCCTGAATTTTAGACAGAACATCACCCTGGGCAATGGTGACTCCTCCTCTAGGCAGTTTGTTCAACTCCTCGTCATTACGCACAACTAGCTGCAAATGGCGAGGAATGATACGAGTGTTGCCAGCTCCAAGATCTCAGCTGTCAGCTATTCGAGCACAGCTGCTAAGTACACCGGTGCACCAGTGCCAACACTTTGGGCATAGTTGCACACGGCCCACTCGGCACTGCAGTCCCGCTCTAGAAGAGAACACTTATTTTTCACATTCTAAAAATAAGTCATGTAAAGACTCATCTTCTTTACAATGCCTCTTCCACTCACTGTCGTTTATTGATAGAAATTAAAAACAGTAGACGCAGATAGACCTTGATTGTTCAACGCTCAGAGTATTTCAACGCCTCAGTGGCCGAGACTAAAATATTGCAATCAATGCATAGCCTGCTTGATGACGCAGGGCCAATCATAGTTTGGTGAAGGCTGCAGTCACTCCTGAATGAATTGAGCTGAATCTGCCCTCCTCCAGCTAAATGTTTTTGAGGTCGGTATAGGGAACAGATAGATTACATGATTCATCTGTTTTAAGATAAGGATTAAATAAATAATTACATTTTGATCATAAATGAGTATTTGAAGATTATGAAGATTAACAAGGTCTGTGTAACAATAGATAGATCGGCTGTTAAAAGCCAGTCAAATGAACAAACGGCTTTGTATGGTGTGTTGGAAACACACGGCCCGCGAAGCCAGCAATTCAGCTGACATATCATTGCCCTTGTAATCGGGAGTAAAGTTACAAGCAGAAAAAAAAACTAATTTGCCTAAAGCATACTTTTCGGTGGGATGTAACTATCGTCCTTACCTAGCTGAGACAATTATATTTGGTAATAAAGTTTGATTTGGTTTAGTTTGGTCGGGTTAAAATATTTATTTAGGAAAAGATGCAATTAATGACATGTTGGTGGCTCTTAAAATAGCCTTTTGTAATTCGCACAGGCTGAGTGATAACATTAACTTCTTTTGGGCGCAGCCTTCTTGGATTTGGCGGCCTTAGGCTTTGCCGCCTTCGGCTTCGTTGCCTTAGCTTTCCTTAGACTCTTGTTTGCCATCTTAGAGACCACAGGCTTCTTTGCCTTTTGGGGACTCTTTGTGGCCTTGTTGAGGGTTGCTGGTTTCTGGGCCTTTTTCGGAGACTTCTTGGCTGCTGCTGCTGGCTTCTTATCTGTTGCCTTCTTGGGCTTCTTTGCAGCAGGTTTCTTTTCTGCTGGCTTACAGCTACAGCTACAATATCACAAAGAAATCAAGCAATAGCTATTGTATTTGGACTACTCATTTTATAATATTTGGCATTGGATAGCTCTGTTTATGTCTCCTTATGTAACAGAGTAGAAGTAGTGCTTGGTTAAATTATTTTAAATGGTGCAATGATGCCCTCTAGTGGTAGCCGGGTACAGTGAAGTGGGAGATCGCACACTCTCAAAGAAATGCAGGACACTGAATGGAAAGAGTTATCCAGACCGATCTGTAGACTATCTCCCACCGACTCTACCTTGTATGTTTTTCAGCGAATAAAAAGGAAGTGTCTACTGGCCTGTATGTGTGTGTAAGCATTGGAGTGGTGCTGCGGAGGTGAACCACTCTCACTTATACAATGCTTCTTTATGAGATTCATTGCAAACTGTTCTGGCTACTCTTTAAATAAACCTTTTGTTTGGAAAGCAGGGGAGACAACATTGTTGGAGAGTTGCAGGAGAACAGAGACAAAGACATAAGGCTTTTGCATAAAGGCATAAGATATTTTTGTATTACGGCAATTATTATTGAAAACTGGCGTTCCCACACAGAAAAAGCAAAATGCGCAGGTCATTTAGATTTATGTTTCACATTATGTTACACACAAGGGAAGTTTTGCAAAGAAATTGTATACTTTGCTTTTGATATACATCATATCTCAAGCAATATTACTTTTAGTTTTACAGTGTGTCCATTGCAAAGATACTATGTGTCGATGTGACGCGTGTTGGCGCCGATCCACGGGGAAAAGGAGGGACCAACGAGGAGGAGTGGTTGCAGTCTTCAATTAGGTCGTCTTGCCGCAGTTAAAATAAAACAAAGTGCACACGAAGGGCATAAGCATTTGCAGGATATCGATAAATTGGAACAATGAGCGGAAGAGGTAAAGGCGGTAAAGGATTAGGGAAGGGTGGCGCTAAGCGTCATCGGAAGGTCCTCCGTGATAACATCCAGGGTATCACTAAGCCAGCTATCAGGCGTCTTGCTCGCCGTGGTGGTGTGAAGCGTATCTCGGGTCTCATCTACGAGGAGACTCGCGGTGTTCTAAAGGTCTTCCTTGAGAATGTGATTCGCGATGCTGTTACTTACACCGAGCATGCTAAGAGAAAGACCGTCACTGCCATGGACGTTGTCTATGCTTTGAAGCGTCAAGGACGTACTCTGTATGGATTTGGTGGTTAAGAAAACAACTCTATCAAAACCTAAGGCTCTTTTAAGAGCCACCCAAATAGTTAAGACTGCTCAGATTCCAACACCCTGACTTGGTCTGGTTTCGCTGCTTTAGAAAATGGTTTTGGCAGGGTTTTCGCAGTGTTTCAATGAATACATTTCAGGTTCAGGTCATAATTATACATCATCTATACATCATCATCTTACCTCCACGGTAAACAAATTCACACTGTAGCCCAACAACTGATTTATAAACATTGCAACGAAAGAAAAGCAAGATTATTCAATTATGCTGAAACGTTCATGTCCATAGAGAAATGTTTTAGTCTATCCTTTTTAATTTCCACATTGGTCAGTGATTACAGTGGATAATTTTTGTAAACACGTATATCAATTAAGGGCAAACTGTCTGAACGTGACAATGTCAGTATATTAATGCGTGAGGTGTTTTTGCTTTTAATTTTCGTAGTAATTTTAAAAGGGGAGTAAATCTACTTTAAACGAAGTATGGTTTAGCAGACGGAGCATCCCCGCATTTCAAAGTAACCAATCATTGAGTTTGCTTTTGGCGGGAACATGACGCAGTGACCTGGACGTGGATGGCCCGAATGACACGTAATGATACATATATAGAGGTCTACAACGCCTACAATTCAAAGCACAAAACCCGCGCTAAATATACGCGAGCGTCACAGCTTAATGGTTTTCACTCACTAGTGCTGACTTATTTAAAATTCGACCCTATGAATTCGACCCAATATCACACTAGTGTAGTAAATAAATGACCACATTGTAGAGATTTACTTTACTTTGTCCAAACATTAATAATTTACTTGTTACAGTTTTCTTGATTGCTAAGAAGCACTTAATGAAACTGGGATCTACTTGATCTTTCTTAACACTACAGATGTCACCATTTACTACACAACTCAAAATCGATAACACTTCTAATAAGCCTAATGATGTGACAACCAATATATACCAGACAGTACTGTAAATGCAAGCTATATAGCTGAATATTGTGTCTTCCATTGTTTGATGCAATCTTTAATTACTGCTCTGCAGTGTTTTTATTCTTTCCTGCTGTGAGACCATTAGCTGGTTTTGAGCACAGTTAAAATTGTTTGAGGTGATTGTTCAGTTTTCTAACGGATTTAATGGATTTAATGGTTTGGAATATGGGTTAAAAAAGGGTTTTGTGTTTACAGTTTTGAGAAGGTTCAAAATTATTTGTTTTAGCAATTGTGAAAAACTGTAATAAGCACACCAAGCAGCTTGAAAACACATTTGTCTTTTTCTTACTCTGTACCTGCCATGCCAGTTTTCAGTCGCTTATAAATTTTGTAATACACATAGCTTAGTATCATATGCACATGTATCAAAATGTGCAAATAATGAATGCTTACAGGTACATAATTTCAGAATAGCCCTATGGTATATAAGACAGAGGGGGTCATAAGTGCAATATAAAGAGATTTTGATATTTGATCTCAACCTTTTCTCCACTTTTCATTTCACAATCTTCGTCCTTTTCCTCCTTATTTCTTCACTTCTTCTTCTCCTCTCATTCTGAAACCTTTTTAACTCTGTCCAAATTTGTCCAAAATTGTAATCAAAACATCCTTCATTGTCTTTTTTGCAATGCCGAAGGCCTCAATGTTGAGTGAAGTAATTATCAAAAAGTGTTTTCGTGTGTATCAATGTATGAAGGCAATTCTCTGAACAGTGTGAGTAGAAGACACAAAAGTGTACAGTTTTTTGGTCACAAGTGTGCTATAAAATTGCAAACTGAGTTTTATGCAGTGAGTTGTGTTTACAGTTTTGCAAAAAAAATGCTGTGTAAGTTTATGTGCAAACTGAGTGTAAAGTGCTAATTGTGCTTTTAGTTTTGTAGTTTGTGAATAGATTGGCTATAGAAATTGTACTAAAAGAATCACTGTTAGTGTTTAAACATTCAGAAAAAAAAATGAAAATTAAAATGAAATTACATTTTCACAATGAATGTGATTATAGTAGTTGTTTACAGGCATTACATGTTAATTAAAAGTGTAGTATGTAGGAATTCGTCCAAAACTAACTTCAACAACCGCAATCTAATGCAATCTAGGTCCTGCAATTTAATGGTATAAAAGCTGGGGACAGAATCTGACATCTTCAAACCAGATAGATTGTTCTATTCAAGGCCACCACTATTACAGGCTTCAGTGAAGATGTGGACTTTTTTTGAAATGCATAAGCATGTAGCCAGTTAATTAACAAAGGTTGTTTTTTTGTTGTTGTTTTTCAAAAAAGATTATTATTATTATTATTATTAGTAGTAGTAGTAGTAGTAGTAGTATTTCTAACTTATTAACTTTTTGATTAGCATAATTGTAGCTTTATTGAGGCAAACAATTGAAGAGCTCAAATTCAATTTATTTTCAGGTAACACCAAGGGGACAACAGTTGGGTTTATTGATAGTACAGTTTATTAAAGTGTATTAACTGAGAAGACACACACACACACACACACACACACACATATATATATGTATATCTGTAAAAATGGAGATGTACCATTTTGGAAAAAAATAGCTGTAAAGATTCTCATACATCCAGGTCATGGTAGTCAAGGTGTTTAGTTATATGCAACTGGAGTTTTTGGAACTTGAGGATGTTTCACCTTTAATCCAAAAGGCTTCTTCAGTTCTAGCCTGGTGATGGGGAGACCAGGACACTTAACTCTGGACTGTGGGTGTAACTGTGTGCTGTAGATCACACCTTTCATCATGTGGCAATGGGGCACATGAGTCACCCATTGACAAATAAAATGCATTTACTTTGCATGTTATGGTTTGTTATGAATTTCCTGGATATTGGCAAGTCTAACAGCAAGTATTAACAACACTAACAGAATGACAAACACAAGTTTAAGTGGCAACACTGTTCTCCACAACACTGGGGTCCATGTAGATGTAGGGTAACTCCAGCTTCTTGTTCCGCTCCTCAATAACAGCAGACAACTCCTTCAGATCCTTCTGGAAATTTTTAATGAGTTTGCAAGGGACCTCTTCAACAAACAGATCTTCAACGTAACATCCAATAGGGTACTGCAGAGAGTGTGTTCAGGTTGTGAGTGAATATAAAACAAAAATATTGTTTTTGATGATAATAATGCTTGCGGGGATGTTTTTTAATGTTTATCATTAAATAATGGTAACAATGCTTGTGGGGATGTTTTTTTCATGTACTGTTACATCCTTAAGTCTGGAAATGCACTAAACAAGCAACATCCAGAGTAAAATTGAATCACATATGGCTCTGTCTTCATAATACTGACCCGATCCATTGCCTTTGCGGTCAGCACTCTCAGAGTTGACATTCCATTCACCGTGGTGCCCACATCAGGCAGGGTCTCCAGGATGGTGGCCTCAGTGGTCTGGCCTTTCTTCTTGGGTGGGGGCTTTCTGAGTGCAGTGGGGTTGTTGGGCATCCAGCCACCTATATCATACTGAGGGGAACGGAGCAAGAGGTCCTTAGAAAAGATTATCATCTCAGAACAGCATTAAAGTCACACCAGGCAATGTCTTCAGGATAATTTAACAGCTTCGTAATCACTTTGATGATTAAATGGCTCATTACTGGTTGAAGGAAGGGCCACCTCTAGTGTAGATTTCTGTGGTTATTACAGTTGCAGGATCTTAAACAGTGAGGCAGTGTTAAACAAAACGTAAACTGAATGAAAACGAAGTCACGTTTAATACCGTGTCAGTCAATGTACTGCTATAAAAAATGATCATCGCTGGTTTCTATTCTTTGGTTTGCAAAAAAGTTTACATGGATTGGTGTGAATGTACAATGTCATTGCTAATTTTTCATGGATCATGAATCATATAATGTTGTGGGACAATATGTAAGGGATAATGGCCAGCAAGGTATGCACTTATACAGAATTAATGAAAGAGGAGGCGGTGAATAACTTCACAAAACCAAAGGCGGAGTGAAGTTCCTCCGCCAAGTTCATTAATTCTGTATGACAGCACACCTTGAATGCTGTTATCGTGCTTATCACCTAGTTGCAACTCATGTGTGTAAGGAATAGACGTCAATTTAAAACATAGAAAAGCTTGCAACTCAGGAAAACGGTTCAGTTGCTGTACTTGTCCTTGATATCCTTAAAAATGCACAGTTTAGACGCATTGTCAGCATCTGGTCCTGTGTATTGATATCCTTAAAAATGTACAGTTTAGACTGTAGCCTAAAAACTGCATAAACATTGAGATTTTGTACAATTTTGCCACTGTTGTTATCATTCTTGTTGTTGTTGACAAAATGAAATTTTTATTCATTTATTTTTTAAGAGCGTTATGATTTTAAGTTTGCATGTAGCCTTTTTTCATTTAAATGTATTGATATCAATAAAATAAAATTGAATCATGTAATTTCTGCATTAATTTCTATCACATAGACTAATCTCCATCAAGTGGTTTGACTAAATATGAGTGCCCAAAATAAGTGAGACTAAACAATGAATGCTTATTATTAAAGACCTTTAGTCTTTAACAACTTGTTAATGCAGGAGGTTATGTAACAACCTGTTAATGCATCAGAATGCAGGAAGCATCTACTTTATTTAAAAAATTATGGGGGAGGTCCCCCATAAAAAAATGTTGAAATCTCACTCCAGCCAACTGACCAGTGTTGGCAACCCTGCCATTTACTGTGGATATGAATGTTGGCTACAAATATTATCAACTTGAATGTAGGCTAGGATTATTATCGACATGAATATGGACTACAAATGTTATCGACATGAATGTAGGCTATACATTCAGTCCATTTTCTTGCCATTCTTCTATGCCAATCCCAGTCTTTTATTAAATTTGCTATTTTTTATTTGAATTTGTAATAAAGTAATTTGTTGCTCACATATTCAGAGATAGCAGTAGGTAAATGCTGCTGTGTGTGGCCCTTGAATTTGATAAAATTGGTCCTGGAAAGTCCTTGAAAGGTCAGTATAAATGTAATGGAACTGAATTATCTATTTTTGAAAAGTAAATAAATAAATAAATCAGTGACTGTAGGGGGAGCTCCAGAGGTAGTGTAAAACAAACAAACAAAACAAAAAACTAAATCTTGCTGGGTATGCCGTTAAAAATAAACAAGAAAAAAACTGCTCAAGTCAAAAACACATAGCACATAGCACACAGACGTCAAATGCCATGATTTGTTTGGCTGCTGTCTGCGCTGACATATTTGCATTCACACAATTTGATTGGCTGCCACATGTCTGTCGTGCATTTGGTCTGGTCTTTTTAGCAGAGGTAATGGACTAGACAGGATAACCTGGAACCACAATTCAGTTTGGAAATACATAAGAGCGCCACTAGGAGGAGCCGTTGGGAGTGTGGTAGGTGGTTACCAAACTGTCTGAACAATCTGAATTTGACTCCTGAACCTGCTATTGCAAGTCAGCAGCACTTTGAATGAAAACATCTGCTACAATACTACTCAACTTTAAAAGGGGAAATTATTTGGCAAAAAGCTTTATGGGAAATTACCTGTGCATTGTTGACAGCTGTGTGTTGGCCAGATCCTGCGAAGATCACCATGGTAACAAACTTGATGAGATCACTTACTGTCTGAAAAGACTCAGGTATTCCTGTGGAGAAATTAGATGTTTATTTGCAAATAATAAACAGTGTGTTTACTTATGAATTAAACACTTTCGACATCTAAAAAGCAATAACTCTTATGGAACATCGACAGACAGTCGTACAACACACCAGTGTTGCTCCTTCCAATTTATGTCTATGCACCTGTTTGTTTATTTTTCATGAACCCGTAAATAAAAATCTCCTGGATCCAGTTTTGCAGCTCTGTGTCCCTCTTCACATCCTCGTCAGATTTGTAATAATGTTGCAACACTCCTGCAACATACCTGCAAATGGTGACATGTCTTTTAGTGTAGTGTCTCGTAGTTATATACACAAATATCTGATATGATAACCTACCTAAAAAAAGATTTTCATATTTGTGTGTAATAAGCACCACTAAATATCCACACATTGTTTACTTATCTCCCAAACTGTGATGCCATTTGTACCATGGGGAGCTGAGGAAATGGTGTGTAGACATATTCTTCTTTCTGAGTCTTGACTCATTTGTGTAAAACACCAAGGTTTGAATGAATATACATGTCTGTATCATACTAAGAAGCAGCATTCCGATTATGCCATGGTAAGCCGTACTTATTGATGATGTTCCACAGTTTCAAGCCATCATCTCTGTAGTAGTACTTGGGGATGTTCACCAGGCCTCTCTCAGAGATGTCATCAGGCAGACAGAGGGAGCTGTAGGTCAGGGCTGCTGTTGCTCGTTTCAACAAAATTTGATAGGCCTCACCACCAAATCCTGCATACTAGGATTGTAGAAAAAAAAGATAATTATTAAGGCTTGACAGTATAGTCATACCATCAAAACAAAATAATTAATGTACAATATGTTTAAACAAAGCTATACATAGAGGGCAATTGTATGTACAGTATATATGGCATAGAATATAAATACAACATATATATGTATATATTTATTTCAAAATTTTCATCTATGCTATAAGCACATACCGTGTTAACTGAGCCATCATCAGAAAACAATCGGAATCTCCCCAGGATATTGATGTGGAAATTGTAACGAGTGTGAGGAATGAGAAGCTACAAGGGAAACAATGAACATCATGGCTGCTCATCATCACACAGTAAGTAGATTTGGACTTATTTACGGTATGTATGTTAGTCAGTATTCTCCATGTTCGATTTAATCTGGTGTCCCTTTCCCAAAACCATAGTTGCTAAGTTAGGTTGCTAACTGTGTGTGTCTGGCTCTCAGCGAAGGCAGTCGCATTCTTCGTCTCTCCCTTCCCTCCCCTTATCTTGCCTGCTTTGCTTCTTTGTCTCGACTGAATCTGTCTTGAGAAACTCCTCACCCTGCTCTTCAAACTGAAAACTATGGATTTGATCAACTGGTCTCTAAATGCAATTGACACCATCTTCTCCAGGAGAAGCTTGGGTTCGGGGGAACCTGATTGCCCTGCCGGAACATTTGCAGCTGGCTACACGGTGGATGGTTGGGAGAGGTGGAGGGTCGTGTGTCTGGCAGCTCTTTCTGTGGAGGACATTGAAGACATCTACCTATTTGGAACCATGATTACAGGCTTCTTGCTGATTGGATTGGGCACTGGCCTGGGTTATAGAGAAATGAAAAAGACTGCAACAGCTGTCAAATGCCCCACTCGGCTGCCTGTCATGGTTGAGGCAGTGGGCAGAGCTGCGGGAACTGTGGGCATTCAGATTGCGGCCATAGACCACAAAATGGATTACATCTTGGAGAAGCTCAAGGCGATGGACAATAACATGGAGATACTCACTGCCTCACAAAAGGATTCGGCTAAAATCGGACCCCAGTTTGGACATAGAGAGATTTGAAAATGGTAAGCCTCTCCCCCTAAAACCCTAACATTCCAATTCTATCTGCTTTCGGCTAATCAGCAAAGGCCTTGGCCAAGGCCATGTGAAGAAATTGACAATAAAATGTATACTACCATACCACCATAACTAATCTGGTGTCTCTTCCCAAAACCATAGTTGCTAACTAAGTTAGCAACTTTGCCGCTTGCAACGCAATTGCTCATTGCCAATCAACCAACCAAAAATGTTCAGCAACTATGGTGTTGGGGTGGATACCTGATTAGCCCATGTGATGTTCCATCTCTAGTAATCAGTCTTGGACATGTTTTTGGCCTTGTTCGATGACAGACCTCACACCAGCTAACAGACCAGACACAATGTGAATTTCAATACCTTGAAAAGGGGATGGGGGGAGGGGAGATGGCGCAGTGTTCCCATGGCAAACACCTCACACAGCAGGTGAGTTCTCAACAGGTGAGTGTCAAGTGCTTGTGTGGAAAAATCTGAATTGCGCACAAAGATCTTAGCCAGCATCCAATCATGCTTGGGGTCAGTGGGCAGGAAGATGGGGTTATCAGCTCCAGGGGTCTGCATTAACTGGAAAAAACATAAAAAGTACATAAAACTAGAGCAGTGTGTTGTCAAACTGTAGGGAAATACATGACTTTAAACCCTACTTGGAAAGATTTTCAAAGGCGAGAGAAATGCATTTACCTGTATGGCGATAGGCAGCAGTATGCCCTTTGGGTTGCAGTAGAGCAGGACCAGTGGAGCAGCAAGATATTGCTGCCTGCCATGGACTACATTTCCCACAAGTCCATCCAAAATCTTGTAGTCACACAGGAAGACGTTGCCTTTCTTTATGATTTAGGTGTAGTTGATGGAGGACATCATATAGAGTGTGAATACAGAATAGTAAATATAGAGTACAGTAAAAACAGTATCTGTAGTAAAGGAAATATAGAAATATATGCATTTAGAGTATAGGCAAGGTAATGGGGGTAAAAATAGATAGAATGTAGAATGTTCCATGGCTTTTCTTATGAAGTTACTTTAATTGCTATATACTTAAAGGAGAAATCCAGTGTGATTCAACCTATAACCATGTTGTTTGAGTGCTGTCAGCAGGAATCAGCAGCTAATACTAACTGAATGGGGCACAGAAACTCCCTTTCACTTTCATTTTGCTATGCCCCATTCAGTTAATGTTAGCTGCTGGTTTGCTATTCGGTCTATGTTGTATAAAATTTTCTTTTTCTTTTTCCTACAGACAGCGCTCAGTGACCTTAAACAACAGCTATGGATTGAATCACACTGGATTCCTCCTTTAATTGTATTAGGCCATCTTCATATATTTGAGTTACTGGTCTTTAAATGTAATAGCTATCAAAGCTCAGACTAAAATCTGAGTGAATTATCTTTTTAAAGAGTTTCTAATTATATTCCTTAAATATGTTGAGCTTGTTGAATTGTCAATTAATTGCTTAATGCTTGCTTGATATTTCCACCAATTTTCACGAAAACTAGATTAGACCCCTAGATTTGTTGTTGTTTAGAAAGGAAAGGAATTCAGAAAATCACGTTTTCACAAGCAGGGCTGTAGTGGAGGCTAAACGCAAGTAAACATAGTTTACCTCAAATTTCGGAAGTGAGACAACCCCCTTTATAGCGCTCCCTGAATTGATAGCTTAACTCCACCTCTTATTTAACCACTATATGTCTGTGTGCATGCAGTTCTGGAGTCTAGTTCTTTGCAATGTTCATTGTTCCTTACCTTCATCTCGGTCCCTAAGTTGCTTCCACCTAGCAGGCCTTTAACCATCTCCTCAGTGACAGGGAAGTTCTTAGGCAGCTTAGAGCATTTTCTGATCATAATGGGGTTGAGGCCATTCAGGAACTGGTATGCAAAGAACTCATCCTTGTCCCAGTTGTGTTCAACATATTCTGTGACACATTCCATGTTAGAAAAACTTAATGCAATACATACAGCCTGCACTTTTTCATATGATTCTTAAAGGAGCAGACCAGCTTTTTGGCAAATTAGCTTTGCTCTCTAACTTACAAAAAAGGACACATACTGTTTTGCTCTCGGTGTGCGCAAAGCTCAGTTTGACGCCGTTAACTGTTAGCATAATCACTGGAAGCGATGGCACAAAATACCACAAAGGACCTGGGGGGCTTTATGCCACTGGGCCCTATCGCTTTATACTGAGTTAGGCTAATTATTTCAAAAGAGCTTTGCGTACACTGTAAGGGAAATAGTTTATGTGCTCTTTTCCAGCTCAGAAGGCAAATGATCTTTAAAAATCTTTAACAGTGTATTAATTAAAGACACATAGCCTACCAAAGGTTTTGCTTGTGCCGTCACAAACCATTGCATGCATCTGGTTGATACTTTCCCATGAATCTGTGCTGTCAGACAATCCATCGAGCTTCATAATAAGTAGACTATACAACACACACACACACACGTGCACACACACACGCACAAACACACACACAGTCCAAGGATTAAAATTGTCTTGTTTTGTTTTTTGTTTGTGTTTTTTTTGTTTGTTTTGTTTTGTTTTCCAATGGCAAGCAAGCGTCAGCCTGTACTTAAAATACTTCTTATTTAGATACAATTTTATTGACCTAGAAATCCAGTGATGTTAAAGTTGCAGCACACCCATCTAATTATAATGTATAGTGGTAGTGCAAATGGAAAAAAAGACACTTACTGCTTTGCTGACTGATAACCTAACCCTATTTTCTTCGAGTAAGAGAACTGGAGTTCCGCAGGCAGAAGATCAGCTGATTCATAGTCGATCATATATGGCACGCCCTCATAGTACAGAGCCCATCTGTGAAACCAATGCTCTTTCAAATTACAATAGGTACTGTAAAGGTGTGTATGTTTGTATGTATGTATGCATGTATATATGTATTTATTTGTTAATAACAAAATGTGAAGAAAAATTATTTTGAAACTTTGGTCCGCATTATCCACTTATCCACAGAAGTTAGCATGCAAAACTATTGGGCTGGCTATCTTATAACAGTCCAGACAGTGCTAGCACATAATACCATATTAATACTGTATGTTTTAAATGCAGTGCAAGTGCTAATACATGGCTGTGTTCCAAGACAACACAAAACTGAATGAATGACGTAAAATACCAGAACACACACAACAGAGCTCTTTGACCTCACTTCACTTAATCCTAATTATAAAATGGATTCTTTGCTGTCGCACATAATTTTGTTTAATTTTTTTTGCCCACAAACCTGATTAACTTCTGTCGTTCCTCAAGTTGTGTCATCCTTTGTTTTTGGGCAGTTGGGTTGGTCTCCTGGTACACAAGCAAAGCTGGAATGGAACCGTAACAATATTTGTGCCTCATCAAAACATGTAGACTTAATTGGTATGCAGATGATGTACTGTAATTCCTTTAATAATAGCCAGCCTGAATTATTGACCGGTCCTAAGATAATGGTTGGGGTTGTGGTCGATGCAAGAACCCAAAGGCCGGACCCAAATTCAGGCCTGTAAATGCAACTTTCAGTACTTGCATGAGCCTTCTGTGTGCCTGATGCAGGCTGAGAGCGTAGCGCAGCACAGCCTGTAAGCAGTCACGCATAATGCATCTCTGTCTATCACTGCATCTCCAAACTAGGAAGAGTCACTAGTTTTGCTGCTGTGAAAGCACCTGTCAACAATAAGGTTAATCTTCCTATCAAGGTATCTGGATTAGAATTAGACTCCCTACTTGATATATTGTCAAGAAGGTAATTCTTTAGCTATTAACGCTACTTTCATTGATCTACGTAAATAGCGATTGCTAAACTAACCTTGATATATTGTTGCTATCTAATGTTGCTATCTAATAAGCTGAGGGATAATTGGCTGAAACGTGAAATAAAGATGGAGGTCTGGTTTTATCAACAGAATTTCCGCAGAGGCTATTCCCTACAGAGCCTGTAAAAGAACATGTGAAAACTTTTACATTTCTGGTGCGCTCCTGAAACTTTCACATGTGCGCCAGAAATGTAAGTATCTTCTGTGTCTTTAGGGGCTCCATAATTCCCAGTGATGAAAACAGGCATTGGTTTTCCATGCTGCAGAGCATAGCCAGAGATAGGCATCGTGGCTTCAACATAAACGTTTTAAATAGGCTTTCTGTTCTAACAGCAAACCAGCTGATCATAATTAGCAGAGCTAATATTACTATATTCATGTAGTCAATAAAGGAAAATCGTTGGGGTCAATTTGTTGTAGCTAAGAAAACATTGGAAAGGCTGTGCAGGCGCAACATACATAGAACATGCAAACACCAAAGGATAGCCTACATCTAGAAATACAGGGCTGTCTATAATACAAAATCTAGCTTAAATAAAAGCCTGCATCTGGTGCAGCTGAAGTTAATAAAGGCTCTGGTCATTATTTAAAGGCATATCAAGCAAGACTGTGATTTAGTTTTTTTTTATCTCCAGAGATCCCCCCACAGTTGCACGATCCATGTGAATTTCCTTGCAAACCAAAGAATAGGAACCAGCGACGATCATTTCCGTGTGTTATGTTGACAGTTTGCACATACCTTTTGCAGGTTGTAACGCAATGCTCTCGCTGCTGCTAAGCCAGCGGAAACATGGGAACAAAATTTCTTGACCTTCAGGCGTCCTGACAGTGATTTTATTGCAGAACCACGCGTTGTTAAGGCCCATAAAGGGCTCGGTGCGGATTTTCACAAGTATCAGCTCTCCCAGGGATGCTTCACACTCCACTGAAGATGATTGCTCCTGCAAAGACACAGTATGGAAAGACATGTTGAAGAAAACTTAACAGATCATCTGTTATATGTGTGAAATTATCATTATTATTATTATTATTATGTGTTTATGCTTGTGGACATATCTCTGCACTATTTTATCTTTTGCACTAATGCTGGTTTCTGGGGAAATGGACGTAGTGATTGCTTGATTGACTGGTTGAATTGGGGCTGCTAGTTGAAGTGGTGGCTGCTGATTGGAACGATAGGGCGACATCGTTTGGAGAGAAGACACCGGGTTGGCCTGATGACATCGCTTGGTTTTCCAGGCCTTGAGAGCTGTTTTTCGAGGGAGATTGCCGCGTGGGACAGAGTTGACTGATCGGAGAAAAGCAGCTGATATCTGAAACGTGGTATGTGTTTGCACGCCAACTAAAGGAAAGTACCCTCTTCTTGTCTACTACGAGTGCATGGGTTGGTGGTACATAAGCTTTGTCGCTGAATAACCGTGGCGACCACTGGCCACATCAAGTATAACACGCGTCGCGATTTCAGTTCATTTTCAATGGAGCGAAAAACACGTTAGCTAATGAAAGCAGAGCGCTGTGCTTGTGCATTAGAAATCAACCAGTCAGGAGCAGCTAGGAGCAGCTAACTGAAATTTAAAATTACACGCCTCATGTCCAAAGGAGGATTTGCGATTGCTAGAAAATCTGACGCAGCCAGTGGACCACTAAGTCGTGTTTCCTTTTAGGAGCAGTGCACAGCTGTTAAGGTGGGAGTGGACTGTGTGGTGGCAAACCCTCCCTCTATTCATTTGAAAGCCTAGGCGCGTTTATAGGGCTATGAAAAGGTGCAGCCTTGCGGACAGCCGGGCTCGTAGCCTTGCTTTTGTACTGATTTGATTGCCTTGACATAATTGCCTTGCCATAATGTGTACCTCTGTGTAGATTCTCATTCATCCAGGGGGGTATACTACGAAAAAAGGTTACTGGATAAGCCGGGTAACTTCAGGTGTAAGTGTTGATCTCCACATCAACATGTCCATGAACATGTCACTGCAGAGATAACAGATACTCACTGTTGCATATAACCTCGACTGACTAATGTGTGCTGTGCTGTTTCCTGCATGTATTGTGGTGTGGCCATGTTCATATGTGTTAAATCTTGTTAAATCTGTTCCAGCCTGACAGATACTCCAAATCACTAATTTTTAGATGTCAATCAAACTGTTGATGAGTTGTATTGATTGAAGTAGCTTAAGTAAATCAAAAATTTGTTATATTGACTTACATATTTAATGCATCACTTTGGCACTTACCGATCCAATGCTAAAGCCATGCCAGGTCAAGCTTTTGTTTAGATTCACCTCCTGACTCTCAGCCTTTGCTCCACACAGCTGGATGTAGACATAACTGTTGGTGCCAGAAAAGGCCCTGTCCCCTGTGTATGTTGTCACTGTGTAGCTTACCATGGCTACTCTGCAAGGGAACAGGCAACTTAGTAAGAAATAACATAGATATAAGGGAAAGACCAAGAAAATAATTATAGAAAGTGTGTGTGTGTGTGTTCTCATCTTCAATAGTAAAAGGGTTCACACTGCTGTTACTAAATTGAGTGGCAAAGACAGAGAGGCAAAGAGCAGCTTGTTTAATAACCCACAAGATTTCACTTTCCTGTGTTCACATTAGCATGTTATGCCTTTGGTGAGCAATTAGGTGTCTCGCTTTTAAGACCTACAGAGCAATAAACAGACATACTCACAGTTATAAATAAATGGCCTTTCTTGGTCAAGAAGATTGGATGTGAAAGTGTTGGATACAGCAAGATCCTGCCTGCAGAGATCTCATCACATGCTGCTAAATAAACTCCTCTTATTAAATTGTCCAGAACCACATGCCTACACAGCTGCCCTTCATTTTATACTGCTTAAAGGCCAGCTTTTTGACTTTGAGTAGCTCTTGTACGAGTTCAGCAGGATAGAGTCTGTGTGCCATCTAGCCCCAACTAACACCTTGGGCTTTAAGCAATTGCAATGGAGTTGAATAAGAGGCTGTTTTTAATGTTAAACCTACTTTATCTGTCTGTTTCTCAAATCATTAGCATTTCACAGCAAGGTACAAAGAACAGCACAGTGCCTGTCCTGGATGGTTGGCATGAATAACACTTGTGTTTACCCACCCTTCATATGACTACATACCATCCAAATGAATTTGAAGGTGGTACTAAAACTAATAGTCTCATTAAAAGGGTACCTCAAATATTAGCAAAAAGTTAGGCTAAATAGCGTTGCTTTGAGAATGAGTAATATCACATGAATCAATCCATGGTTCTGTTGTTTGTAGTCACAGAGTACTGCCAGTAAGAAAGAATGTGAAAATTTGATACAACATAGTGAATTGGCAACACTAGCCAAATGGGGCATAGAAACCTTCCCTTTCCCTATGCCCCATTCTGTTAATGTTAGCTGTTATTCAGCCTATGTTGTATCGAATTTTCTGTTTCTGTTCCTACTGACAGTACTCGGTGACCTCAAACAACGGGGCTATTGATTGATTCACACTGGATTTCTCCTTTTAACAACCAATTGGTCCCGGTGAAATGTTCATTATGTACGTGTATATGGTTGAAATGTTGGAATTACCGTAAGAGTGTGTCTGAAAGGTTTTAGGGTTTAGGCTGGACCATTGCATTCAAAAATAAAGGTTATGGTCATCGCGAGGGTTGGAGGCATTTCCTAATGAAGAGAAGCCAGACTCTTTACAAATTAAAAATAAAGTTTTGTGCCTGCGTGTGTGTGCGCGCACATGTGAGTGTGAGAGAGATTTCCACCACTATCATTAATAAAAGGACATACATTCTACCTTTAATTTCTTTTGATCATTTGGAAAATGCATGTGAAGCCTAGACTTGTAGACTTTGAATTGTCAGTATACAGATAAAGAATATTTATTGTCAATATATTGTTACATATACTAATATTATATTGTTACATATTATGGACATATTAAGGTTACAAAATTTGTCATGTATTTTGACAATTGCTATTTCATTTTATTATTACTTGAAGACTCGTAAATATTTCTGGTCAGATTACAACTATATTGATAGTATGCTAGTGGCCAGCGTGTTGCATCATCACCATTAAAGCTGAACAAAATGCAGTCAGCTTTTGTTAAGGTAGAGCAAAAACACACTCACACTCTATATGGGAAAAATTACAACTGCTGTGTATACAATTAACATAACATTTATATTAACACTATGTATAGTAAATATATTGTGGCCTTGGATATAGTTCATAAATATTTCTTAGCCTTGCTTGTTTTGCCCTCTGAGTCCTTTTGTTAAGAAATCTACAAATCTAGGTGTGATTTTTGACTCAGATTTCAAACTGGAGAAACAAATAAATAATGTACTCAAATCTATTTTTTTATCATTTTTTCATCATATCATATTTTTTTTATTCTTATCAAGGGTCAAACCTTTTTTTACCGCCTTGTAATCTAGAGACTGTTATACATGCTTTTATTACATCCCACCTTGATTATTGCAATGCGCTCTATGCTGGTCTTAGCTGCCTGCCAAGGCTTCAACCAGTTCAAAACACTGCATCCCGGTTCCTGACCAGAACACGCAAGCGAGAGCACATTACTGCTGTTCTCTTGTCTCGTCATTGGCTCCCTGTGCATTGTGTTATTTGTATAATATGTTATTTGTATTTGTATTGTGTTATTTGTATAAGTCTCTGAAAACTGGCTCCATCATACATAGCAAATCTCTTACATCCGTGCACACTCATGAGATCACTGAGGTCCTCTGACCAACTACTGTTAACTATCCCTCCCTCATGATTAAAGAGTAGGGGGGATTGTACTATTGCAGTCACTGGTCCTAAACTCTGGAATGAACTCCCATTACATGTAAGGCTTGTCCTTTCAGTGTCTGTTTTCAAATTCAGCCTGAAAACACTTTTTTTTCTCCCTGGCATTTGACTCTATATGAGTGTTGTTGTGTTATGTTGTTCTGTGTAGTGTGTATCCCTGTCTGTGTCTTTGATCTGCTTTTACAGATGGACTGTAGAGCACTTTGGTCAACTGTCGTTGTTTTAAAAGGGCTTTATAATAAACCTGAACTTGAAGCTGAACTTAAACTTGTTTTTGCCATGTTGTAAAATTACATATAAATCCTGTCTGATTACAGTAATGTATAATGTTTTTACTGTTGTAACCAGTGTAATTTAATTTAAAAATAAAAAAGATTGAATACAATGTAGAAAAGTAATCAAAAGTATTTAGCTACATTAGAAATTGAAATAGTTACACTACTATTACACTTTAGGTAGGGTAACTTGTAATTGTAACACATTACATTTCCAAAGTAACTTTGCCAACAATGTTTGTAATCGATCTATGCCTACAGAAAAAGAAACATATAAACTGTTATATTGATAATATGATTACTTCATTTTGACAATCTTGTTCTTAAACACTAAATAACAGAGCAAATGTTAGCAAATGTTAGCAAGCAATGCTTACCCAATGTTGAGATTTCTTACAAAAGAGCGGTTTTCTTACAAACAGGACTCCCAAGACTGGCGCCTGTGATGAGAGTGGCCTTGCTTTTAAATAACAGGTGTGTGCCTGCAGACAAACCACTACACTTGCAGGGAACACATGAAGACAAACAAAAACTGGGTCGATGGTGGAGGTGGGCTGGTGAGGCAAGCAGGGAAGTCAAATGCCTGAGTCATTCTGTGCAAAACTGTCATTTGCAATCTATTATGGTGTTATCTCTACTAACCTTTGTGGTTTCCTAGATATTTTGAGAATTGACTTTCCATTTTATAGAGGCTCACCAACATTTCAGGTCAGATTACAACTGTATTGATGATATGACAGTGGCCAGCATGTTGTGTCATCACCATTAAACCTGTACAAAATGCAGCCAGCTTTTGTTAGATTAGAGCAAAAACATAATAGAACACTCCATATGGAAAAAAAACTACAACTGCTGTGTTTACAACTAACATAACATTTACATGAACACTATATATAGTACCTATATGGTAACACTTTAGATTAGGGTACACATAATAACCATTAACTAGCATCTTATTACCATGCAAATAACATACTAGCCATTTGTTAGTCATTAGAAGTTGCTTATTAATACCTTATTCTGCATGGTCTTATTCTACCCATAGTAAACCCTTAACTAGACTTTCTCCAGTATAAACTCCTAATTACTGCTTATTCATAGTAAGTAAGATAGTTGTTGCATATGATTTTTTTAATATGCTTTGCTTAGTAAGGGACAGGAACAGTTATTCTAAATCAAAGACATAATTAGGACACTATGATTAGGACACTATTATTAGGACACTATTAGGCACTTGCAACTCTTCCTGTTGTACTATTGCATTATAGGTCCCACACTAACCAAGGCATAGTAAGATCATATTTCATATACAACAACTAAATTACATACTATGAATAAACAGTAATTAGGACTTTATTTTGGAGAAATTCTTAGTAAATGGTTTATTGTGGGTACAATAAGGGTAAGAAATGGTTAACAAATGGTTAGTATGTTACAAATTTGCATGCTAATAAGCGGCTAGTTAATGGAGAATATGTGTACCCTAATCTAAAGTGTTACCATGTGGGGGCATTAGCTATAGTTTGTAAATATAATAATAATCCTAGTCATCTGTCTTAATCTTGTTTTATCTATAATTTATTTGGTTACTGGATGGCTATTTCTCTATTGGCTGGATGATTAAAAGAACATTAAAAAAGTGATAACTGCCACAAATAAGCAGGCTATCTCAAAGAAGCCATGGGTAATCGGGAGATTCAATAGGCACCCCAATGGACTGGTTCACTTTCACCTCTATTTTTGGCTGTTGTGGGGCAAAATAATTCTGAATATTTATTTTATCAACACATTCTCTATGCTGTAAAGCTCATTGTGTAGCACAATCATGAACACAAATCCAAAGCTGAAGCAAAATCAGAGAAAGTAAAGTTTTATTTATTTATTCATTTATTCTTATTTTTGAATTTATTTTATTTTTTCCTTAGCAATTAGAACTTCTCTAGTATACTGGATTTCTTGAGCTGAGTCTCCTAAAACTGTCATGGGGTCAGACATTTTTGCCCAAAGGCCTTTGACTTAAAGTCAAATATAAACATATTAAAAGGGACACATGGGCATCTATCATAATGGTGTGGGAGCCTAGCCTTTTCACACGTGAAACCGTGATGTGTATCAATTTGTCATGGCAGGATCTCAGTCACTCACCGCTTATCAACCTCATCTGTCTAGTCAGTCCCATTCAGCTCCGTTGCAGACGCACTGCTCCAGGAGAGCACAACATGTGCAGCGTGATGGCTTGTGCATGCGTGCTGTTAAATTACCTTGTCTCAACTCAGTTATCAGCTAACTTTGTTGTGTTGTCGACCATCAGTTGTGTTTTGGTTATCATGGTGGTCAACTACACCTGCACTGTAAAATATGAAACCTGCTGCCAAAGAAATTTGCGTGCAAAATCACAGTTGTTTGCATGACAAAATGCTGACTCTCTTTTTGTAAAAAGATGTTTTTATATTACATATGAATCCTGACTGATCCCCTACAGCAAAGTATAAAGTTTTTACTGTTGTAGAATAGTGAGTGAGAGTGACCTTGTTTTTAAACTAGAGGTATATACCTGCACATAAATCAGTACACTTGCAGAGAATGTATGAAGAGAAATAGAAATGACTAAGGGGTAAAGGACGGTTGGTGAGGCAATCAACACTGGGAGTGGGTGCAGAGAAATTTCAACCAAAGATAATATCATGTATGCTATCGGGCACACGCCCAATGTTCTAGCACCTTCCATCACACAGGAAATTCTATTTGGACTGCTTTCTTTGTGGGGGTTGTGACTATAAACACTTTTGGGTATGTCTCTGTGTGTGCGTATGTATGAGTGTGTGTATGTGTCTGTGTGTGTGTTTTGGGTTTGCTCTTTATTTCAGATTATGATTATGATTGTGATTTTATAATCCAGTTCTATGGAGGTGGGTAGCAGCCGATGATGCTATAATGGCCAATAATGTAATAACATGCAATAACATAATAACATAATGTTTTATGTAATAAAGTCAATAATAACTTGCCAATAACATAATACAATTTCTGAACCAATAATGTAACAACTCTTTGCCAATTATCTAATAAATTATTAGGTTACTGGATGGCTATTTCTCTATTGGCTATATGAATAAAAGAACATTGAAAATGTGATAATTGCCACAAATAACACAATGATTAATAATTAATTACTTATTGGATCAAAAGGTGGAAGCAGGCTATCTCAAATAAGCCATGGGTAATCGGGAGAATCAGTAGCCATCCCAATGGACTGGTTCACTTTCACCTCTATTTTTGGCTGTTGTGGGGAGTATTTCTTTTATCAACACGTTCTCAATGCTGTAAAGCTCATTGTGTCGCACAATCATGAACACAAATCCAAGGCTGAAGCAAAATCAGAGAAAGTAAAGTTTTATTTATTTATTCATTTATTCTTATTTTTGAATTTTTCCTTAGCAATCAGAACTTCTCTAGTATACTGGATTTCTTGAGCTGAAAAAAAAATCCAGTCTCCTAAAACTGTCAGGGGGTCAGACATTTTTGCCCAAAGGCCTTTGACTTAAAGTCAAATATAAACATATTAAAAGGGACACATGGGCATCTATCATAATGGTGTGGGAGCCTAGCCTTTTCACACGTGAAACCGTGATGTGTATCAATTTGTCATGGCAGGATCTCAGTCACTCACCGCTTATCAAGCTCATCTGTCTAGTCAGTCCCATTCAGCTCCGTTGCAAAATGCTGTGACTCTCTTTTTGTAAAAATATATATATATATATTAAAGTCACAGGAAAGTGACTTAATTTAAGAAGTTATGAATTTTGCCATGTATGTGTCTAAAATTAAGAACATTGTGGAAATATTGGACAAAAAGCCAAATAATGGACATTTGTTATCAGGCATGTTATTGCAGGATGGCTTGAGGTGAGTGAAATATAGCCCTACAACATTCTTTCTTCTGTATCTTAAACATGTCAGTCTTAACTCTATCATTTCTCCTGTCTGTTTTATGTGGGCAGCACATAATAATCTTAGTCATCTGTTTAAATATGGAGGCCTCTGCATATGTTTTCATATTACATATGGATCCTGACTGATCCCCTACAGCAAAGTATAAAGTTTTTACTGTTGTAGAATAGTGAGTGAGAGTGACCTTGTTTTTAAACTAGAGGCATATGCCTGCACATAAATTAGTACACTTGCAGAGAATGCATGAAGAGAAACAGAAATGACTAAGGGGTAAAGGACGAATGGTGAGGCAATCAACCATGGGAGTGGGTGCAGAGAATCACTCACTGAAGATAATATCATGTATGCTATCGGGCACACGCCCAATGTTCTAGCACCTTCCATCACACAGGAAGTTCTAATTGGACTGCTTTCTTTGCGGGGGTTGTGACTAACACTTTTGGGTATGTCTCTGTGTGTGCAAATGTGTGAGTGTGTGTGTGTCTCTGTGTGTGTGTGTTTTGGGTTTGCTTTTTATTTCAGATTATGATTATGATTGTGATTTTATAATCCAGTTCTATGGAGGTGGGTAGCAGCCGATGATGCTATAATGGCCAATAATGTAATAACTGCCAATAACATAATACATTTTTTTTATGTAAAGTCAATAATAACTTGCCAATAACATAATACAATTTCTGAACCAATAATGTAACAACTCTTTGCCAATTATATAATAAGTTATTAGGTTACTGGATGGCTATTTCTCTATTGGCTGGATGAATAAAAGAACATGTAAAAAGAACATTGAACATGTAAAAAGAACATTGAAAATGTGATAACTGCCACAAATAATGCAATGATTAATAATTAATTACTTATTGGATGTAAATTGTCACACTTCCTTAGCATCTGGGGTTACTACTGTCTCTTTCAAACACTGTACCTGCTTAAAGACCTGATACACACAAGCACACCTACACTCTTAGTCTGGTCTGGGCCTCTGGGTCCAAGACAGATTGGCCCGGAATAGCCAAACTGTCATGCCTGCCTGCCGGTATCTAACACCACACTCCCAGTAACTTTCCTAATCACATGCCCCTCCCACTCACACCTGCTCTGCTGTTTCATTCAGTTACTTTTGCCACCTGTTGGTCGTTGTCTGTCGTTTTTCTGTGTATTTAAACCCCATCTCTTCCAGTGTCCTTTGTCAGACCACCTGCGAACCTACAGCTCCTCACACTCGGCAAGCACCAAGACCCTGACTCTCGTTCCTGTTTTCCAACCCCACCTGGAGAACTCACTCTTCATCAAAGTAGAAAAATGTGAGTTTCACGCGAAGACAGTGTCCTTCCTGGGGTATATTGTGGCAGAGGAGAGTGTCCAGATGGATCCTGCCAAGGTGACAGCGGTCACCTCCTGGCCTGTTCCCGAGAACCGTAAGAAGCTGCAATAATTTTTGTGTTTTGCCAACTTCTATAGACGCTTCATCTGGAACTATAGCTCCATTGCTGCTCCCCTGACTGCCCTAACCAGCGTCAAAAGAACCTTCCAGTGGACCCCGGCAGCCAACAATGCCTTCGCCACCCTCAAGGCCCGCTTCGCTTCGGCCCCAATCCACCAGATGCCTGACACTTGTCAGGCAACTTGTCGTTGAGGTTGACACCTCAGATGTGGGGGTCGGCGCCGTCACAGCGGTCTATTGAGGATAACAAGCTCCATCCCTGCGTGTTCTTCTCTCAAAGACTCTCACCGGCGGAGTGCAACTATGACATCAACTATGACCCAGGACTACTCTAAATGAAGGGATGTTTAAAAAAACGCCTATTAATAGTGCATTGTCGCACCTATATCTCTGCCGTTTTCGGTCAAAAGATGGAAGCAGGCAAAGAAGCCGTGGGTAATTGGGAGATTCAGTAGGCATCCCAATGGACTGGTTGACTTTCATCTCTATTTTTGGCTGTTGTGGGGCAAAATATTTCTGAATATTTCTTTTATCAACACGTTCTCTATGCTATAAAGCTCATTGTGTAGCACAATCATGAACACAAATCCAAGGCTGAAGTAAAATCAGAGAAAGTAAAGTTTATTCATTCATTCATTCAAATTTATTCATTCATTTATTCTTTTTTTATTTATTTTATTTTATTTTTTTCCTTAGCCATTAGAACTTCTCTAGTATACTGGATTTCTTGAGCTGAAAAAAAAAAAACAGTCTCCTAAAACTGTCAGGGGGTCAGACATTTTTGCCCAAAGGCCTTTGACTTAAAGTCAAATATAAACATATTAAAAGGGACACATGGGCATCTATCATAATGGTGTGGGAGCCTAGCCTTTTCACACGTGAAACCGTGATGTGTATCAATTTGTCATGGCAGGATCTCAGTCACTCACCGCTTATCAACCTCATCTGTCTAGTCAGTCCCATTCAGCTCCGTTGCAGACGCACTGCTCCAGGAGAGCACAAAATGTGCAGCGTGATGGCTTGTGCATGCGTGCTGTTAAATTACCTTGTCTCAACTCAGTTATCAGCTAACTTTGTTGTGTTGTCGACCATCAGTTGTGTTTTGGTTATCATGGTGGTCAACTACACCTGCACTGTAAAATATGACACCTGCTGCCAAATCATGTAAATTCAGGAAATACACTTTTTTTTAGGAATCAATGAACAAATGCACAAATTATTTACAGGATTTTGGGGGATGCCCAAAAGACAAATAACATTTGCGAGCTCTACTGCAAACCACAGTTATTGCAGCGTCATCACAACTCTGCCACCACCTCTTCTGTTTGTCAGTTACTGTTTTGAAAGCTGTGCTTATCGCATGTTCTACACTCACTCCCCCAAATTTCTCCCCCTCCCCATCCTTGCTGTAGCAAACATGCCCGTGAATTTGGCACATTTGGCAGTAAGTGTCTAATTGATGGGCCATTTTTTTTTGCACAATTTCTCTGCGCCACTCTGCTTCTAAATAGGCGAATTTGTGATCGTCTGGCTGCGTCTATCTTGGTCTGGCTGCGTACATCCACAAGACTTGCTGAAGTGCACCAGTGACCGCGAAAAACATGATGGACAACTTGGACAACACAGCTGCAACTCCACTAGATGTGTACAGAGACATGACGCCCAGGAGATATGCAGATGTTTGTTTGCATTGAAAACATTTAGAATTTCCTAATTTAAACATTAAAATTATCATGATGACTGGCGAGATAAATCATCTGATGTTGTTTTAATAAACCATTGATGAAACTTTACAAGGAACAGTCTTTGAAAATTAGTTTTTGAAAATAGCCGCATAAAATGCATATTTGAGATGGCTGTCTGACTTAAAGCAAGCCATGCTGGAGAGCAATAAGACAATTTTATTGGGCAAAACTTAGATGCTGCATTTTACATTAGATGCAGCCTGTTACATTTACATTTATACATTTAGCAGACGCTTGTGACTTACAAAAGAGGATAACATTCAAGCTACAACACAATAAAAGAAACTAACAAAGAGTGCATATTGCTAACATAAAATCTGCACTATTTTTAAGTTGAAAGTGCAATAGTGTAATAAAGTGCAGTATAAAAGAGAAATTAAGCAGAAGTTAAGTGCATTCCTTTGTGCATTGCTTTGTTAATTAGCCAAATTTTTACTAAGGCTAGAAAACTTGGTTGCCATCCTAACCCTAGAAAACGTTGTCACCCTAACACGGCAAAGGACTAATTATTGATGTTGCAATTATGTTTCGTCAATGAAAGTATTAAATAAAATATTAATTAGAGCTGCTGTTGAGAACCGCTCTAGTGTACTAACAGACAGACTGACCTTAAAGATGAACTAAAGTTGACTAGCATTTCACACTTGTCCAAAACGCTTAAAAAGCAAGTTCCAGACTTCACAAAGCAAATTAGTCAGACTGATCCCTAACATGCACCCATACACTTATCACATACCCTCACACTTTAGTAACCTTAAGTGGCTGAATGTGAAAGAGTAATATATATTAATTTGACTATGGTGCACAGAATTTTCAATTGAGGTTGCAAGTTATCTTTGCAATTATTTTTGTCTGTTGTGTATTTAAACCCCTCTCTTTCAGTGTTTCTCCGTCAGACCGTCCGCGAACCTACTGCTACTCACGCAAGGCAAGCATTAAAAGACCCTGACTTCTGTTCCTGTTCCTAAAGTTCCTGTGTCTCTGTCATCTGTCTAGTCCCGTGTTCCTGTCCTGTTTCCCTGCCTGTCCCGTCCTCTGTTTCCTGTTACCAGCCTGACTGCTTCTCGTCGACGACCTCCACTTGACCTCCGCTCTGCTCTCCTGCCCCTGGTTCCGAACTCCGCCTGTCCCTGGTAAACGTTCTTCTGCTCCGGCTTTTGACCTGCGCCTGTCCTCGACTCATGCTCTGATCTCCAGCCCCGGCCCCCGACCTGCTGCCTGCCCACGACCTACGCTTTGCTCCCCAGTCCTGGTTAACCGACTCACCACTGGAAGAGCATCCACACACTTCCTTTCCCGGTTCCCTTAATAAACTGTGTTTAACGTGACGCATTTGGGTCCGACTCGCTCTGTTCTATGACAGAACAGTCTGACCAGACGTGGACCCAGTGCACGTGTCCGCTCCCACCGACCTGGACATGCCGGAACCTCCCATCACCATGCGGCGGTTGGAGCGCGCGGTGGAAGAGATAAACCGCTTGTCCGCGGACATCGCCCCACTTGTACAGATGGGGCACCAGCAGCATTTCCAGCAGCAACAGCAGCAGGATGATGTCACCGGCTACCCATCCTGCTGTCAGCCCGCCAGAGACACCTATTGGGCACAGTAACCCGAATCACCGAACCCATTAAGATGATCTGCTCTGGTAATCATCAAGAGTCCGTCCGGTTCCATTTGCTCTGTTCGCCGGGTCAACCTCTCATGGGCTATCCCTGGTTATGCCAGCACAACCCACAGTTGGACTGGCGAACCGGCGTGGTCCGGGAGTGGGGGGTGGATTGCTTGCGGTGACGTCTCCTGCTCGCTCCAGACCTACAAGCTCTGCTCCTGATCTGTCTGGGGTGCCCGAATGCTATCATCATCTGAGAGAGGTGTTCAGCAAGACTAAGGCCACCTCACTACCGCCGCACCCTCTCTATGATTGCGCCATTGACCTGCTCCCGGGCACTCCCTCCCCCCCGAGGTTGTCTCTATTCTCGGATGCCTTGGCAGCGGGTATCATTCGACCACCCTCCTCTCCTGCTGGGGCGGGGTTTTTCTTTGTGGGCAAGAAGGACGGCTCTCTGAGCCCGTGCATCGAATACCGGGGACTTAACGACATCACAGTAAAGAACTGCTACCCTGTGCCACTGATTGCTTTGGCTTTCGAGCTGCTCCAGGGGGCCACCGTCTTCACAAAGCTCGATCTCCGCTACGCCTACCATCTGGTGCGGTTCCGGGAGGGCGACGAGTGGACGACGGCGTTCAACACCCCTACGGGACATTATGAGTATTTAGTAATGCCATTTGGGTTAACTAATGCCCCGGGGATTTTTCAAGCTCTTGTCAACGATGTGCTGCGCAACGTGCTGAATCGCTTTGTGTTTGTTTACCTGGATGACATCCTCATCTTCTCCTGAACCATGACCAAGCACAAGCAGCACGTCCAACTGGTCCTCCGTCGCCTCCTCGAAAACTCGCTCTACGTTAAAGCGAAGAAGTGCGAGTTCCATGCGAAGACCGTGTCCTTCCTGGGATACATCGTGGCAGAGGGAAGCATTCAGATGGATCCGGCAAAGGTGGCAGCCGTTACCACTTGGCCCGTTCCAGAAAACAGGAAGAAGTTACAGCAGTTCCTGGGGTTTGCTAATTTTTACCGGCGGTTTATCCGCAACTATAGCTCCATCGCGGCTCCTTTGATTGCCTTAACCAGTAGCAAGCGGGCTTTCCAATGGTCTTTGCCGCCCTCAAGGCTCGATTCCCCTCTGTAAGTTGTACACTGCCTACTTTACATTGTGGAAAAGTGTTATATCTTCAGACTTCTCCCATGGAAAGATATAATGAAAAATTTACTAAAATGTGAGGGGTATACTCACTTTTGTGACATACTGTAGGTACTCCACAAGGAAAAGCACCACTGACTTTGTGTTAGATTTATAGATTTAAAAGCTGCATGGGAAAGGGTTCCTTCTCATAGTTTTATGGAACAACCTACCTGCTAAAATCAAAAGTATTTTCCAGTAGTCTTAAGACAGCCTTAAGGAGGTGGCTTTGCAGTAAATTGCCATCGGGTTGTATTCATTAAATAAATTTATTTTGGTATGTGTTTTATTTTTATCATGTAATTGATGTATTTTATTTTTATTGTGTAATGGATCCCTGGCCCAATAAAGTTTGAAAACCCCTGTATTAGGCTACTGTTTGTAACTTTGTATAATTATCAAAAATCCATCGTCATCATCTGAAAAAAATCCCAAAGGCTACTGGAAGTGGAACTGAGATCACTTTGAGTGACATTTGGGATTCACTTATTTTGCCCGCGGATAAGGGATTCTGCAAAGGCAGGCTGCACATGTGAGAGAAAGCAGACACCACAAATACATACCATAACCTGTTAAACCAGAATGGTAGAACTTACAAAACCTGGCATTGCATGCCCCAACACAGAGGGAAAGGCATTCTTTCCATGCAAAGGCAGCCTGCTCTTGATGATAGTGTTTAGCCCAGTGTTTGCTCAGAGTAATACTTGTTGTCTTTGAAAATAAAGCTGTCTTTCAGTTTCAAGTGCCAAGTTCACTGCAGAAGAAGCGATGTCCAAGGTAAACGGACTGTTACAATATACTGTACATACAATTACATACAATTTTACTGCATGGCTTAGGCTACACCCAATAACTATATGCATGTGACAGTAATATTTCCCTGTGTCCTTGTATCCTTGTTAGGCTTTTTATAACTTTGTAACATGAACATTACCAATGCACTGGGTCATATAAACAATAGCTAACGTGTGCCCTCTGTGCCTGTTAGCTTGAGGTGGTGTCCTACATGAGGCTTTCCATTACGGTCCTACGAGCAGAACTCCATCAGTCGTATGACTACTGTAAGTCTTTCCGTCTCTCTGTATTTATTGTCTCAAAAGTTGCTGCTTTGATTTTTCTATGTTGCCAAAAAATCACGGAGTGTGTGCAATTTATAGAATGAGCGCTTCGGAGGCGCGATATAATCACTGTTCGCATGAACTTCAGTAGACCTACACTCAAACTCAAAGTCACAAACAAATGAGCTGCTGGCATTTGTCGTGAAGCAAAGATACAATTTGTTTTCTTCTAGAATGAGATGGTAAACTCTACAAAGGTAGCCTAAACACTTAAGTCGTCCACTGTCAAAACCGCAGATGCTGGCTCCGCAAATCGAGAGAATGACAGGGAGAGCAATTTTGATTAAGCTGTTTGGTATTTTGTAAAAACGTACCTTTACAGTGGACCTCTATCTCTCTCACAACAATTAATCAGTCATAAAGAAAGTTTCTTGCATCTCAGTCACAAGAAAGTTTCTTGCATCTCAAAAACTAACAGGCATTTCACCCAGTATGGTCGCAGCACAGTGTAGCCTATGTACATAGGCTAAACAGCTATACTGCATTTCCATGGGGCTGGTTTATAATGACAACTGAGTTTAACAGTTCTTCTGTTATTCAAATCTAATTTTTGCAGGCCAGGATGTCTGAAACATGATCTACAATTGAGTGACTTATGAAAATGTTTGCGTCTGGTAGCCAGTGACCTGCCATCAAGGGGGCGGGGGTAGCCTACATGTTATTCCCATCGGAGATAAAACATAATTACGCAGAGGCAGGGATGTTAAAACTAAAAGTAGGAAAATCCTGTCATTCGACTGAAAGTTTACTGTAGTGTCGGCCAGATTAAGCACACTTTTAACGGTTCTCTTCAGGGTCGGAGTCAGACTGCTACGTGACTCTGAGGATCCCCACGTCCTCGGCCCGTTTGCACCGCACCCAGACAGTCCCCAACAACAACAACCCCGAGTGGAACGAGACGTTTCACTTCCGCCTCCACAGCCATGTTAAGGTCTGACCCATTTCATACTGTTCTGAGCATGCCTTTGATTCTAATCAGCAATTCAACCACAACGTGACAGAACAGGGGTGATCATAGTATTACTTAAAGCGAAATTATACTCTAAGATATGTTTTTTTGGGCTGTTAACTGAATAAAATGACCAATGACCTATACTATGTGAAACACACCAGTGCTAATATTAACAAAAATGTGTTATTACATTTTGTGCCATTTTTAATGTCTAAAATAGCTCTCCAATAATTTGTATGAGTATTTGATAGCATTTGTGATTTTCTTAAGAGAAGGCAGTTGGGTGAGCGCCTTATGGCCTATGGAGGTAAAAGGCTGACAAACTGCTAAATGCTTGACAAGCTGATTTCCATATGCCTTTGTGCCTCTGGGAATGCCTACTACCAGGACAGGGATAGAAGAGCTACCTGAGAAATTAAGTTTTAATTCAGAGTCTGTCTCAGTATGTTTAATTGACGAGTCCAATAAAAGTATTTGCTGTGGATAATTTAGTATCATTCAGATATGATCTCTTCCAATGTTTAATTCAAATACATTGAAATGATTCCAGTGCATTGGTAATTCTTTTACAGAATGTTCTGGAAATACAAGTGTTTGACGATGACTCACTCCTGTCCATGGGAGATGATCTATGCGCAGTCATCTTTTTTGATCTTAGTAAACTCAAGCTGGCCAAGAAACAGACCAAAGAGTTTGTAATAAATGAACAGGTAAAGCCCTTTATGTGAAGGATAAATTGTATTTTTCCATTGACATGCAAATAAAACATCTGTTTTATCTGTTTCTTTGCTTTTTTGTTTGTTTTTTGTTTGTTTTTAAGACAAATGATAAGCTGTGGATTGAATTTGAGATGGTGGAGAGGTAAGATAATTAATACTTCTTGATACTTGATAATTGATAAAAGATACTTCACAATATATTTTATATTTTACACTGCACAAAAATGTACTTGTACTGTATTTGTACTTTGTTACTTTCCACCACTGCTTGCCTAACAAGCCACTGCTAGAGAACGTCTACATTTCTAAGATACCATTGAAGCCCTGTCAACATCGAGCTAAATCCGTCCAGCGACTAGAGAAATGTGATTGGTCTACCCAAACTTGGGAGAACAGTTACTGAAGTCCTATGGCTCGTTTCTTGATGTACCTTCTCAGCAAAACCATCTGCTACTGCTAGGCTACATCTAGATTTCAAGGCTAGCACCCATTAACCCATCAAAATCAATGTGTTAACCTTTGTTAGTCAGGAAATTATGGTAAGTTTCTCTCTCGAATTGGCTGTCATAAATGTTAAATATCTCATTATGCTGAGAGGACGATTGTATGCCTTTGTTTCAGTGCTGAATGCCCAGAAACATACCCATCCAATGGAGTCTTAGTGGTGAGTGCTGTATAGTGACAGTCATTAGTCACATACACTGCAATATGGCATTTCATGCAGATTTTTAACTAAAGCCAAATCAGTCTACTTTTTAGAGCTGTGTATTACATTTACATTTAGCAGACACTTTTATCCAAAGCAACTTACTTTTTGTCAGCTATCAATTGTTCAGGGCCAGTCTCCCCTAGAGCAACTTAGAGTTAAGTGCCTTGCTCAAGGGCACAACAGAGGCACCTGGGATTCAAACTTACAAGTTTTCAGGCTACTTGCACACTAGCCAGGTTCCTTAACCGCTACGCTACCAAACAATATGTTTCATGATATACATCTTACACAGTTCTAAGCTGTTACAGTTATATATATAATCTTTTGAGAAAGCAAGAAAGATATGTATAGCGTTAAAAAACATTTGCTGCATTCATATTGAATACACAGATTTACAATGCACAGATTTACAATACACAGATTTAGGGCAGTAGGCTACTGTAAAATGATAAAAAAAAGCATGGTATATGTCACTGATGTAATTGTATTCTGTACACTTTAAACTTTAAATTATATTTTGTAATTGTATGCTGTACACTGTAGGTACCACCAATTCTCAATTTGGAATTCATCCTGCTTGTTTTGCACTGGAACTGGTAAGCTATATATATTGTGAAGAAAGAAAAAAAATCTGGAGAAGCACTTTTTTGTATCATCAAGGTATACACAATGTGTGAGAAGCTGTTTTTTGTATATCAAGTAAAGTACAATAAATAAACGTGTAAAATGTGTGTCTCTGTGTGTTTGTGTGTAGTAAGTAAAATGCTTTCAAAGGGCAGGCAAAAAGTTAACATAATGTAAAGTTGTTGTTTGTTTGTGTGTGTGTGTGTGTGTGTGTGTGTGTGTGTGTGTGTGTGTGTGTGTGTGTGTGTGCAGCAATCCAAAACCTAATACTGAAGTTGAAAGGAGCATTTAAAGAGGAGCATCCTCTTACCACTGGCCTAATGGACTCTTTACGCTACTACATCAACAAAGACCTGGAGACAGAACTCACTGTCACGGTACACACACACACACACACACGGACACACACACACACACTCAGAGGAATGTGCCTAGAATGTCCCTTGACTACACAGGGAGCTGCAGCAGTTGATTTGTCAATCAACTGTTTTGACAGTGAATGAATTGGTTGCAATGTGGTTAGATGTCTAGAGAGAATATCTTTGACTTTTGAAGATGCCATCTGGAGGGCTTTTGCAGAAAACACTGATGAACCATTTTAGCATTTTCTGACATTTTATAGACTTTAGATCCTCCAACATTATACAAACCTGATGTTTTCTTTAATCATTCTCAGGGTGACGATACCGTTCTGCCAATCAGACTTTCACATAATTCCTTACGCCCAGTCAGTGTTAAACAGGAAATCAAAGTGCCCTTGGGAAAGGTAGGGCACTGACTCATCATTTCTAAAGACTTCAGGCATCACTGTAACATGTATGTAACACATTCAAAGTAGCTCTCGTAAGTTCAGGACTGTTTTACAAGACGTGAGTCAACTTTCATTACCTTACATAAATGTGGAAGGTGGAATGATGATAACCTCTCAAAATAGAAGTCTCAATGTCTTAAAGTGGTAGTAAATGCTCAGCAACTTGCATAGTAAAGTGATATTTGGCACAGACTTCAGAAGATATTTAGGAAGTATTTACAAAAGATGGATTATTTGAAATACAAAAATTACCTGTAGGGGTTAAAAAAACAAAGTATTGAAATTACATGCTTGCTCATATTCTGTCTCATCCATAACACTGAACTTGTCCGTACACGTATTCCGTCTTATGTAACATGATCAGGTAACAGAATTAAAACCAAAATGGTAAAGCTGCTTTGAGTCTGCTTTGAGTTAAACGTATATATAAGCATTTAGATATTTCATAAAAAAAAGTATTTACATTCAGATTAATACATTTGGATGTAAAATGACATTTCAAACAACTGTGTTTTTTTATAGTATGTTGTTGACCTGGAACTGAAAACCGAGAGAAGGTAAGACCAGTAAAATGTACTCCACTCTCTATTGTCTCCACATGGATAGAAAGATAGATGGGTTCTCTCCTAGCCCTGGAGGTGCTGACTCTTTCACTTTTCTTCACTTTGTGCAATGAGTCTGGACACTTACTTTGCAGTGGGTGGGCACTTATTAGTTTGAACTAGAGTTCAAGTTGAAGTAGAGTACCCTGATGTAATACTTTAGCAAAATACAATACTGAGTGAAGGTAATATGGCAAAATGTTTCAATGGATACAGATATGGAAATGAAAAGCACTTACACTGTTCACTTACACTGTTGGATAATCTCCCTTTGACTTTATCACAGTCTTGCATATAAAGTAAATTTTCCAAAATGAATTGGTTTGTTTATGTATTAATTTCTTTGCAGACACTTTACTTTATATTTGATATCAGATAGTCACCCTTCTAGTTATTGTTCCTCCTCAGTGTTTTGTTTCAGTGTGTTGTTATTGACCTGAAGACAGTATTTTGTATTAAGTTGTTAATTAAACAATTAAACTACATGCTCAGGGAACCAATATATACAAAGTGATATAGCGTGAATGTTACAACTTTTTGAAATGTTTATTGATTACTTCATACAGTAGGGCCTTGAAATATAACTGAAACACATAAGGTGTTGCTGTTGTTTTCCTTGTTTGTGTCTGTGCCCTGTATATAAATAAAGTGTAACTGAAATAAATAATTGTAGTGTTGCTGTTGTTCTTCTGTTTTGTTGTATGTGACCCTGCAGCACAGAGCAGGATCTTGCTGTGCGTCTGGACTTTGACGTCCCCTCAGAGGAGAAGCAGTTCCTGCAGAAGAGGAAGGCGGTGGTGGGGCCTGCTTTGCAGAGGCTCCTGGGACTTCGCACATCTCCTCAGCCAGACAAAGTAAAGTAGAAGACTGCATTTGTGTGTGTATATGTGTGTGATGATGATGATAATCAACAATTAATTCTTATTGAACAATTGTGGAAGTCTACTGACATAATCTTCTTCCAGGTCCCCCTTGTAGGTGTGGTTTGCTCAGGGGGTGGGGCCAGGGCAATGACTGGTACCTTTGGAAGTCTGAAGGCTCTCCAAGCTCTGGGGATTCTGGATACCATCAGTTACATCACCGGTGTCTCAGGGTCCACATGGTGAGAGACCTGCCCACCAGACTGCAATGAGCTTATAGAACAGTTTAGCATTTCAATTGAATTGCCTTGATTTACCTTAAATGTACAGTTTTGTTTGGCACCCTTAGCCATCAGCGATTTTGCTCTTTTTAAATGCCTTTTTCACAATTCATTTATTGCCACACAAAATTTCACACAATTTTGTACATACATTTTGAAAACAGAAAAAAACACTGTGTATATTTGACTATATGTTATCTGTATTCAGCATTGCAAGGTTCTGTAACTTATAAAAAATTGCAACATTATAGGGCCATGTCCACTCTGTACGAGATCTCTGATTGGTCGCAAAGTGACATGGGTGTGGTGACTGACCAACTGAAGACAGAGATGATCAAGAGGTACCAAGACATCCTGTCCACTGAGCAGCTCAGGTACTACAGAAAGGAGATGGACCAGAGGGAGAAGGAGGGAGCTCCAGTGACCTACATCGACATGTGGGGCCTGGCTATTGAGCACCTCATATATGGCAAGGTATTGAATAAACTTTATGCAGACAAACACACACACACACACGTGTAGACACACACACGCACACACACATACAGACATACCAAAATACTCTACACATGCAGGGACACACACACAAACGCATACACATACAGACACGCATAGGACACACACACACACCAAAGCACTGTACAAAGAGGCAAACACAGCAACAAAGTGTACAGCAAAAATACTTCACTCATACTTTACACTCATTTCTTTCTGGTCCACTATCTCTTACATGGTCAAACACATACAGTAAGCATATACAGTAAGTGCACAACTACATATAGAGGGCAAAATGTAATGTGCATGTAAACTGTAGATTCTCAGCAAATCCAAGGCCAAGCAGGCTGTTCAGGTTCAAGCACTGTGTAGTTAATTTGCTCTTTGCCTGTGCAGAAATGGGGCAGTACCCTGTCTGACCAGAAGAGGGCGGTGTGTGAGGGACAGAATCCTATGCCCATCTACACAGCAGTGAACATGAAGTCCAGTCTTAGGGGGAACATCACTGACACAGGTAGGGATTCAGTTTCACTGTATTTACACAAGAAAAAAATATTTACAGTAATATCATGAATAAAATTGAAAACAAAATAAAATAAACAAGGTCCGAACATGTGAATTAACCACATCAATGTACTATTACTATGACAGCTACTATACTATAACAGCTGTTTACTAAACATTAGTTACTGAATCAGAATGCAAAGTAATTGCATTCCAATATAGCTCAAAAATAGCTCAAAATATATTAGTATTGGTAATCGAGGTGTGTAAAATCAATCAATGTAATTGAATAATCTGTAAATTATGGTTCAACTCAAGTCTGGTCTACACTGTTTGTGGAACAGACAAAGTGTACAAGTGGCGTTCCAGAATGCATGTCCATAGAGCATGCACACTGCCCTCACAACTGATCTGTTGGAGCCAACCCCATTGAGTAATGAGTATAGACCATTTCAACTTTAAAAACAAAAACAGTACCTATGTCGTTCTCAAACTACTTCTACCACATTTATATCACACCAAATTTCCATATGGAATGTTAAAAAGGAAGCCCTGTGGGACCAGCTGATTGAACTCTCTGGAAAGGGTCTATTGTGGAAGCTATAACGGCTGTCATGATGGGTTTGGTTGGTGCGGGTGTAAACAATCCTTGACCCGTCCATCACTAGCTAACGCCCATCCTTTGCTGTGTTTGTGTTTGTGTTTGTAGAATGGTGCGAGTTCAGCCCGTATGAGGTGGGCTTTCCAAAGTATGGTGCATTTGTCCCCACTGAGCACTTCGGCAGTGAGTACTTCCTGGGTCGCCAGGTCAGGAATGTACCAGAGGCACGGATGCCATTCCTGATAGGTATGACGTGAACGAATCTGAGGAGGAGTGTGTGTGTGTGTGTGTGTGTGTGTGTGTGTGTGTTTTTAATGGATGAAATGAAGCAACAGAGGACTGCAGTACTGACACTCAGTGCTGGCAGTCTGTCCCTCGCTAATATGCACATTTCCAGTTTGTGTGTGTGTGCATTTCTCTCTCCTTCTGTGTGTATTTGTATATGTGTGTGTACATGTGTGTTCTGTAGGACTCTGGAGTAGTGCCATGTCGGTCAGCTGGAGTGATGTATGGCACTATGTGACAGGCTCCAAACCAGCCTGGATTAAGGGAGATGTCACCAATACAGGTACTAGTTGCTGCGCAATGCACAAAAACACTCCTTACATGTTTATCACACATAAGCACCACTAGAGATGAGGCCCCTAGAATCACCCTTTATTTCCCCCCCCGGCAACATCCCTGGACACTGACAGTAAGTATCTGATGGATGCTGATTTCTGGGATGCCATTTGAGATATTTAATATCTGCTGATGTGATCATTGATGTCCCATCTGCTGGCTCCAGTTAGATTCATGTCCTGTTCCCGTCTTTCCTCTGCAGAGACGGACAACAGCAGATTGTCCACACTGGACACCCTTGTCATCAAGCCGAGAACCAGCGTGACAGAGATGATCTCTGACTTCTTCAGCAGCCGACCAATCTCCAGCCTGATCTACAACTTTATGCGGGGCATGAGTTTGCACTGGGACTACAACAAGAGAAGTGGATTTGTTGCAGAACGTGGTGAGATTAATTTTGCAGATCAAACATGTACAGTTGTTGTATCGCAGACTTTGCATTCCATATTATATCTCATTCAGTATTTATATATTGCATATAGTATTCTGCTATATGTTTATGACATATGTCTGAATATATAAGTGGGCATGTGTGTCTGTCTGTTTGTCATGTCTAAGTGTGTCTGTGAATTATGAAGCATTAACCATTTTGTTTATTAATCTGTCTTTGGGGCTACTGTCCAGACACCCACCCTGATGCATTCCCAAACCAGATGACGCCGACAGATGGCACTCTAAATCTGGTGGATGCGGGGTTCGCCTGTAACACAGGATTCCCTCCGCTGCTTAGACCCCATAGGCGCATGGACCTCATAGTGTCCCTCAACTACTCCTGGGATCTGGATCAGTTTGAGGTTTAATATACCAGTTCCCCACTGTTTAGCATGAAGCACGGCATTATTTCTGCAAAATTCTCAAACCTCCAGGCCTTGCCTATACCTCTCTTACAACCTCTGACCCCACAAGCCTTCCCCGATCCTCTTCTGTCAGTACAGTGATACAAAGATACAAGGAAATTTTATTGTCACATATGGTCACACGGTCACTGAGTGTAAAAAAAATGCAGTGAAATTGTGTCTGTTTCTTAGTGCATTTGTGCATGGGGGGGGTTAAGAAAGGGGCAGGATGAAGTGCATAAAGTGCATGGGTGGAGGTGGCTATTAAGATGGGTGGGTGGATGGGTGGTAAAAGTGATGAATAGTGTACATTAGTGTACATTATTCATCTTGGCATGGTCTGTGTATGCTGATAATCACAATGATGAATTCTTGTCAAAGGGCAATATGCCTATGTAAGCCTATGCAGCCCAAACGGTGTGTGAAACGCTTTATGGGACTTTAAGGTGACATTGGAGGCAGGGATCTTTTCCTCTGAACACAAGATTGGTTTACCTGTCCGTGTGTCTCTCAGGTGTTGAAGAAAACCCAACAGCAGTGCGCCGACCACAGGATTCCGTTTCCCCGCATCGATTTCGACCACATAGAGAAGGAGCCCATGAAGGAGGTGTATGTGTTTGAGGACGAGGAGAACCCCAGGGCTCCCATTGTGATTCACTTCCCAATGGTCAACCTCACCTTCAGGGAGTTCAAAGCCCCAGGTATAGTGGACAGGTTGCAGTGGATTATTTACCTGTGACCAATGTCACCTTCAGATAGTTCAAAGCCCCCTAAATACAACTGCATACACAGATTGTGATTGACTTCTCTATATATATTGGACAGTGCATGAGCAAATAACAACACAACACTAATGGTGGAGTCCTGTTAGTCTACATCACGTCCATTATTCCCCTATATTGGGACACCTCGAAGGCTGTTATTCCACTTATCACCCGGTTGCCAGAATTATTTCTGGATGTTTCTGGATGTTATCTTCTTTTGTAAGTCGCTTTGGATAAAAGCGTCTGCTAAATGCATAAATGTAAATGTAATTTCTGTATTCATGTAATTGTTCTCTTTAAGCAGTAATCTACAAAAAATGGCTGGTTTGTAGCTCTGGTTTGGCTTCATGGGAAAGTAGATCCACAAGTCTGCTTGCTGTTATAGTTACCACTCTAAAGAGCATTGATATGAAACGGTGATTTATTTATTTATTTATTATCAGATGCACGTCATAGGTGTCCCATTATCAGGGAATAACAGACATCTTGTCATCCAGTCAGACAACAGTATTTCATTTCTCCAGCTATGATAACTGTGCTGGGAATATCTGATAACACTAGCATCCTCTGCTTGTTATGCCAAGGTGTGAGACGCAAGGGGGAGGATGAATTGAAACAGGGGGACCTGGATGTGAGCACCAATGCATCACCGTATGTCACTACCTACCTGGCCTACCAGCCTGAGGACTTCCAGAAGCTGATGGATCTCACATACTACAACGTCCTGAACAACCACGAGGTCCTGCTGTCAGCGCTGCGTCAAGTGCTAGAGAAAGACCAAGTCGGTGAACACAAGGATGAACACAAAGACCACACCTGTCACTGATTAGATCAACTGTGTGTTTTCACTTTGAGTAGTTGGAGACTTCTCAATTCTCAATGTGATTGAATAAAGCACCTCTGATGGTCAGTCCTGTTGTCAATCAGCAGATAAATGCAGTGTAATATACACATGTAGATGCAAACCCCACTTAAAGATAATATGGCAATGTGATTGTTGGTGAACTGAAGATTCTCACTGAACTTTAGACTACAATGCTAGACAGCAAACAAAATATTGTCCATTATGTAACCAATGCAATTCCAAAAGAAAAAAAATCCACTCTCTGAATAACTGTATGGAATGAGAGAGAGAGAATCCATGAAGACAAAGATGATCAGACAAACGTGCTCGACCTTAGTGTTTATGAGAGTGTTCTTTAATGCTCCTGTTGTGGGAATGCAGAAGTGAGTGAGTGAGTATAGGCTTCAATTAAAAAAATACATCTCAAGGACACAGCAATTGTTAGTCACAATGGATTTGAATACTGGAAATTAAGACTGTTGACAAATGTTAAACACAATAAATGAAAAGAAGCCAATGATCATTTTAAATGATAATTTTCATCAATTAATGTTTTGAAGTGAAATTAAAGTATTATTAGTGGTATGTTTAACAATGACTAATCTCTGTCAGTGGCCTGGCTTCATATAAGTCATTGTTAATTATAAAAACACTTTAATTCTGAATTTCATTTTAGATCCAGTATTTTAATCCTCATTTTAACTATATTTATAAATAAACCATCACTGTCATACTTTCTCTACCAACACAGTTACACCGCGATTGGTTGTAGTGATAGGTTGGTTGATTCAAAACTTAAATCAATTCAATAAAAGTTTCAAAACATTAAATGATGAAAATTATCATTACTAGTGCATTGCTGATAGACAGCAAATATTACATAGCTGGCAAACGGTAAACATTAATGTTGTATTACTGCTGAGTGATTTGTGGTGGGAAAGTTGACATAGCGGACATCATGTTGATCTCTCTTGTCGCTGTCAGAGTTCTTCTTAAAGGAGGCAGGGTTAGACACAGGTGCTATGACACTGCAGTAAACATCACTGGTGCATTGCTGGTGAGGAAAAGACATTGTCTAATGTGACGTGTGTCTTAGTCCTGTTGCCGGTTGGCAATTCTACACTGGATATATTACTTAGAGTTTCTCTTAATGTAGAAAAAAGAAAATATCTTTTAAACTAATTACACTGGGTTACAGGTTTATGTATATTATGGAAGTAGAATAATAATCAAACCAGATCAGATATTATCAACTATATTCTATGTTGAACATAAATGTTGCTGAAATATTTAAAAATACCTTGCTATCATTGTTCATCCTGTGGTGTTCATTTGGGTTGGTCTTTTTCCTCCTGTTTGCAAGAAGACAAGACAGCAATGTTGGAGATGGATGGGAATCTTTGTTCTATTGAATGTGTTGTTGCACATGAAGTGTGTTTTTACACTAACACTCACCACCAGCACATAATGGCCACAGCTCCCAAAATTAAGACAGGCAAGAGGGGGAGAATTACCATCGCACATCCCCAACACTCCACCCTGATGGTGCTATAGCAAGAAATGGTAGGGTATAAAAAGAAAATGGTAACACTTTCTAGGAACCCAGTATTCATAAAGCATTACAAACACATTCATAAAGTCTTATAACTAATGTCATTAGTGTTTATGACTGTACTTAGAAAGCATTATTTTATCTTACTAGCCTTCGCAACTTAAAGTCTCACAAAGCATTATAAAGCTTCAATTTGTTAATTGTGCTTTTATATGCCAATTACTCATGCCAAATAATTAATTGTTACAAAAGCTTAAGATAAATACATAATTACTCATGAAAATTAATACAGCACCATTACAGACACTAAGTACAGTGGTATGTTTCCTAGTATCAAAAGACCAAGGACCCATATAATGCTTTGTGACACTTCAAGTTGTAAAGACCTTTATGATAACATTACAATGCCTTATGAGTCCAGTCATGAGAGTGTATAACCAGTTATGAATATTTATGTATTCTAGATGCCATCTGCTGGGGAAATGTCCTCTGTGAGACCTTAGGCAACAGTGTTTAATCTTGTGTAACCTACATTTTTGAGGGAGACTGGTGCCACTTTTAGAGCTGAAATCAAGGAAATTATGAGGAAGAAGTTGGTATATTACACACTGCTGATTTTGAATATTTTGTATGCCAAGCTGAATATTCAGTTTTATGTCCGCCAATTAGTGTAATAACATAGATCCCCATAATAGAATAGAATAGAATAGAAACCAATCCAGCTACCATATATCTCCATGAAATGTCAGTGGATGACTTTGAGACTATGCTGTGTGGTGAGGTTAGGGGGTAACCGTAGGGGTTTTCTCTTAGCACTACATGCTGGCCAAGGTACATTTACATACACTTACTGGATACTTAGTTAATGGATTACTTAGACTTATTTCTTTGGAATCAGTATGCAAATATGTTTAGTTTGAAAGATTAAAGAAAAAAAAAGGAAAAAAATTGTAGAAAGGTTTGAGAACCACTGAATTTGACCAACCTGGAAACCACTCCCGGGTTATTTCCACTCCAGCGGATTTCTGAGAGCTAATTCCATTCCACGACATGCAGAAATACAGTCCCTCACCAAGAGCAGGTGTGATGTTTATAGTCTTCCTCAAACCCACACGTGTTGTTCCATGTCCATCCTGTCTGTACCAGGTGTAGTTGTGTATTGGTGGGCTAGCATCACTGCTGCAGGTCAGAGTCACTGAAGAGCACTCTGATACTTCACAAGTGGGGCTGATAGATGTGGAAGTGTTCTTTGGAGGAACTGTTCAATTATTGACATGAAAATGTTTTTTTTTTTTTTTTTTTTTGCATAATTGTTTTCTGATATATTTCATAAAATCTAGATTATAAGCAGACTGGAAGTCTGTGGAGGGTCTCTTTGGTGTTATTAGTGTCTCAGGGCAGGGCCACAGTTCACATCTCACAATGAGAAACACAAGTGTGACCTCTGGCTTTTAACCCTCTAGCCAACAAAATTACATCACGTTTAAAGTTTGCCTGAAGTATGTCTGCACATTTAGAAATCAATATCCAGTGTTAAAAAGAAACAATTGAAGGGTTCAGATGCAAAATGTTTACAAAAAAATATAAATAACAATATTCACTCTTCAACTCTTCAATTACACAACTTTGTGACAGTTTGTTAAGGGTAGAATTATTGTACTTTATCACCCGGAGAAAATAAATACTGTTTTCTGATTGGCTGACAGAGTGTCCGTTATTCCCTGATAACGGGACACCTATGATGTATATCTGGTAAAAAAAATGCCTATGCAGCGTCTATGACTCGTCTATTATTCCACTACATCGGGACACCTCGGTGGCCGTTATCCCTAGTGTAATTCTAGGTTCATGTGAATCCAATGCAGTTACTCACATCTGACACTTAGAGGCGCTGCAGGAGAGGGATGGTCCTCATATCCTCTCACAGCACAGGAGTAGTTGCCTGCATCCTCACTGCTGGCTGGAGTCAGAACCAGACTATTGTGGATGACTACGTGTTTTTTATCCACAGGCTTGGAGTCCTTATACCAGACGGGATTGTGTCTTGGACACTTAGTGTTGCAGGTCAACGTAACACTCCCTCCCTCTGTCACTGTATTTGAGGTAACCGACACCTGCAGATCTTCATATAAAGGAACTGTTGATTATGTTGATCTCTTTATTACCTGTAACAAAGAGATCAACTCCAGGTGCTCCTGTCCAATTATCTTTATTTGTATGGAATTTGAAGCAGTATTCAGCAGCATCACTGAACTTCAGATTCTTTATCTTCAGGCTGCAGTCACTCTTCTTCTACTCTTTATTCTTCCTCAGATCTTTGTCTTTTTCTCCACCGCTACATCCCTGATACCATAATGTTTTGTTCACTGTCTGGCCACTGGGATATGTGAACATGCAGTCCACAAAGACAGTGGAGCCTACCAGCGCACAGATTTCCTTTGGTGTGTAGATTACATTATATGAAGCCCAGACCCCTGCAACACAAATAGTAGGCTACAGTCTTCTGCTATGTAAAATAATGTATCAAGACACAAATGTTCAGGATGTCTGTTGTTGTCATAATTAACATTGTTTCAGTAAAAGTTGTTCAGTAATGATACAAACTATGTAAAAATGTATTAAAGATATCTTACCTGTGGGATACAAAAGGAATATTACCAAATATAGACTTCCTCCTCTGAGAGACAGGATAGTATCTGCAATGGCTTCTAGAATGTTTCTGGTTAAAGAAGAGCTGCAACCAACTCCCTGTGAGAGTTCAGAGGTTTAAATAGAGTGCACTTACAGGTTTCCCTGTGTTATCAACTGACCATAATCACATGACGCGGAAGGAAGGTTTAGGGAAATAAAGACCAAAACAATGACATCAGATATTTGGTTCTCTCATGAGCACACTCTCTGAACCTTTACCAACATTAACCAGGACAATAAATAGCAAGAGCATTTTTATATCTGCTGCTTCCTCGTGTTATATTTTTCCCAAAGGTTAAAGGTTAACATCAGTCCTTGGAATTATTCCTGGTCATGAATTTTCATCCATTCAAGAGTTTAACCATGTACGTGGATTCCGTTGTTGTGCCTATTAACATTTTATCATATGGCTTTCAAGAATACTGTATATTCCACTGACTTTGATTGGGCCTACTGCACATGATGACTGCTGTGAATCTGTGCTTCTGATTCTCCTCTTCATATCACCCCAACTTATTTTAATGGACCAAAAGAGCAAATGGTTGATGAGCTATATTCTTTTGAATGCTTGTTCCCCAGTAAACTGTTTGTTTATCAGCATATGTCATGGAATGATAACTAATGAATCTTTTAAGTTGTACAAAGTTTATTTTCGTGTTTTGGCAAGTAGCTATATAACACGCTGGATCATGTCCTGTTCAATATTAGAAAATAAGTCCCTTCAGGAAAACAGAACCTCACTTCTCTTCAAGGGTCTGTTTGCTTTGCCGGGACATATTTTTGTCCATATTATCATCCCTTAATCCCTTGTAATCCTGCCTTACATAAAGACAGGTAGGCAGGTTCAATTTTGTGTACTAAATGATTACCTTTTTATCAATACACATGGATTTTCCCTGTTCTTTACTCTGTACACACAGTGTGTTAAAAATTGACAAAAAGGGGAAATTCCTACACTGTGTGACTTCAGTATTATCAGGACTGAACAACTAATCTCATTCCCCAATGGACATCTAATTCCCCAATGGACATCAAATAACTTTCCTCTAGGATTTTGCCAGAAAGCGTAGGCCTCTGTGCATGACAACCTATCTGAGAATGACATGGAGAAAGTCCCCAACTTCCACGACAGAGATGACTGCATAGGACTGACAAGTCATTTACAATTAATCATTAATGTGGATTCCAGGCCAAAGATTTTTTGTCCCACTCTGGTGGACATTTCAGGCTATTTACACACGTTTTTCTGTGCAAAAGGTGATTTTGTCTGAGTTTTGGTCCTTTCTAAATGGGGCCCTGATAATTTTGCTCAGTAGTGGAAAGCAAACACAAATGTTTTTTTGTTGATTTCTTTTTCTTTTAGCAAATACTTACACAGCATAAATGAATGCACACTTTTATGAGAATGTACTTTTTTTTGGTTTGCTTGTTTTTTATCCCCAAGAAAAATCGGTAATGCAGATATTGTACAATGCACAGTCCAATATGGGACATTCTGTTGTTACACTATACAACAAACGATTATGAATGAATGATTGATTGAATGAATGAATGAATCAGACACATTTAGATATCCCCCCTCAGTAGATAGTATGATAGCTCTTATTGAACTTGAGACTTATCTACAGAAAACAAAATATAATCCATATTTATAATTTCCACAAAGAAAACACTATATGCTGAAAAGATGTTGAATCCTAAAAGTAAACTACATCAATGTGACATTATAGGTCATTTAGCTGGCAACATCACCCTACAACTTCCCTGGCTGTATTAGTCTTCTTAATGACACAGGACCACTTGTTGGTTTTGTGAGTGTGAGTGTATTTCACTGGCTGGCAGTGGGACCGGACACCTTCACTGCTGCATACACCATCTCGTCCTCTGGCTCTTTGACCTGAGGCTCAGCTTCAACGGGACTGCAGCTCAGAGACGCGTCCCACTTCCTGGTGGGAGTGAACTGAATGCTGGCATACTGAACATCTTCTCCATCACGCTCATGACCCAGGGAGTCAGAGGTCATCATGGATTGTGCAGGGTCTGATGCTATCGCAATTGCGTTGCTGTAGACCACACCACTGTTTTGCTATTGAGAGGAGATGATCATATGTTATCTGAGGCGAGGTATGTCCTGTATCTAATTGATTTTATGTTAGTCCTACTTGGGATATATAGATTTCCCCTATATGTATGGTATATGCTTATTTTATCATTGTGGAAAATAAACTCTATAATGTACACCAGTCATACGGTGATAGCAATAGAGCTACATCAAAAAACACGGTGTTATCCATTCATACATACATACATACGTTTGTGTGTGTGTTTGTGTGTGTGTGTGTGTGTGTGTGTTTGTGTATATGTGTGTGTGTGTGTTTGTGCGTGTGCGAGCATGTGTGTGCATGAATGCGTGTGTGTTGTGCGTGCGTGTGTATGCACATATGTGCCTAAATATTACTGAATAATTCAATATAAATACCTTTACATCATCTTCTTTCCTCGTTAGTTCTTCTCTAGGGATGGCCCTCTTCTTCCTTTCAGACACACACAAGAATAGACATTTACATATGCACATTTCATATTTCCATTAATGAACATTTAGCTCAAGAATATGCACATTTGCATGTGTTTCCATCAATTGTGCAATGTAAATTAAAAAAAGAAAATGACCTTATCAAGTGATGTGTTCTGACTACCCATGTTATCAAAACGACCGTGGATAGAAATGTGAATATATGCAAAATTTAACCTCCATCAAAACATAAAGTCTCCATGACCAAGCCAATGGGTATAAGTATATATTTGCAAATGCTCCATCTCCATCTACTTCAATCACTACCAAATCCAGTGGAGTAAACAGAACCATAAATATATGCAAACACTAGCAGATAATCTACACACACAATATTTTGATACTGTGTTAATTCATTCTGATGTTATGTTGACCAGTGTTTCTGATTGACACTCACCACCAGCACTTGATGACCACTGCTCCCAAAACCAATAGAGCTACGAGGGGCACAATTACTATCACACAGAGCTCCCCAACACTCCAGCCTGGTGGTGTTATAGGGAGACATGGGAATGCATGACAAGAACACTGACACAGATGTAATCTGGGAAACACACACCCCCATACACACACACACACACACACACACACGCACATATACAAACACACACACATACATACACACACATACACACACAAACACACACACATATACAAACACAAACACAAACACACACATATACATACACACACATACACACACAAACACACACACACACACATACATATACACATACATATACATATACATATACATATACATATACATATACATATACATACACAAACACAAACACAAACACACACACACACACATACACACACCACACACACACATACACACGCAAACACAAACACACACACACGCAGCACATGACTGTGGTGAATGATTGCATTTTTCTTCATATATTTTTTCTACTGTCAGTCTGCCCAATATAAATATACAGGACTCATAGTTAACTGTGTTTTTGATTTCAGTAACACTTTACTTAAAGTCTCTATCTACAAAGCATTACAATCACATATAATCACAAGGGTTTATAAATTATCCATTATATCTTATACAGCAATTATAATAGTGATGATAACCATTGATGTAACCATTCTCATAACTATTGATGAATGTGTTTATAATGCTTTCTAGAACAGGCTTTAAGTAAAGTGTTTTTGTCATTCCTATGTATTCCTCACGTGATCTTTGAGTATGCACACCTACACTGCTCATTATCCATCAACTAACCTGCAGATATTATCTCCATGAGTGCAGAGTTCTGGAAGCTAACCATATTTTGTGCTTCACAAAAAAATAATGTCCGTCACCAAGCACTGATGTGAAGATTACAGTCTTTCCAGTAATCGTATAAGATGTGCTAAATTGATTCTGTCTGTGCCAGTTGTAGGACTGCACAGGTGGGTTGGTATCACTGCTGCAGGTCAGCCTTACCAAACCCCCCTCCAAAAGTTCACAAATGGACCAGACCAGACAGATACTGAGCTGTTCTTTTGAGAATATATATAGAAAAAAAAAAACAAAAAATAGCCATTACACCAACCTGCATATGTTATTTCCAATACTGTAGAGTTCTGGGAGCCAACTTCATTTTGTGCCTCACAGAAATAAAGTCCTTTCTCACCAAGAGCCAGGGTGACGTTTATAGTCTTTCCAGTACCCACATGGGATGATTCCTGTCCATTCTGTCTGTACCAGGTGTAAGTCTGCACTGGTGGGCTGGCATCACTGCTGCAGGTCAGAGTCACCAAGCTTCCTGCTGACACTTGGCAGGTGGAACTGGCAACTACAGTGTTCTCTGGAGTATCTGTGTGGAACCACAAAAGGATTAATTCAATTGGGCTTGACCAAATGAGCATTAGCTACCTCAGCAGGGCCAGGAACATCCTAAAGGACAATACCCACCCCGGTTTCCATCTCTTCAACCTGTTGCCATCTGGCAGGCATTTCAGTGCCTAACAGCCAGAATAAATAGACTGAGGGACAGTTTCTATCCCAAGCCATCACCATACTGAACTCACACATGCAGACCGCATGCATGACTACGTTTTTTGTATGTGGGTGAGTGTCGTGTAGTGAAACCGCTCTGACACACCATCCCCATGTGCATTCCTGTACAGCTAAATAAGACACCCCCCCACCCCGATACTGATTGTCATTTATTTGTTTTATTATCTCCACCACACACTGTATTCAGTTTTATTTATACAGTGCCTTTTACAATAGTATTGTCTCGTGGCGCTTCACAGAAGGAGCACCCAAGAGCAACAGGGGCAAGGAAAAACTCCCTTATGTACTCTACTGTATGCTGCTTGCCAGTTTGTACTCATGTCTGTCGTATCTGTCTCATTATCTGTCTGGCTACTCACTGGCTTTACATAGGTGTTTTTCTTTCTCTTTTATTGCATAGTAGTTTTGTACAGGAGTTTTTGTATACTTTGTAGTAGTTTTGCATAGGACATATTTATACTTTGTGCGGTGTGCACTTTTAAGGAGTTGCTTTAAATCTCATTATACTGTGTATAATGACAATAAAGGCTTTCTATTCTATTCTATAAAGAAATCATTAATAACACAATTCCCGGAATATTACACAATGACACATTACACAATTCACAATGTAGTACACAATGTATCAGACAGGGTCAGGATGTCATTAAAATGCAGTTGCTCACATCTGACACTGAGGGGCGCTTCAGGAGAGGGATGGTCCTCATATCCTTTCACAGCACAGGAGTAGTTGCCTGCATCCTCTCTGCTGACTGGGGATAGGATCAATCTGTTACTCCAGGTGGGGTAAATGGTGGTTACATTCCTGGCCCTCAGGTACCAGATGTAGGTGGGGTTGTTACTCAGGGTGCAGGTGGTGCTGCAGGTCAGAGTTATGTTCTGTCCCTCTGTCACTGTATTGGAAGCTACTGACACCTGCAGACCTATAGAATCCAACAGAATGTGATGCAAATATACTGTAGTATAAGATTAGATTAGGTACAACTTTATTGTCATTACATATGTAGGAATACAGATTAACAAAATACAGTTTAGCATCGGATCAGAAGTGCAGAAAGAGCAATATGTACAGTATGTACAGTTAAGAGCAGTTATGTACAGATAAGGGCAGTGTAAAAGTGGGAATAGATATGTGCAGATTATGTACAAATGAATTATGGTGGGAATAGCTATGTGCAGATTATGTGCAAATTAGTTATGGGAGCAGTTATTTACAGATAGGGCAGTGTAAAAGATAAGTATAAATTAGTATTGATTTACAAAAGAGCAATGTGCAGATAAATTAGTATTGATTTACAAAAGAGCAATGTGCAGATGATGTATGTTAGGATACAAATGTTCTATACTACTATGCATAGGCAAATCCACAGATGTACAGATATGCAGATATACAGATGTAATATGGACAAATATATAGGTTTGTAGATATATATTATAACATATGTATATACAGATGTACAGATGTGCAGTGGAAGATAGGCAAAGTGCAATTGATATATCTACAGTAGTGAAGAGAAGTGCTCTGAACAGATTATGCCAGGGTGTATAAGCCATTTTCTTTCCTACTATGCGTGAGACAGTGGTGTCTTCCTTACAGGTGTTTTATACAATATTGCAGAGCACCATCAAGGTCATGTTCATTTGTCACATTATTCATTCACATGAGGAATATGTAGTACTGTGTACTCAGTATAAATAAATTCTCATTAATGACCCTGAACTAATGCAGACAAATTACCTGTGACAGTAAGAGTAATTCCTGGTTTTCCAGTCCATTTCCCGTCCAGCTTATTAGTAACAAACCTGAAGCAGTATTTAGCAGAGTCACTCTGTCTCAAATCCTTGATCTTCACACTGCAGTTATTCTCTTTGTTGCCCAGATATTCCAGCCGACGTTCAGGATTGCTAATTCTGCTACATCCTTGAATCCAGAATGTTTTTTGTACTTGATAGCCATTGGGATATGTGTATGTGCAATTCACATTAATAGTTGAACCCACTGAGGCACAAACATTCTGAGTGTAGACTACATTCCACGTTTGACATAAAACACCTGCAGTATAATTAGTACTTGTTAATACAAAGTTAAAATCAACTATGTCAACTATGTTAAAAGAAGGGTGAGGAAATGTCTGCTGGTGTTTCAGTGAAAAGGAGATGGACATACAACATACAACTTGATAAATCACATTTAAGTATGCAAATAAAAAATCCTCATCTAGAAATTTCCAGTGTGCATCAATCCCCTATGTGAATATAAATTGGATTCATTTGAAGGGGGTGGATCAACTCTTGATCTGCATCAGCAATAATGTGATTAAAGTTGATGGAAACTCCCCCACTTGCACTCATTGGCTTTATCATAGAGACTTTATGTTTTGATCCCACAGCTAGTCAGAACACATCCCTTGATTAGGCTAATGTCCATTTTTAATTTGCATTACACAGTTGCTGAATTTTCCTTAATGTACATATGAAATTCAAATAAGTCGGATGGAAACTCTGCTATTACTACTACTATTAATGCGAACATGAAATGCAAATAAGATGAATGGTAACGCAGCTACTAAATCGGTCCTGAGGAGCAGATCACATTACTGAAATACAAATCACCCTCCAACTAATGAAACATCACTTACTTGGGAGGTGCAAAACAGCCAAAAAAAGACTTCCTCTTTGAAGAGACATAACTGCATTTGTTTGTGTATAAGCTCTATATTTATATGTCTACATTAAACAGCATTCCAATGAATAATATACAACGCTTGAACCCTGGTGCAGTACATTTATGCACAGGTAGTTGTTTTGCATAAGCTCTTGTTCAAGACAAATACACAGAAAGATAAAGAAGGGGAAGTTACAACTAACAGGAACAACAAAAAATGTTTTCTTTTTCACCATCAGATAAATTACAAAAATATATGTACACTACATTTGCCTGGGGGTGGCACTGTGGGAGACCAGAGTCTGTATAGGTCTAATATTTACTTGGAAGAAGGGTGAGGAAATGTCTGCTGGTGTTTCAGTGAAAAGGAGATGGACATACAACATCCAACTTGATAAATCACATTAAAGTATGCAAATAAAAAATCCTCATCTAGAAATTTCCAGTGTGCATCAATCCCCTATGTGAATATAAATTGGATTAATTTGAAGGAGGTGGATCAAGTCTTGATCTGCATAAGGCATAATGTGATTAAAGTTGATGGAAACTCTGCATAATTTGCATTTATCCCACTTGCACTCATTGGTTTTATCATAGAGACTTTATGTTTTGATCCCACAGCTAGTCAGAACACATCCCTTGATTAGGCTAATGTCCATTTTTAATTTGCATTATACAGTTGCTGAATTTTCCTTAATGTACATATGAAATTCAAATAAGTTGGATGGAAACTCTGCTATTACTACTACTATTAATGTGAACATGAAATGCAAATAAGATGAATGGTAACGCAGCTACTAAATCGGTCCTGAGGAGCAGATCACATTACTGAAATACAAATCACCCTCCAACTAATGAAACATCACTTACTTGGGAGGTGCAAAACAGCCAAAAAAAGACTTCCTCTTTGAAGAGACATAACTGCATTTGTTTGTGTATAAGCTCTATATTTATATGTCTACATTAAACAGCATTCCAATGAATAATATACAACGCTTGAACCCTGGTGCAGTACATTTATGCACAGGTAGTTGTTTGTACATTTATGCACAGGTAGTTGTTTTGCATAAGCTCTTGTTCAAGACAAATACACAGAAAGATAAAGAAGGGGAAGTTACAACTAACAGGAACAACAAAAAATGTTTTCACCATCAGATAAATTACAAAAATATATGTACACTACATTTGCCTGGGGGTGGCACTGTGGGAGTCTGTATAGGTCTAATATTTACTTTTTATTTTATTTTTGATTAACCTCTGGTCAAATGAGATAGCAAGAGAGAGAGAGAAAAAAAGGGGAAGTTACAATTAGTTAGACATTGTGTGTGTTAAAACAGCAAACATACATGAGGGATGCTTCATTTTTCTCTTGAATGTCAAGGGTTTACTTAAGGGCACCTCTGTCTGCCTAAGGAAAACACTGAGAGAGAAACATGGAGAAAATCCACAGCAGTGGACGCCCAAGCATGACTGGCTGGATACGCATCAACCAATCACGTCTTTGGTTACTCCTAATATGGGCAACCCACATACAATTTGAAACCTAAGAGTGAATACTATTGAATAAAAATGGTGTCAATCACCTGAGTACTGAATAATTAAACGATGTACCACATTTTTTCCGCTTACCCCAAACACGGAAGTGGTTCAAGCGTGTGAGCTAGACATCAAAACGACAATGAAACAAATAACAATTGACTGATCAACTGGTGTTGTGGAGGACATATGAGGCTTTTGTCATCTATCGATGGTTTCGAGATTTAACGTTGTTCTTTAATCGCTACGAGATCGGAATAATCACGTTAATTTCCAATGGGAAAGGAATAGACATTCTTCGCTATCATTTGATTTAGCTCAAAACATATAAAATGCAAAAGGTTGTCCCCGTCTAGTAATTTACTATTTGGGATATAAAATTACTGTAGATGACATAAACAAGCTAGTTTGGTTGCTTCAACACGTTAAAAGTGACAATTAACTTGACGAGGCACGGACATTGTTTACCATTGAATCAAGTGAGACATTTTCTTTATTTTTTTTCGAGACAACCGTAACACATACACATCTAAAATGTGTGCTTGTAGGAGTATAACCACACATTAAGTAAAAAATAACAGCTGAAAAATCACTAGTTTTTTGGAGTTTATTTGATTTAAACTATTTGAGCTTAAAAGAATGTGGCATTATTGGCCAGGTTGACATAATAAAAAATGTAGTTGCTCACATCTGACACTGAGAGGCGCTGCAGGAGAGGGATGGTCCTCATATCCTCTCGCAGCACAGGAGAAGTTGCCTGCATCAAGGATAGGATCAATCTGTTACTCCAGGGTGTATAAGTCATTGTCTTTCCTACTATGCATGAGACAGTGGTGTCTTCCTTACAGGTGTTTTACACAATATTGCAGAGCACCATCAAGGTCATGTTCATTAGTCACATTATTCACTCACATGAGGAATATGTAGTACTGTGCACTCAGTGTAAGTAAATTCTCACTAATGACCCTGAACTAGTTACTATAGTTAGTTATATTTACTCATTGACTTGTTTTTGCACAAGTTTATGTTTAAAACAAATAGACAATAAGATAAAGAAGCAGTTAACAATAAAACAGAACAACTTTTTTTCTGTCACTTTTAAGAACACCAACAAAGTAACTAAAGCATGTACAGGATATGCAATCAGTAAACATCACTCCAAATTTCATTGTGGTCACTGAATCTTAACATTAAACCTAGCCTGTTGACCCCATTGGGGTGAGACCAAAGTACTGTATAGACCTAAGATTTGCCTACAGTTACACATTGAGATAGTTAAGGTGTCATGAAACAGACAGACCGGACCACAGTTGCATCAAGTTACTACAGTCTTTATTTAAGGATTGGGGGGAAAGGGGAGTGTGAGCGTGCTCCATGAACGCCCCCTCGGCGCGGAAGTGTGGGAGGCACGCAGAGCAGGGAAGGGCAGACAGACAGCACTCGTGGTCAAACAGGCGTCGGATCCGGAGGAACAGACAGGAGTCAGGATTCAAAGTGCTTGCCTTCAGCTATTATGCGTGCAGGTTCGCTAATTCTCCGACAAAGTGTGGTAGAAACAGGGGAACTAAATACAAACCGTGATTAGGGGAAAGCAAGACACAGCTGGGGAGAACGATAGGGAACAGCCAGTGAAAGCAGGTGAAGACAATCCGGTGATTAACGGGGAATGAGGAAGTGAGATGACGTGATTGAAACCAATTAAGCTTGTGAACGGCAGAAACGGGAGGTGGCAAAGACAGACAGGACAGGGTGGTGACATAAGGAAGGGGATATAGCTTTATCATGGAAAACCTGTGTAATAATCAGCTCATGTAATTATTCAATCTGATCTCACTGCTGCATCAAGTTAGTTAGTTGTGCTGGTGGGATTTACAGTACGAACCAGAAACTTAAATTAATTTCACTTCAGTAATCAAATTAACTGGATAGAAAACAGTGGGACACTACATCTCATGTTGGTCAACAAAGTATCTGTTTCTTCAACAAACTGTTCCATTTATAGCTCTTTCCTGTGTATGACTGAAACTAATGGGTGATAGAAATTACTTACTCCTTCTTGTCAGAGTCCCATTACATGGTATAACTTGTTTTCAGCATTAAAGTTACAAGTTACCATCACGGCAAAGTTGCCAGTTTATGCAATAAAAGGAGAAATGTGAATCAATCTATAGCCCTGTTGTTCCAGGTCACCAAGTATTGTCAGTAAAACTTGATTCATGCAACGAATAGTGACTTACACATTGATATATAATTTGGATATAAACAGAAAATTGAATCAAAAATGTAATGCTGTTGATAGCTTTTTATTGTTATACCTTCAGACATGTAATCTTTACAAACTTTCTTTTTTAAAATACTACAAACCCATGTAAATCTTTATTTAAATATGGAACACTTATTATTCTTCTGATTGTGGGTACAGCAGAAACTACAGTGGTAAACTGTACCTATTCATGTCAGTGCAAATAATCAATAATCACACACATCACACATGGGACAAATATATGCCTAAGATACGCAAAATATTTTACAATCAAAGATTACTTTGGGTGTTCCCATCAGAGACGAGTCATCATGTCATTTGTTTCCAAAGGCAGTGAAGTTCCTCTATTGTGGTTTCCACTGGAAAGTCGCCTTGTTCTGTGAAGGAAATGCACTCATACTTATTGAGTCAATACTAAGCACCCATGTCAAAAATGTGCTGCACAAACAAGTGTATTGTAAAGAATTAGTAAAATGTAGTATAGGCCTAAATTGAAGGACAGAACTGGATGTGAATCAAAAGCTCTGTCGTTCCAGGTCACCAATTGCTATTGGTAGGAAAAACCAAAAAGTGCACTGGCAGCTAACGTGTAGCCAGTTACATTGATTGTGGAAGTTGCGGATGCGACGTTGATGTAACGATTCAGTACAACATGCGGTAACCTCCCATTTCGTCCTACTATCAGTCCTACTAAGTTACTCCTGCTTTACATATGTACACCCTAACCTTTGGAGCCTCACTGCATGTGTCATACCACTACGTCTGTCACAACTTCATTACTCCTTCTTTAACTATTAGTAAAAATGGCATTATGTTGCAGGTCTAATAACTAGTTAAAGTTTCGAGTAAGTAGACACTTATCCAAAGCAACACAGCACCGTGGGGCTCGGGAATCAAAACCAGGTTAACGGATTGTACGAGTGTACCAGCACTGGTGTTCTTGACTCCTAAACCCCATACTCACATGAGCACAGAGACTGGAACCATAGCAATAAATATGGCCAGAAAGACCCCCAGAGTGATGACAGTGGTCTGATTGTATGTGTGAAGGACAGGGCCTGTACAGCCCTCCTCCACAGCGATCTCCAGCCCAGGACCCAACACCTTCCCCAGCTCTGTCTTCACATTCTCCTCCACAGTCTTCAATCGTCTGGACAATTACAGGACACACACACACACACACACACACACACACACTCACACACATAAAGTCCTCATAATTAATGTTCTCATAAGTCCTTATAAACAATTCTTTCCTTCATTTAAAGTCTTACCATCAAATCTCACTATAACATTTTTATTACTGACTTACTACCACAACAAACAGGGTACTATTGTTTAGAAATAACAAATTTAGACGAGATTACGAGGGCATTTGGGGTTCCTGATCATGTATCTATATCAATATATGTGTATATAAGACAATATTAATTGGATAACATCAGGATGATTATGGAACCTAGATGCTGCTGATCATTCATGTGTGAAGCAATGCCTGATGAAATGCTTCCATCAGCAAAAACCTTTGTCAGTATTATGGCATATAAAACACATTATCAGTGTGAGATAGTACCCGATGATATGCTGTAGATCAATGTCTCATTGATGCCTTTATCACCAGCTTGTACTGCCTCAGGATACACATCAGAGACTCTCCCTACCTGGGCAAACATAACGACTGGAGTCAACATCTGATTACAATTATGTAGTCGGTAGTATTACTAATAGTAAATAGAGCATAGAGAATAAAACAATGTAATATTTAAAATGTATAGTAGTACCGATAATAGTAGTACCACTGTGTACCAGTACTAATCTCTGTCATTATTTTAATGTCTATATGATAACTTCATCAGACATTAATGTGATGTGCATGTTTTCTTGCAAATGAAAATTATACTGTACACTCACCCAGTTCTCCAGTATATTTGTCTCATAGACATTGTGTTGAAAATATGGGTTCAGGTTGTCAACATCTTGGACATTAATAATCCCATCTGCCGTGCTGGAAAGGCCTCCCTCATCCCACATACATACATACTGTACATATTTACATACTGTGCATATTTTAATACATACATACATACATACATACATATATACATTAAAATAAAACATGATTGAGTTGAAAACAAAGTCACGCAACAAATCCACCACTAATCCACCAATGCAATATTTCAGTTGTGATAGAAACAGGAGACATAGTATGTTTTGATACCTGTTGTGTGATTTGGTAGAAGACTTATGATGTGATATGTTACTGTATTTGTTAGATATTATGTTGATTAACCTTGAGCTAAGGATAAGGAAAACATCATCATCATAATTAGTATTATTATCTCAGGTTTTACCATATTGCAATATATGCAACAGGGCTCACCAGTATGGTGTATATGACTTTGCCATTGACAGGAGAGACATCTGCATCCACTGCCTTGACCGTGAGCACAGCACAGGTCTGGCCCGGGAATGAAGACAGAGTGACATACAGATGAATACATTTACATAGAGCAACTACATTTACATAGAGCAACTAGAGCAACTAAGGGTTAAGTCTCACTGGCATGGGTGGCAGCCAGGATTCAAACCCTCAATTTACAGGCTACTAGCATGCTAGCCAGATTCCTTAACCACTATGCTACAATAGCAATGGTGCATATATTAGTAGCAATACTACATGCAACATGAAGTATACAGTGGTTAAGGTGACAGTTGCAGATAGACATGACAAGCAAGACAGGCTGTATAATGATGCTATAAAAACTTAGGCCTAATGTTTAGCATGCATACTAATGGCTATGATATTTCTTACATGGTGTTGAGTATGCACACTTCAAATGAATGTGATTTATTTCTAGCTTGTCAAGAGTTTGTCAAGAGCTTGTCACAGTTCTTACCTCTGGCACAATCTTCCTGTATTCAGCATTCTCAAAAATCGGCAGATTGTCATTGATGTTATCAATCTGCATCAAACAAATGTTTAGCTTCTAAAAAGAAGTTATGGCAGCAGATAGTTGAATCACACACAAAGTGACCGTTGCATCTTTTGTAATATTAGATTAGATTAGATTCAACTTTATTGCATTACACATGTATAAATACAGGTAACGAAATGCAGTTTGGCATCTAATCAGGAGTGCAAAGAGCAGCAAGTGCAGTATATACAGTATGCAGTATGTACAGTTAAAGAGCAAATTATATACATATAAGAGTAGCAATAATAAATAGGCAGAAGAGCAATATACATGTAAGGTGAAGAGATAGTAAGGGTAATATACAGATGTGCTATATAGATTCAATATCAGGGCAATATACAGATGTGCTATAGAGATAGTTATGTACAGATGTATTAAGTATATACAGATGTACAGATGTGCAGTCCAAGGGCTATAGCAGCATAGCTATAGCAGCAGAGTGTGAGGTTCAGTGGGGGACAGAGTTCAGTAGTGTGACGGCTGTGGGGAAGAAGCTGTTCCTGAACCTGGTGGTTTTACTCTGTAGGCTCCTGTAACACCTTCTGGAGGGGAGGAGTTGAAACAGTTTGTTGGCAGGATGAGAGGTGTCCTTCAGAATGCTGCGTGCCCGCCGCAGACATCTTTTCCTATGGACATCCTCAATGGCAGGAAGTGGAGTCCCTGTGATTCTCTGAAATATGCATTTTTTTCTTATATAATATTCATTTCTTTTTGAGATTTGGAATGCCTGTAGTCTGACTTACCCCAGTATTAATACATTGTATGCCATAGTACAGATACCCACATGACTATAAGCAGACATTTGGGAACACAGATTCAGGGATACATTCAAAGATCAGAGATTCAGAGATTTTATTTCTTATTTTTTTCACATTTTTGCCAGGACTGAAGACCTTCTAACACTTACTCAAAGACAAACTCCTATTACAAGATTGCAGTCACAACCAAACACTACTACTGGCTAGCATTACTACTACCAATCATATTAAGAAGAAGAAGAAGAAGAAGAAGAAGAAGAAGACAGACTTACATCTATCAATACTTCTGCATCCAGTGGTTTCCGCGTTTGGATCACAGCGAGTGACATTCAGTTTCAGAAAGTCGAGGTGAGATGGATAATTGTATGCCTCTAAAGCAATTGTGTCATTTTCCCTAATTCCTCTCATCACATTTAAGTTCCCTGTCAGATAGGTTAAGGGGAATAGGCACAGCAAGAGAGTTACACCAGAACTCTGATAGCCTATTCAGCAATGACTGATTTAATGAAACAAAATTGGTAGATTTGATCAGATAAATCATATACAAATCATTTGGATGTTTCCTTTAAAGTGCTGTAATCCTAAGAGAATTTAGAATGTAGGTTAGACTCTAATTATGTGTTAACTTGAATTACACTCTCCTCTGTAAATCTAAAGTGAACTGGGAAGGTTCAAACCAATGTTTTATCAACTAGCCTTGTCAAGGTGTTTAGTTATATGCAACTGAACTTTTGGAGCTTGAAGACATCTTCCCATCACCAGGCCAGAACTGAAGAAGCCTTTTGGATGAAAGGTGAAACTTCCTCAACTCCAAAAAGAAGTCTAGTTGCATATAACTGAACACTTTTGCTACCACGAATGAAAATCTTCATAGACATCACTTAGTCTTGGATAGCTTTGGTGTCAGTCGGACTAACAACTGGCACACAGGCCTTAACTGACCTTACAAAAACATATCCCAGCTGCAAGTAAGTGAGTTTGTGTAAGACAAGTTTATGCTTTATCTGTCAGGGTAATCTAGTGTTTTATTACTTTGCTATTGCAATTTGACTTAGTAAGTACTGTTCTATGATCTTCTGTGATTGACTTTACCTGTGAATCCTTAATCTTTTCTTCCCAAATACACATTAGTCCCTGTTTGGCAGTTTACATAGGAACCTAAAAATGTGAACATAATACAGGACAAAATCACACTCTTAAAATACACAGTGCAAATTCACAGCAATGTAATTTGGCATGCATGCAGTAAATGGCATTCAAGTTCTAAGAGGGATGAGTCAAAAATATCAGCTGATTTTGTATTATTATTGAATTCATCACAAGACATTTTTGCAAGCATTTAGGTTCTCACTACATCATGACATACTGATATCCTAACTGAAATTTTAGATTCACAAATTACCACAAAACATCTTTTCCTGCTGCATGAAAACATTTGGTAGCACAAATGGAGTTGTTGATTGTATGTTTTCATGTTGAAAACCACACAGCTTTTTTGACGTCAACATGGAGATATTTTTGTGATGTATGAATGCAAAATGTACTTACTTCCTAGTGGGAAACTCAGAGTAGTGCTGAAACTGGAGCTTACAAGTAGAACCATCAACACCCAGCCATCATCCCGACAACATAAGTCCCTTAACTAACTCAGAGCAACCTGGGCAACAATGCCAGAAGCCACATGGTTTGCACTTTATCTCTTGTTGTGTGGCCTATCTGCAATGCTCTCTTGGTGTTGGTCGCCAGAGGTATAACACAGTATGACTGAAACAGATAAGCTTGTGCTCCACATAGTTTTTACACTGTAGTAATGGGGACATGCAAGTTGATCAAATTCTAGCCTAGAGCTTATAACATTCCAGCCTCTATTGCAGGGAAAAGTTCAAAGGTGCAACATGGTAAAAATGTGTTACACAATAAATGTCTTCTTATTGCCATTAAGCAATGCCCTATGCCGGTTGCAGATTGCTCACGGTTTTTCTGATCTGATCTTCTGGCAAGTTGCAAAGAATAAAATAAAACACAATAATAGCCAAACCCTGAGGTAATCACATCAGTAACTTTATTTATACTGTAGGTTGCATTTGAACAAGATTCCCCTTCTTTTTGAAGAATCACAAGAAAACTGCATTGGAAAGGATCAACACCTGCCTTAGGTCCAGCACTTTTTGTAATGTGTGCACCTTGTTTACGTTACAGTCAAACCTTGATCTGATAAATGTTGAGCAAGAAGTTATAAAAGATGAGCTGGCAACGAAACAAACTCAGAGAAGCCTGGCCAAAGGAGTACAACTTAGTTGTTGAAATAAAGCACTGTAAAACCCTGAGGTAACCATAAATGTCTTGGTACAGCTTATCATCAGATAGATAGATAGATAGATAGATAGATAGATAGATAGATAGATAGATAGATAGACACTTTATTGCCACAAAACATTGTTGGTGGTATTAGCTCAATAAGAGAAAAACTTAGAAAAGGTAAATAAATTGTCCAAATGTTGATCACTTTTCAACGGATGAAAAACATAGTTTATGAAAAAGTAAAAAAAAAAAAAATGCAATATAAGCCACATCCCCACCAACACTGAGGACTTCGGTATTGTATGCCATAAATTTCCTCTGATGAACATTGAATGTTCGCTTGATCGCTTGATCTATCAGCATAATTTTGGTATGGTTATGTTTCTTGTTACTTAGATTGTATTCTTGTTATATAATTGTTATATCAGGGCATTGTTGAAAAAGAGCTTAAATCTCAGTCATGTTCCTCTGAACAAAGAATGATTGATGATGTTGATGATGATGATGATGATGATGATGATGGTTCACAATACATATAATGGACATCAAAAAGGGATAACGGCCAAAAAGGTGATGCAAAAAGTGCGGAGTGGGGTTGCCTCCGCCGAGTCATTATTTCCATCAAACTGGTCACCTTGAATGCCATTATTCCACTTATCTCCCGTTTGTATTTAGGATACAATTTTATCTAGAACTTTCTTTATATTTAGGAAACATATGCATGAACTACAGAAAATAACTTATTATAGCTACTATTAAGGGGGGAAAGTACAGCGTGAAATACTTCACTACGGTTGTTATAATTACCATTTATAAGCACATTGAGAGATTGGTGATTCAAATTTTTTGGATCTACTTCAAAGATAGCCAACTTATAATATATGAGTTAATTCTCATCTCATCAGCCAATCAGGAAAGAGAATCCAATTGTTAAGGGAGATAATCTTGACTGACCAACATTTTGGTTTGTCTGTTCTAATATAGAACTATATTAGGTAGGTAGGGGTACTGCTACGCTTGACTAAATAACAACCTTTGTGTGAAGTTCTTTCAGTTTTGTATTCTTTGCCAAATCTGATGTCTGATTCCTGTCTTTATCTAAGAAGAAAGAGAGCTTATTATAGGGAAGTGCTGAGGTGTATTGTTTGTTCTTCCTTTCACTTTAGTGCAAAGTAGACAATACCACATGAATTGGAGACTGTGAAGCATGTACAGTATTGGTAGATGCCAGATTTATACTTAGCAGAAATGGAGATATTTTTGCAAGCTACATTGTGTCAGGAGTTCAATTTAGAGGCGGCTTGTGTCAAGCTGTTCCAAAGTCACTGCAGTCCCTCCATTGGGGTTTTGTCTGGATAGTCGTCTTGTTCTGTCAGCAAAATCCACCCATTACAATCCCAAACAAAACAATGATTACGCTTAAAAGTGCCTTATGTAAAGTGTAACCAACTGTGTACCAAGCAGTAATACCATACCATGTTAAAAGTGTAATATGATACATTAAAGTGTAATAGAGTACCGTAGTACTCAAAATGGTGTCATGCACAACGTAAGTACATGGTATTACATTTATTACTATTTTCTAACAGTACCGTAACATACACTCCTGAATACTTCACTCACATGAATGTAATACTGCATTAATACTTTGACTGCTAGTGTATCCAACTCCCAAACCCTTTACTCACATGAACACAGAGACTGGAACCAGAGCCATGAATATTCCCAGAAAGACCCCCAAGGTGATAACAGTGATCTGATTGTATGTGCGGAGGACAGAGCCTGTAGAGCCCTCCTCCACAGCGATCTCCAGCCCAGGACCCAACACCTTCCCCAGCTCGGCCTTCACACTCTCCTCCTCAGTCTGCAACCGTCTGGGCAATTCCAGGACACACACACACATACATGACAATACATACATGCACGCGCACACACACACACAAACACACAGAACACAGATACCAGGAAGGTTGGCTCCAGTTGTGTCACAACCAAGAGGGTGGAGTGGTAGTAATGAAAATTTAATTGATTACATTATTGGACAATGAGGAGAAAATCAAACAGTAGAGAAACTAGCCGAGCTACAATGTGAATTAGAAGCCTAGTCATATCTCTATACCTTTCATGCCTATTGGCCATCTCTGTCCACAATCTCCAAAACACTTAGGATAAGGTGACCAGACCTCTGAGATGAAAATCGGGGACATTTCCTTGAATTCCCGGGTACATGTTTATTTCTACAGTTTTTACATTAAGGCTTATAAAAAATCGGGGACAAAGTGGGTTTTCTTGTATTTTACCAGACCAGCAAAATTGGGGACTGCCTCTGGAAATCGGGGTTGTCTGGTCATCCTGGTTTAGAATACAATTAAAGGAGAACACATTTCTTATATGAGCTCCCCAAATGATATTGGTTGTTTGCTGGTGACGGAGCCATGCAGGCTCAAGTGTCATATGCAGGCGTGATTTCTATGGTGTTTTATATGGATATAACCATAGAATATCAACTTGATTAACACTTTTGTGAATAAGAGAGATAGAAATTCACATTTTTGTCGTGAACAAGGGAGAGAGGCTGAGCTGGGCAGTGGACAGTGGACTTTACTGGAAACTATGAGAACACAGATATGTGGCTTGTTATGTAAGCGATAATGTATTGTAGGAAAATATTTCCCAACAGGACAAAGAGGACACCGACACTGACGGCGAGGGGTCTTGATTTATCCTGAAGGGAAATATTTTCCTATAATGACCAGCAGGCACTACATTATCCCACTTATTATTATCCCACTTGCCAAAATGATGACAGAAACCTCTTTTAAATTCAATTTGTTACCATTTTGTGGCTTTCACAGATAAACAAATTGTTTGCAACTTGGACTTGAAACTGAACACAGCTGATGTCCTTTCACTTTCAATGACACTCCATTGTAGTAAGTGATTTGATCTCTACTCATGGAATGATATGGAAATGTGCATCTGAGGCAAAAAAAACTCTTGCCATTGACAATGGTCATTATACAGAAATAACTGACCTCTGAATGTTGGGAAAGTCCATTCAAAGTGAATGGAAGCTCCCACAGCATCCCAAAGCCAAATAATGAAGAAAACATAGCATTATACCGTTCTGTCACACTCAGTTCTGTATAGACAGTGGTGCTTGCTGCAAAGTACTTGTAATGATATTTTGAGCATGGTAAGAAGTTAAAAGCATGTATAAAGCCTGTCCCTAAGCTTTAGCACTGTAGCTACGTATCTAGGTGAGTGTGCTAGCAGGAGCATAATTCAATCTATCTGTCATCATTTGTTTGTTTTTTTTTTTCATTTCTAATTCTAGCGCCATCATTTGGGGAGTCACGTGTTGAACATGGGCAGAGTTATCGATTTGAAAAGATATGTGTTATTTATATTTATATATAGCTTAAATTTAAAGTGAGAAACAAAAGTCATACTGTTTGACTTGATCTTTATGCAAGACAGCTGTAGTGTTGTTCTCCATTGCAATGAAACTGACGTATGTTTTGGATTGGACTTCTCTTTGAATGAACTCAGCATTGTCAGTCACACCAATGATCCTCACGGTCCATCCCAACGCGCTCCCCAGAGACCTAACACAGACAAGGAGGAAGTGAGAGAGAGATAATGAAAGACACAGTGTTCGTATCAGAAAATAATGCACGTCTGAGGTGATAGTGTGGCCATGGCGCAAAGCAGAGGGGCTATTATGCCAAGAAAGTGTAACGTTTATAGATTTAAATCATAAAATAATACACATTCTAAATAGCACATCACAGTAGGAAATCTGACCAAGCAGTGGCATAAGCCATTGTATCCAGATAGATTTCCCATGAGCAACTGAAAGAAAATGGAAAATGGGTGAGCGACAAAAGTCTTGCCAAAACGTTGCATTACATTGCATCATGCAGCTCTGCTTTGCCATGTGTTGACTTGGAATATTGAAATTATGAAAAAAAGGTAATCAAACTGATTTTGTTGCTAATGTTCACTCCCATTGCTTACGGTTAGGACACAATGTCAGAAAACTCACTGTTCCACTTGGGGGACACTGTCTTCTACCATCTGGACTTTTGTGTTCAGTGACAGAACAGCCACACTGTTGCTTCCGCTGTCAATTACTGTGATCTTGAAAACCCAGATGACATCAAATGAGGCCTCTTCACACAGCAATCAGTGCATTTGTGGTGAGCAGCAGTTGCTGTCCATTTGGGGTGCATTAGACAGCATTTTGTGCAGTACCTAATGAGGCTGTCAATAATTTGTGAAAAGAAAAGTCACACACCTCCAAAGTGGTGATGCCATAAAGTCCTCCCTGGTCCTCTGCCTTCACCTGCAAGCTCACCACCCCACTCAAACTTGAAGCTGACACTACATACACCTGACCACTAGAGGGTTCCACACCAAGCAAGAAGCTTGGCTCCACCAGGGAGTACTGCAAGGTCTCAGTTTCCCCTACATCAGGATCTGTGGCCTGGAGTCAGAAGTACTGAGAATGAATTACTGTACTTAAACTTCAATAAGGCTTTGCTTGCAACAGTACATCAAATCACTACAGTGCAGGCAATTACCACTTTTGTTTTGTTTTGTTTTGTTTGTACTGGGCTATGGTATGTTAAGAGTATATTACATACATTACATACATTTAAAACTTGAAAACTTTGTTGACTAAAATACTTACTTTGACTTTCACAACAGGGTACTTGTATGGATCAGTGCTGAAAATCTGAGCTACATAAATGTCATTAGAAAACACAGGAGCCTCTGACACATCAGCAACAAGAACCAAAAGCTTTAAGAAAAGAAAAAAGAAAGAATGAACAAAAATTGCATAGTTTTCTCATTTCTTCTAACCACCAGAATGATTTAAGACAGAGAGAAAAAAAACTATTTGTTTGCATCTTAGCAAATGATATGCTGCTGTTTTCTTCTGACCACCATATTGTTTTCTTTACCATGGTCTCTGTTGTCTTCTGGCTGTCATCTTGCTGAGAAGCCTGGATTGTTGATAAGGAATACAGACTTTAGAAATTAAACAACTAACGAATGAATGAATGAATCAATTAATCAATCAATCAATTAAAATTTTGGAAATAGAACTACATTGAACTTTTCAGCCAATGAAAATGTTTCTTTTCAGAAAGCACATAAATATGGCATTGACATGATTACCTTCATGTGCACATTAATTGAAGCAACGTCTTCCCTGTCAAGTGGATTCATCACAGAAATAACGCCAGTGTCAGGGTCAACAACTAAGTCTCTTTCATACTTGCTTGGAGACACTGAGACAAACAACATGCATCTTTTATTTTTGTTAACTAGTACAATCAAGGGCCTTTCATTGCTTTTCTGTGGTTGATTTTGTCTATGTTACTGATTCCATTTGCTGTACTGTCATGAAATATAATATAGAATGACTGATAGGTGGAATCATTACTGTCAAGACCTGTATATCTGGTAGTGTGCATCAATAAGATGATGTTTGACATATGGTTCCTGATTACACATTAATAATAAAATGTGTGTTACAAAGAAACTTGGGCTCTGTGGAACAATATGAGTAAATAAATGAGTAAGTCTCCATGTAATAGTGCCCATGATATGCTACATATCAGTATATGTGTAAAACTTTAACATATGGGAAATATCAAATATGAACATATGTTGACATAAATACCTCATGAAATACAGTATATATACCATTTGATGTGGAATATAGTGCCTGATAATAATGTATAATTATCAGTATTGTACCTGATATTATGCTGTAGATTAATCTCTCATTGATGCCTTTATCACCATCCAAAGCCAGTATGGTATCTGGGTGCACACTGGAGACTGATCCTACCTGGACACAGACACACACACATCTTCAAATATAAATGGTTAAAATGTAGAAATTGCACAACTTTAATTTAAGATTTAGTCAAAAATCAGTTAGTAAACACTTGCTATTGTGTCACTTAGGGCTACGTGCCTTGCTCAATTGCACAACACTACTGCCTTCTGAGAGAGAGGAAAATCTGAGCTACACCAGACAGAGTAGGGAAAGACAATGCCTACTTTACAAATATTTCCATTGTACATGTAGCCTAATAGCAATATTTTATACACACCCAGTTCTCATTCACTGTTGTCTCATAGAGAGTGTGCTGAAAATATGGGTACAAGTTGTCAAAATCCTGGACATTAATAGTCACATTGGTGGTGTCAAAAAAGCCTCCCGGATCCTATTGGGTTTAAAGAGAACTGTTAACCGGGTCTAGCAAAATAAAAGGAACATGGTTCTCCATCTATAATGATCAAACAAAAACAAATGTAAGGTCAGATATACACGATTTCTATAGAAACAGGATATACATATACTGTACATACACAGTAAATTGTGATTTGATATTCCTGTGTGACATATTAAAAGATTTGTGTTGTAAGATGTCATATGTTGGTAACACTACGAACCCAGTATTCACAATCCATTATGAACATATAAATAAAGGGGTATAATGCATTTATAAAGCATAATAATTATTGACATAAGCATCTATAAGTTTGTAACTACTCATGACTGTATACAAGGCATTATATATATTTTAATATAAATTCTGATCTCAGTATGCTTTGCTTAGTGAGGCTTATAAGGTGGTAGTACAACAGGAACAGTTATTCTCAGGAACAGTTATTCTCAATCAAAAAGATTATTAGGACTTAAGTAAGTAATTAGGACTTAATTGGACACTATTAGGCACTTGTAGTTTTGGGTTTTGTTCCTACGAATAGACCATCTTTCTAAATATTATTGAAGGAGTTTAACTCTTCCTTTTCACTACTGCCTTATAAGCCCCATACTAACCAAAGCCTGTTCATATGCAACAATAAACTTACTAACTATGAATAAACAGTAATAAGGAGTTTATATTGGAGAAATTAGGTATGTAATGGTATGCTAGCCAATACCATTGTGACGCTGTTTGGCCAACATTTGCCTCTATGTGATTTGTACGTACTGTTGCTTGTACAGTGAATGAGTAAGAGCTCCTGCTGTTGTAGTCCAAAGGTTGTGTGAGAAATATTGACCCTCCAGCTCTCACCTCAAATGCACTTGGAACTGGTGGCTACACAACAGAAGACAGAGACAGTGCAAAACAAGCAATTTAAAAGACAAGTTAGTTTTTCTTTTCTTTTTTTTTTTTTTACATTTAAAGCATTGGTTTCTGACTGTTTATGATGAAACACAATGGTTAAGATTGAAATTTTGACAATGCCTCTGCTCCGAGAATTTTTGGTTGTTTCTGTAGCACTGCCCCACCTACAGAATGGCTGCATAGGTGCACGTACGAACTGTTGTTCGTAAAGACATGAAATTCATTGAGTGGTCTGCAGTGTTCACTGATATGCTGATATAAAATTTGCTGTATCGTTTCCAACAAGTTTTTGACCATTCATCCTCAATTGTGGACCTATTTTTTTAAACTCCTCACACCTGTATCCTTCGGCCTAAGCATTTGAAACAACACAAGTAATGATGGAAGTCACACTTTGCAATGATTTTTGTGTCAGCGTATCAGTGAACATTACACACGGTGGTCTTTGCAAATGAAAGTTCAATGTGTCAGACCAAATGTTTGCATTGCACTATGGTAAATATTTTGAAATAACAACAGTCAGCATCCTCATTGCAATGAAGGCAAGTTTACCTGCAATGATGACTATTTTGAGGTCATTGACTTGAAAAAATTAAGAAAAACAAGTTCTCCCTCCAAAATTACATGCTATGTTACGCTACACCCTGCTTTGATACACTAGGGCTCACCAGAATTGTATAATTGGTTTCACCAGGAGAGAGGTCTGCATCCACAGCGCTGACAGTGAGCGCCCAGGAGCCTACATCAAGTGTCTGGAAAAAAAAAATAGGAAAGAAGTTTACATTATAGCTGTTAAAACACTATATAAAATAACATATCTTTAATGTAATAATCTAATCTAATATAACAATATAAATGTATATTATATTCTGTTTTATTATAGTCGCTTGACGATGACAGACTGAACTTACAACCCGCTTTTGATCATAGCAATCATCCATTTAAAACTAGTAACAGCAGCTTATTTCAGTGAGTTCTGAGTGAGTCGATGTGTGGCAGAAAGTAATTCTGCAAATGAGCCAGCGTTAGCTATCCAAATGTGTAAATTGTTAGCAAAACTACATAACACACAAATGGCAACAGTGGTATAAGTGGGATGAACTCCACGGCACGTGCATATCGGTGAATATTGCTCTTATCAAGGTATTAATATTGTCCTTATCAAGCACTTATCCACTCCACATCGGGGCTTATCACCACCTTAAACATGCAATATTCACAGATATATGCAGGCTGTGTAGTTCATTAACCTCTATATTATGGTGACACAGTGAGATGATACTGAGGTTTATGTGGTGAGTTTGCATACTTGTATACGACTGGATTTGGTTAATTTCTGGCTTGTCAGGACCATGACTCTTACCTCTAACACATTACCCTGGTATTCATCTTTCTCAAAGATTGGTGGATTATCATTGATGTCATTGAGTATAAGAAATCTGAGATGTTTGACCTAAATAGAAATCATGACAGCAGTTACTGTAGGTAAATCCCATACAAAGATAAAAAATATTGCAACTTTTGATAGTTTTAGATTCTTTTAGGATTGGATTGTCTGGAGTTTACTTACCCCAGTGTTTGTACAACGTATGGCATAGTAAAAACGCCCACCTGTCTACAAATTAAACATTTAGGGATACCAAAGAACTTCTAACACTGACACAAACACAAACTTACTTACTTACTATGCAACCTTACAATGGCATGTTTGGGAACTGAGCCCAGGCCAGCATACAGTAATACACCAAAATATGCAATATGTATCACACCAAAATAATGCATTTCAAAATACAATGTGCACCACACCAAAATAACGTGCAATGTGCACCTGACCAAAATACCTACTTCTCTCAGTGCTTCAGCATCCAGAGATTTTCGCGTCTGGATCAGTGCGACCGACGCATTGCCAGTTGTGACATTGAGCTCCAGAAAGTCAAGGTGAAATGGATGTTTGTTTGGCTCAAGCTCAAGGGTGTCATTTTCACCAAGTCCTCTCACTATTTCCAAGATCCCTGTTAGAGGGACAAGCAAAGGCACCTAAACTCTGGTGGTAGCTTGTGCTGCACATTTCAACTAATAAATACAATTCACCTGAATATCATACAAATCTTTGACTATCTCATAATATGTACGCTAGCCAGGCAAGTGAGAAGCCCAGACTGCCTGTCAACTCACTAGCAGACTCTTGAGGAGTAGTTTACTAATGTTCTACATGCACAGCTAGGCTTGCTGGGTGTTTTTTTTTTTTGTCTTTATATGGTCTTGTAGTGTTATATTCTGAGATTTACTTTACCTGTGTATTCTTCGTTATGATTTCCCAAATGTTCGGACCTCTCACGTGAGCAGTTTAAGTTGGAACCTAAAAGCATGCAAATCAAACATGTATAAAACAAAATGATTTAGAGGTGCACACAGCAAAACAGTAGTATCACATAAATTAAATGTATTATACAGTACATGCATGGTGAATGAATATTATACAAATGAAAATTCATAATTATATAAGGATGACATGACTAACTAGTTACCACTAGCTGAGGATAAGAATTTCACAACAGCCTCAACAATGATAATGATAAGCATAATTATGTAATGTATCACTATGGCAATTGTTTGAATGACCTCAAAACAAAATTTACCTTGCATGACAATTTTGTATAGTCTATATATATATTGCAGAATTGAAAATGCCAGTCCCAAGGATGTAGATTTTTTTTTTTTTTGTGATGCATGAATGCTAAATATACTCACCACCTGGCAGAGCACAAAGAGTATTGCTGAAGCCAGAGCTCACAAGGAAAATCATGAAGACCCAGCCGACCATCCTGACAGTCAAACAACAGTGAGAGGGTGGTCAAGTCAAGTCCCAAAGCTAAGCACATACACCAATGCACTCCCGAGCTCTCTGGGTGAGAATGTAAAAGCCATGTGCTTTGCTCTCTCTCTCTCTCTCTCTCTCTCTCTCTCTCTCTCCCTCTCTCTTATTGTGTGACTGTAATCTGTGATCTTCTGTCTTATTCATGATAGCCGGAGCAGATAAGGTTGCATCTCGCATGATTTTTTTTTTTTTTACTGCAGTAGCCGAACAGCAATGTGTGAGTTTATAATGTTCCAGAAAAAGTTCAAAAGTCACTTGGTTGGTTATATGATTACAATGTGTTTCATAATAAATCTTTTCTTTTATTTTTTCTTTCTTTCTTTTTTTCCCAAGGCAGGTGACAGATTGTCCAGGCTCCCCCAATTTGAACTCTGTCTCCTTGACTGTTACTTTTAATGACTTTTAATGATGCAAGGAGATGGAGAATTTTGATTTATTTGCCTGAGATAAGGAACCAATCAAAAATATTAGGTTATGAATATAACCCCACTTCTCTGAACAAGAACAAGACACCGCCTAGTGGGATATTGCCTTTAAGTGTACCTACTCTGCTGAATCCTCTTCAATCATTGCCTAAGGCTGTGCTCGCTTGCACTGTGGCCCCGCTCCTGTGCTATATGACACAGGCCTATGTGCCGAACCTTCCTCTTTCATTTTTCAACGACTACTGGCTGCGTGGACCCCTCTTCGAGACTACAAGAGTTCCAGTGTTCAGCAGGCTTTGGCCCCTGAGCGAGCAGTCAAAGTGGATGATGTATTGCATTCTAACTTGAATTATTCTATTCATTTATCTTGAAAATTGATTCACTAAGTTGTGTTTTTTTAGACTTTATGAAAACATGTGCCGTGGCTATAATGCCAACTATCTCTAAAAGATGCCCATGCAGGAAAATTCATTCTGCTTGTGGATGGTCATGACTAGTGTGTCACCTCCTTGGGACCACACCATGCACAATCCGCCCTTTGCCTGCCCGGCAAATGCCCACACTGCACCATGACAAACTACAGTCCGCTTCACAGCCACCATGTGCACCGAAGCCCTAGATGATGACTTGTCATGTGTGTGGCCTACTGCTAATGATGTTGAACTGAATATCTCCTGTGACTCTGGCAAGGACTTAATCTCCCACCACGCATCCAACGGAGACAATCTTGCGGACCCGGGGGAGAAAGACATCATTGGGCTCCCCTATTCATGAATAGAATGACCATACAAGGAGCCACACAGATGAACTCGGCTTCACTCACGGGTCTGCCTATTTATCCCCCTCCATTGCACTCCCTTCTAAACCTTTCCAGACCACAGAAAGTCTCACAGATAAGACATGTGTCTACATGGGGCGGGTGTGCAAAACCCTGAACATGCCCACACTGGATACCAGGGTCATTTCACGCCCTAACCCTTTCTACGTTCTTAAAGTCCTGAATGCCTCATTCAGGTCTCAAGTCATCTATCTATCTGCTCTTAACCTTCCCGTCTTATAATCAGAACCGGAGCTACAGTCTCAGAGCATTGCGTTATTATACAGAGTGCACCCTCTCATGACGAAAGATTGCACAGCTTTTTGTATGTTTTGGCACCCAAGCTCATCTGAGAAGGCAGAGTCCATTTCACAAGGAGCATAGCTGCATCATGGTCTGTTCCACAATGCATGCGCACACAGCTTTAGGCAATGACTGAAGAGGGTTCAGGAAAGTAGACTAAGACTTCTTCTGACTACGTGTGAAGTGTCCTAATCTGAGTAATTTCACTAAAACAGCATTGAAAAAAGCTACAAAGTTGGAAGTTTTCTTTTTCTTTTCTTTTCTTTAATTTTATTTTATTTGTCCATGTGCTGTTGTCTTGGGGTTCAGCCCTGGCATTGTATTGTGATCTGTATTGTTGATTCCTTATCACATTTGAATCAAACACTGAACTGATAAGTGTTCACTGATAAGTTTTACACACATACAATATGAGCTGGCAGCTTTCGGTGAACAAGCACATTGCAACTGACCTTGATCTTTAATGTAAAACAATACAACAGTCTACTCAAACCTTTGGGTAACAAGCACAGAAACAGAAAAATCATAATAAATTTTGGTGATGAATTTGGTGGAGAATTTAATTTTGTATTTATGTGTGAGGCAGACAGGAAGAAAGTATTTGAATCCCTCTTGTGGAATACACAAAAAATCAATATGTGATTATGTCACCTCTGATGAGAGACCATAATTCAAATGTTATCGGTATTCTGTTTTCATCTTCTTTCACTCTCACAGGTCAAGTCGGCAGAACAGTGCAGTCTTTAATCATGATACCAGGGACAAGTTACATACACAAAATTGAGGCTCCGGTCTCTCTGGAGGTGTGGGTTCGAATGCCACCAAATGTGATGTAGTGTGCTCAAGTCACCAGGAGAATTTGGTTTCAATGCAAAGTACAAAAAAAAATATATTTTTTAAGCTGCTGGCAGGGTTAAAATGAGACAAACTACCACATTTAACATTAAATACTAAACACAAAAATAGAAAGAGAAATACTGAAGCAAAAAGTCTTACTCAGACACAGAAGCACTAAATCAAGAGATCCTCTCACCTCAGAGGCCCGGATGTGACTCACTCTCTGTTCCTGAAGCCACAGGTAATATGGTCATTTACCCCTCCCTCCAGGAGCTAACCAACATGAAATAAGCAATCATTGCCCATGGCACCTATTCTCACTTAAAAATAGTTTCCACACACATTAACTGTAATAAACAAATTTTACAATAACGAAAATATAATTCCAAGCTTAATACAGCCAAAATAAATCATAAACACACTCAATGACAAAACACCTCCACCCTTCCATCAGTCTGCGGTATTCACGCTCCCTGTGCAAATAAGGAAGAGCCAACTCACTGCCTCAGCTTGGCCGGCGTCTGAAGGTAGCACTGAAGGTAAGCTTCTTTTGTTTGGCAATCAGGTGTTCAACATTTGCTTAAACTAATGTCCACACATAGTGCACAGAGAAATGCAGACACATGGCATGGTGCGCTTCATGCCAGTATGCCCAGCATTTCAGATGTCAATAACCAACACAATAAAAGCTTTCAGTGCACCACAGAGTTCGTGTTTGGTATGCCATCTCAGCCCCGCGTCTCCCTTTCCTCCGTCACATATCCCCGCGGCACCCTTGGTACTCACCCGTATACTTTAAAACAACAACCACCTCACAGAAAAAGAAATGTAAAGTTTAGCTTAGTGCTATCATTGTTCCTATTCAGTACATAAGCGCACTTCGAGTCTGTAGCTCTTCCTTAGTGAAGGCAAAGTTCTCTTCGTTACACTACACACGGTGTGCTGAGTAACAAGTCCATCTTCTTGGAGACTACGATTCCCTTTTACACTCCACAGAATACACATCACATGTTGTTGAACAAAACCTCCTTAGGTATTTGACTTCTTGCTGTTCTAGGGTTCTGGCTTATCTAGGTTCCATCCATTCCTGGTGGAGCCATATTATTTATTACCTAACTGGTTTTCAGCAGCACTTTCTGTTATCTACATTCCTAGCCATAGGCTTGGTTGGTTGTCTTACCCCAGGGTAGGGTAGGATAGGGTTTTACACAAGGCATACATCATGTATCACCTTACTGTTCTCTTCATCTAACATACTTTTCCAGGATATTACAGTTTTTTCCTGCACAGGTACTAGGTCAGTCTTTAACAGATGTCCGTTATCCTTGGGTGCCTTTTCAGTAGATACCCTGTCTGCCATGTAAAGATACCCTCTCTCCAAAATTAGGTCTATCATCAATAGATGCACGGTCTCCTAGGTTAGGTCTATCATCAATAGATTCCCGGTCTCCAAGGTTAGGTCCATCATCAATAGGTGCCCGGTCTTCTAGGTTAGGTCTGTCATCGATAGATGCCCGGTCTCCTTGGTTAGGTCTATCATCAATAGACACACTGGATTCCTCACCAAGATTGGGTCCTTCTTCCACAGATGCCCTACCCCTGAAATTAGGCTGATCATCTTTAGACTTCCTGTTTTTTGTCTTCCGTTCCCATTTCCATTTGCTGTCTCCATTTAAAATAGGCACCTTGTGATTTTTTGTTCGCCTGTTAAAAGAGTTATGTTACCATCAAACAACGGCTGAGACTCAGAAGAATTTAGTTAATTTATGAAATGCAAGTGCATTTTGGAGAAAAAACAGTAATACCACAGTGTCATTATAATGTTACACTAACCCTAATGTTACTTTGTTCATAATTGCACCTCAAAAAGACACAAAAACATCAAACCAGTCTGAATGTACATCATTGTTACTAATCACAACAGAGCAGTATCAGTAAAAAAATCAGTATCCTACCTGTGCATAAGAAAAACAGCACCGACCGCACCAATGCAGACTAATGCAAGTAATGATCCCAGAATGATTGTGTTAATGTTGTCTGATCTGTTGTCCTCATCTATGATATCATATTGCACATGTTGGCCAAAGATTTGCTGCATCCTCACCAACACATTCTTCTTGTCATCCCGCAGTTTCCTACCAGAATACACACATACGTACACATACACACACACACACACACACACACACATGTTTCACTGGTCAGTGGCAACCTTGACTTCTTAACCATAAGCTACATACCACTAAAATACTATGCATCCAAGAAATCCAGGTAACACTTTTTATGAATCCAGTATTCATAAAGCATTGTACATATTTTATTGTACAATATTCTTATTATACAATTATTTTGTAAATATCATATTACGCAGTTTATGACAAATGGCATTAGTATTCATAACTGTTTATACATTCTCATGATTGCACTCATAAGGCATTATAATGTTATCATAGAGGTCTTTACAACTTGAAGTGTGACAAAAGCTTCTTTGACCTTTTGACCTAGGAAAACATACCACTTTACTTAGTGTCTGTAATGGTGCCTTATTGATTTTCATTAAGTATGTGTTCATCTCACTTATGCATTGAGCGCTTGTAACTCGCAATTATTTTTCTTGAGGAATTGAACATATAAAAAGACAAGAAACTGAAGCTCTATAATGCTTTGTGACACTTCAAGTTGTAAAGGCTTATTTTGTAACATTATAATGCCTTATAATGTGTAAACAGTTATGAACACTAATGTCATTAGTTATAAGGCTTTATGAATTCATTATAACACTTCATGAATGTGTTTACAATGATTTATGAATGCTGAGGTCATAGAAAGTGTTACTCAAATGCACACAGTTCACAAGTGTACAAGAAGGTATCTGTGTATTAGAATATTACTTCTGAACGGTTTCCTTTGGTACGAGCTCATATTCATTGGCAGGAAAGCTGGCAATAAAGCTGACATTTGTCCAGGTATTGACTTGTCGTGGCATGAACTCATGGCCAATATAGAGTATTTCGTCCTCCATGTGACAGTGGCTTACACCGACGATGCGCACAGACCAGGTTAGGGCATTTGCTAGAGCTCTGAGAGAGAGAGAGAGAGAGAGAGAGAGATAAAGAGAGTGAGAGAGATATATGTATATCTTTTGTACACACTGTCATTTTTTCTTTCTTTCTTTTTTTGTAATTTTTCATTTTTTTCTGTATTTCTGAATGAATAAATTAATAAATGAATTTGATTTTGCATAGTAATGGCTATGATGACTCACTTTTCCATCTCACAGAGTTTGGCATGCATAGTTCTACATCCTTGGTTCAGAGAGATCACAACCACATATCTGCACCACCACAACATATCCTGATTCTGTATCACCTGTGGGTTAATGTAACACAAGAGTTAACAGCTGGTAATTCATTGTGACCTCTGACTTCATGATCATAAATCTGTGTTTACCTACATAAATCATTTATTTAGCTACTGATGTAAGAAAGGTGATGTATGGGGCAGTGTGGAACGTGTGTCTCTTAATTTCACCAACCAATTGGTTCCCTTTCTTGGTGTCACGCCCTCAATGTGTTATTAAGGGGAAGGGGGAGAGAGGAGTGATGAGACGGAAATGGCAGATCCATCTTAATTTTGTGTGTGTGTGTGTATGTGTGTGTAAATGGAGGAGAGACAAGATCAAGGAGTGACCAAAGAGCAGGGCTTTGTTTGTAACAATGGTGAAGAAGTGGGGCAGTGGTGGTGTAGCGATTAAGGAACCTAGCTAGCATGCTAGTACCCTGGAAAGTTGTGGGTTCAAATCCCGGCTGCCAGCATTGTGCCCTTGAGCAAGGCACAGCCCTAAGTTGGTCCTGATGTAATTGATAGTTGACAAATATGTAAGTCACTTTGGATAAAAGCGTCTGCTACATGTATGAAGTGATGGGAGACTCACCACACTCAAGTGCTCATTCTTAGGGGAACACTGAAAATGCTCCAGTTGGTTCGTTGTGCTGACTGTTACACTCGTTATACTGAACAAACCACCAGGATCCTGTTAAATGAAAAGGTCATAATGTTACCTGATCCAGAACATTACATAATGCAATATCAGTTATTCTCTGCCTGTATTGCCAACGTCACAAACTTTCTCATTCTCAAATATTTATGTCATTAACGTAACAGAACTGCACTGTGTTGCTTTCACATCAACTACTGAACACCAGGAGTTTGACTTCACGTGACTTGATTTAATAAAAAAGAGAAAGAGAGAGAGTGATGGAGTAAAAGGGTAATTCGAAAATCTTTACCTGTGCCTTCACTGTGAACGTGTACACCCTGGAGTCATTCAAAAGCTCTCTGAGACTGATCTCTCCGTTTCCATTAACCTCAAATGTATTAGAAGGTGGCTATGGGGGACAGTAACACAGGAAGTAAATTGGAAAAAGTGTCAGCAACTAGGAGAGAATAAGGCGAGAGCAACTATGGAGTGGGGATGTTTTTGGAACGATATATGGGAGCTTTATAACTGAAATAACCAACTTTTGAGGAGGTAAGCAAATTGCAGGCAAATTTGGTGACCTACCTGAATGCTGTATGTTATTGTGTTGTAGGCTGGACTGTTATCTGCATCCACAGCACTCACTTGGACCACTTGCTGGCCCACCTGTAAATTCTGGTGGTGGAAGATGAAGGAGATGACAATATGATAGGCATAGCCTACCATATGGAATACTGAATATAAAAGCAATCCTCTTACCGGTGCAATATTCACCCAGTACCTGTTTTTTTCAAAGACCGGGGCATTGTCATTCAGATCTCTGACAGTCAAGCTTCGATCATATGCCACCTTCAAAAAAAAAAACGAAACAACTTAAAAAAATGTCAAAATGTGCTAGTTATAAGTGTACTTTTTGTATATATAGCTTACCCCAGTGGTTGTGCAGATGATTCGATAGTCCAAAACACCTGTCTGTGCAACATGAAAAAGGTAATTAGAGAAAAGATGTATATTGTCTGTAGTTCATCTATAAGTTATAACAAACAACCAATAGCCAACAATCAATCATTATGCTTATATGGAGTGTAGGGTCAGTGTTAAGTTAAATTGAGACACTGAATGTTTGTTTTAAGACGTCTGTTTGGCATTCAATAATCTTCTTCACACAAATCTGTCTTTACATAAATAATAATTCAATAACTCAAATCCTGGTGTCATGTTAGAAAATACAGATTGATTTTCTTACTTTTAATGTCTCCCTGTCCAGCGGATTCTTTGCTCTTACTGTGCCAGGCCTTGAACCATTAAGGGTTAACTGCAGATATGGTGCACAGTACGGACACAGAGTTGTATCCAATTCGAGCTGGAACAGCTGAACGGGTGGAACATTGTAAATGATCTCTATGTCACCTGTCATCACAAAACAAAATAGACATTGATTGATAATGTGCTTTAAATCTGCTGACCTTAATGAAGACCCCTTTTCCAAAACGCTATAAAGGCCATTTAAATTCAATTTTTATTTTAATTTGATAAAGGTAAAGCGAAGTTAGTTGCTGTTGGGTTAATGTTATCTGGTTTGTCCTTACTCAACTAAAATAACAACATTGTGATTTTATTGATATTAACTGAGAACTTCAATAAAAACACGTCATGTATGCAATGGTCTACATATCGGCTAAGATTCTGGAACAGTGTGCCAGCATGGTGCCCATGGAAACAGGTCGGGACAAGCACCCTGTCTTCAGACTTCAGACATGAGGCTAATGGACAAGCACCTTGTCTTCAGACTTCAGACATGAGACTAATGGAAGTGAAAAAGCACAATGAAGTTGAGTCATAGTATGAGTCATAACATTATTAAAAGAGGTGTATGTCAGCAGGACTATAATTATAGGATGCTGCAGTAGTTTTTACACACACGCTCACATAATTTTACACATGCATACGCATACACACACTCTCACACATACACACACACTCACACACACACACCGTCATTAGACACTTGAAAAATGAGAAACACAGGATATGTGGCTCCAGAAAAGGAATGTTCATTATTTGTAACGCAGTAAGTGTAAAATATTTAAAACCAAAACCTTGATTCAAACTTTTAGATGCTCGATCCAAACATTACCTTCTATAAAGTAATTCATGAAATATGTATTGAATGCCATGTATGGTAATCAGTGTGAACAATCACAATTGCTTTAATTTCATTGTGCCTTTACTCGGCTCATATTTTACACATACTCCTATTCTGCAGGCTATATTGTATTTGTTTTCACCTGTGGTTGGGATCAACTCTCACCTCACAGCCACCAGTGCACTCTGTTCATGCTTACTGATATACTGTATCACATATTTGCAACAACTGTGAACAATTTTGACTGGTAGGGTTCAAATTATGATAACTGTGCTAAAATTGGTTCAACGTCTGCAGCCTATGATTACCATTTTGTGTCAAAGTGCAGAACCATGCTAAAAGTGTTGTTGTAGTTGGAAAATGTGCTTAGTGAGTTTTGCCAAATGGTTCATGGTTTTGAGAAATGATTCAATAAACATGTTTAAGCCACTGCGTTTGGTCCAGAGTATGGAGAGTGTTTTAACATTTGTGAAAAACTGTAAACAGATTCTTGGAATAGCAATGAGTAAAATCATTATGATCTTACCTGTGAAACCTTCATCTATTACCCCTAGTTGTGTAGTTGTACCATTTATGCAGTCTATCTTGTTTACTACAAGTGAAAGACAGAAGTTAATTTAACTTAGTTAAATTAAAATGTAAATTAAAATTAAACTTTACTAAGTAAATGTCAACAGAATTGTTTTATATACTCATGTTATACATCTTACAGCAGAATCTTACAATGACACTTTTTTTTGACAATGTCCAGGTGATTATTTATATAGGCCACCATAGGCTCCAAAGATATGTAAACTAAGGTCTGCTTTCTGTACTCACTCAGTGGAAGACTGAGACTGTTTATGAAGTCTGTGGCCCAAAGGGAGGAGAGGATTACAATCCAGACACAGGGAAAAATCTCCATGACTTGCTGCTGAGTTGTCGCTCACTATAGAAATAATAAAAAAACAAAACAAAACTCTTCAACAATGAGTGAATCCAATATGCCAGCATGAATCACTGCAATATTCAGTGTGTTTCCAAATGGGAAAACTCCAGTTGGAAGTGGGACCAGAAAACAATCTTCCCATCCCATAGCTCACTCTCACTCTCACCAAATATATAGTAACTGCTACACAGACACTTAAACTAAAATGTAGACAAACGCCACAGCAGTACAGGGTTAAAATTAGTCATTATCACATAACTGAAATGTGCTCTTCACCCCACGTCCTATTTTTTCCTATATGCACAGTGGTAGAGAGACAACTGCAAAATTTTGTGATTGTAATAAACCGACACAGACATAGACATAGACCCACTGTGGATTGAGAATAAGCATTATGAATGAAGATGTGGGTTACTGCCTGCTGGGTAGCGTTAATACTGAGGTCATCAGACGTGGGCCAGGAGGTACAAAGAAAGACTCACTGGCTTATGTAGTAAATAGAAGAATGAGGAATTAAACATTTAACTTACCATAGGTTCTTCTGGGGAGTAAACAGTAGGCCTAGGTTGAATGCAGTATCCACCACATTTACACAGGTGAACGGATATAAGAGAATGGCATAGACAGGTGATCATAGGCCTGTATAAAAGACAGATTGTAATGAGGTGAGAGGTTTAAAAACCTAAACAAAATAAGCAGCCATAGTGTCCAATCCGCACGTTCAACTCCAGTGAAAATGCTCACAAACACAAATCCTCTTGCAACTGGAGAGCTGGCCAGTCAGTGTACTTTGAATTGCCCACACCCATATGCTCCCAGAAGCATGGGCCAACAGAAAACTTTGATGCAAGTTGTGACAACTCTGAAATATGTAGACAAAGTGTTGTGGGGGTGGAGGATGTGAATAGGGCATAATAATGTACCTGTATGTACATGTATGGTGTACCATGCCCCATTTAATCTTTGCTGAGATTAAGTATGCAGAACACAAAGAGCTGAAACCTGCCTGCCCACCTCACACAAACACAAACAATAGAATCCACTATTGCACTTTCAACTCACTATTGCACTATCAACTTTCATTGTCTTGTAGCTTGAATGCTATCCTCTTTTGTAAGTTGCTTTGGATAAAAGTGTCTGGTAAATGCATAAATGTAAATAAATGAATCAATCCCTAAAATGAAACCACACAATGACTAGTTTTAATGGAGGACAGTTACGTTATAGGCAGTGTTAGGCAAGCTACCCAGAAAATGTAGTTAACTAAGCTACCAGTTATGAAGCAGATACTACATTAAAGCTCCCTGAAGGCAAAATGTAGCAAGCTACAGTTACAAAAGTGGTATTTTACTACATGAAAAGCTTTTTAAATTTATAAATAAATAAAAAGATGCAACCATGTGCAGATTCTATTAGTGACATAACTGGCTGGCCTCTACAATAGATGTATAATACGTCGCTGTCTGATAAAAACCGTGTATGTCCATTTTTGACAATTTTGAGTTTTTATGATGGATAGAATGTCCAGGTTCCTTACACAGTATACTTGATAAACAAAACAACAACAAACAAGAGTTTGGTGTGTGTGTGCGTGCGTGTGTGTGTGGTGTGTGTAGTGCGGGGGTTAGAGACCAAAGTCCTCACTGTGTATGTTTAAGAGATTTATGAATGAGACCAGAGAAGGGGAAATGATTTCGTAGGCTAGGCTATATGAAGTGGCAGACTGTTCCAGAATGTGGGGACAGTGACATCCCCATAGGATTGTAGCTTAGTACCTGTGAACAAGCCAGGGCAGGCCAGGATATCTGACGAGCAACAGAACCAGCCAGGTGACACATCCCATAGAAAAAAGTGTTCCTCATTGTTTAACAAGAGTCACGTCACTTTCACTAAGTGAATCATTGGAAGACTCCCTTCACTAGGTGGTGCATTCTGTGTTGGAGATATAGGTCTGTTTCAGGTGCGGCATTGAAGTGTGGGAACGTGCCACCATAAACTCAGATTGTGGCAGTGATACCTTCCTGAATCTAGCCTACCAGTGTGTTTGTTTGGTGAGTTTCTTAGTTTGTTATTTTAGGTCTGCCTTATACACATTGTGCATTTATTCAATTTAATTCAGTTTATTTGACAGCCTCATGTCCATAACCACCCCTGGGCATGACAGATTACATTGGGCAATATATCAGTACAAGTCTGTTAATAGTGCAACACTTCAGAACATGGAATAGTGTTGCGTTTTTGTCAGGCATGCACTTTTTATATAGTAAGTAATCCTTTATGACGGAGTCTCCTGAGGGCTTTTTATTGTGATGCGTTGTCAGTGTCTGGTCTGTTTCCGGAAGTATAAGGCATAGCCTAAGATGTCTTTTCTACAAACAAAACGGCCATTGGTAATGTCAGAGACTTCAGAGTCCACGATTTACTTTTTTACCAACTGTTGTTGCCATTTTGTCATTTCTGTCTCTCGAAGTCTCTGCTGGTGGTTCTCCAACATTTTTGTCTGTTATCCAAATTAATTTGGATAGTCATGAAGTTCACATGACCACCAACCATCCATTCAGTGTTATTACCAACAACCATCCATTCAGCATATGCACTGTGCAGTTTTGGCTGCAGGGTAACGTTAACGTTAGGAAAAAGTCTGGCTATGCTGAATATAAAATTGAATGTTAACATTGACAATTTTGGGATGCACTAGGACAACATATTTCAGCCCCAGAGGTGTACATTGAAAATCAGTGCATTTCAATACATTGCATAGAGGGCTTGCACTGTAATTGTAGTTTATGGTGTGGACGGTAACGTTAGGGACATATCCATACCACTTTTCTGAAACCTTAAAATTGTTCCAACCACTTTCTCTGATATCTCTATGATATTCTCTCTACATACGTTTTAAATCGCACTGCAATCGTCATCAGTTCACATTTGGGAAATCAACTAGTAGCTCCAATTGTGGTTGCCAAAGAGGGCAGCATTTTGCCCAAACTGACTATTTCAGTCCTCAGCCTAAGTAGGTTGGTTGTTGTAATTTGTACTTGTACCTTCCATAAGGTATGAAGGTGTTTTTTTGGCTTTCTGTTCTAAAAGCAGAATTAATTTTAGAAGGAAAAATATAAATTTTTCCATCCTTTGCCCATTCATTCTCTCATTGTTATTATTATCAATGTGATTATGTACCCACAACCTCCAAGGGTATGAACCTCCTAATCTATAAGCTGATTGTCTCATGTGTGTGTGTTGTGTGGTGTACTCACCAAAATTAAGCAAAATTATATGCCAAGTTAATCAAAGTACCATTCGTTTGTGTGTGCCAATTGCCTTGTGCATATGCACTTTGTCAAATGAATCATAGCCCCAACACCAGTCTCTCTTTTTGCAAAGTTGCAGGCGACCTCTTGGTTTGATCTTTGTTCTCTTGGAAGATTCTCTACACATGATTTATAATTCAAAGAAAGTACAAAATTTGTTGCTGCACTTCTGGTGAGAACATTATGCAGACAATTTAGAACTGACATGTTATATATATTATTTACAAACAAACTCCCAATGCTAAATGTACAAATTGCAAACAAGGTCTCAGTAAATAGTTTGAGTTGTAAATCCAAACAATTTGGTTTTATTGTTATGCTTTCACAGGATCCTTGCCTTCAGTCATCTCAGCAAGCACTGTTCTCTCAACGTTATCCGTCTCTTTTATTGCTGTTAAAACGCAACTCTGTGCCTGTGAACTGGGTGATGAATGTCCGTCAACTGCTCATGACAACAGAGCTTTTGTAAACCTGGAGATATGAAAGAGGAGGATGAAGAGTGAGACCTAGATGAAGAAGGTAGACACATGGGTGGGGATGAATATGATCCACAGAGGGGCCTAGAAAATTACATGCACAAGTTATTATTACATGCAAGTTATTATAAATTATGCAAGGCAACATAAAGCAACAATTTGCCACTATTTTAGGTGTTACTCTTCTCAATATAATGAAGTCGATTCGTGATTCCCACTTCTAATGGTGTCACTTGGGCGAGGGTGGGAGCCAAGCAAATATCAAGAGCAAACAAGAGGTCCAGGCATCATCAGGAGAGCGGCCAAGGGTGAGGAGAAAAAGAGCTCATTCCCAGACTGAGCCATCAAACGGGCACACATGCTCTGAATGTGGCAGAGCCTTCAAGTCTAAGTACATCCTCTTCAAGCATCTGACACAGGTGAGAAGCCTTATGTGTGCCCGCATTGCAGCAGGGCGTTCCACGTGAAGAGTGTCATGGACAGCCACGTACTTGCACACACAGGAGAACGCCCCTTCATCTGTTTGTGGGTATGCGGGAAGCGCTTTATCCAGAGCACAAATCTGAACACGCATGTGCTCCGTCTGCGGCAAGGCATTCGACGCCTCGGCGAAAATGAAGCATTTTTTCTACGTACAGCCAATGGTATAGACATAGACAGACACACACACACACACAGAGTGAACAAAGATTTCTGCCCAATGATTTGATCTGATTTTACATCAACGTGAACATAGGTGACATCCAGAGTTTTATAAAGATTTGTTTCCAATGCAATAAATATTCACAAGTATCAAAGTTTGATCATTGTGACATTTGACAAAACATGCCTATTTTCAGTTGAATAGTGAAGGGGCAATGAAGGAAATAATCTGCAATAGACTGCAATCCAGCACAGCTACATATATATATATATATCATGCCCTATAAACAGCTTTAGTAGCCCTCATGTAGAATAACAAAGACTGAGCCCTGATGTTAATTGATGTAAGTAAATCTTTTTGTTTTTTCTGGAATATTTTTTTCCCCGTTGCAGAGTATTTGTGTGCAGTCAGGTCCTTAATTCTGCTTCTGCTGTTGAACAATTAGGCCTGCTTCACAGTAAGCCAAGTATGCAAGCCAATCCACAAATTCTTCCCTATCAGTCATGTGAATATGTCTTTAAAGATCTTGCTCGTTGAGGAATGATGACATTGTTTTATTTATTTACCCCAATGTTCGGCCTTGGGTTTGTAAAGAAAACGTAATACTTCAGTATGCCAATACATTCTGGTTAATGGTATCTTTCCAACTTGTTGGAAAGCCCTTTTCTCTCCCAACATAGCTGTACTCAAATGCATAAAGGAAGTAGGCAAGGTAAGTTTATTTATATATTTAATATATAGTGCATTTCATAAACAGAGTTAGTTCAGTGTGCTTTACAAAAATAAAAGTAAAGTGCAGGAGAACAGAAGGCAGAAAAAGGCAGAAAAGCATAAAAAACAATCACAATATGTTCACTCAGACACTCGAGAGGTGAAAATAAAACTGATTAAAAAGATTCAAATAGGATAAGGTTCAGGCTGTATACATAGTCATGAATGTATGCTGAATAGACGTAGAAAAGGCCCCCTTCCGGGGATTGGCAAGGCAGCATAGGCAGGGTATGCAGGGTTCTTTTAGGCTACTATGTGTAAACACAGGAAAAACGTGTGAATCTGAGTCTGTCTGGTACAACTTCACTGGAGCTATTATTTTTATGACACAAGACATGATCTTAATAACATGACACTGATTCAAGCATCCCGGTTACAGAGTTCAATACAGGGTTACAAGGATGCAAACATTCTTTCACCACTAATGAGTTTTTATAGTGTATTTTTAGACCCCGTTTACACTCAGCAGGATACCTATAGAAATAAATATTAATATGATGGTATCTATCAGTTACACGTTAACAGAGGTTTCAGTCACTGAAAACGGCTACCTTTGAAAACTTCAACCAAAGTGGAGATCTCTGAAAACTAAGGTTTTCTAACGTATGTTTTTCATATTGTGACGTGACGGTCCCTCCATGGTTTTGAGATCTTTGGTTGGCTTTCTATTTATTTTACATGTTTTTGACAGCATTTGAGCTTTTGCTTTTGAGCATTGTGTGCACAGAATTAATGTGGGTAAATGAAAATACCCACATATGTGTACACAAAGTCTAAGGTGCTGGGACATAGTGTTTACTCATTGCATATTGTCCCTGCTGGTATTAATCGTTTGGAGCACAGGTCTTGTTTTCAGCTTTGGATTATATGCCTTGGTAAATTGTCTTGAATCGCTGCCCCCCAAAATATCAGGCCCTTGTTCAGTGGCGGTTCAACAGTTGATTACTCCCCGGGCAAGACTGCCTTCGAGCGCCCCCACCCCCCGAAAGAAATATTGGCAATGCCCAAAACAACATAACTTAAGCATAATTCACTAATTGGATTGGAGTATTGCTCTATACAGTGAATCCCCGTTCCCCCCTTGGTGTTGTGTTGCATTTGCAACCCAGAGGTAAACTTTTCCCCGCGTCCCCTCCCCTTTGCCCTTCTCACACACAGCTTCTGTGCACGGCACCTTCTCAGCAAGCACGGATGCCTGCAGTTAGGGGGCACCAATGTGCCAATTGCCCACATAGTGATATGATAGATATTCAGGGATTTTCAGAGTTATTTTTTCCTAAGAGCTCGTGCCGGCCCCTACGAAATGGTGCCCTGGCTGCCCTGTTTGCCCGTGCCTAAAACCGCAACTGCCCTTGTTCCTTAGAGCTCCTGCTGCTTTTGTTACTCCCAACTGATCCCCCACTTAAAGAGCTGCTCCCCAAATCTGGCTCTCCACTCTGAGGGGTGCTCCCCAAATCTGGCTCTCCACTCTGAGGGGTGCTCCCCAAATCTGTCTCTCCACTCTGAGGGGTCTCTATCATGTACAACTTAGGTCTTGTCTGGAGCTTGCGTCGTGCTCCTCTTATTAAGTCTCTGTACCTCTCCAAGTTTGCTGTTTCTCCCATGAAATCTGGTCTTCTCTCTGAATCTGAGTCCATATCACTAATTTGATCCAGTGTCTCTCTTGAGTCTGTGTGATTATTTAAGTTGGATAGTCTTCTGCTTGGAAAAGGACAGGAATGAAATGATCATGAGGAACGTGATTTTGGACATTATATACAAACTCCTCCCTACAAATGTTGTTGGAATTGTCCTAAAAGTATGATCTACATGCACTTTATTTTTAATAGTTTCTCCTGAATTCCACCATTAGGAGCTATGTTTAGCCTTAACTTTTCTTTAATGAATACAACCCTTGATACATCAAATGCTCCACAGACTTGGCAGATTTCAAAGCACTAGCAATGAGTGTTGATTGACCATATCACTTTGTGTTGCCTTTTTATTTATTTATTTTTAAACAGCAAACAGACAAGCTGGACAAGTAGTCAGTAACATATTTTTTTACTTTTTCCCCAACAATGCTATATCATTGTAAACTCAGGGCATTGTAATTATGCCTGTATAAACAATGGTTGATAATGATGGGCCATCTTGACAGCTCTTCACAGTAACCCTGGATAGTGCATGCGGTGGTGCACTCTCCACACAGATTGGAACCATAGGTACTCAATGGCCAGGCAATAACAACAACAACAACAACAATAATAATAACTCACTTACCTATAGATGAAAACACCAACAACAACTGCTATCAATATTGGCACTGCCAACATAGGGAGGACTGTTGTGTCAGTCTGTCCAGCATCAGCAACATCATTAACAACATCATACTGGAGATTGTGGCCAAAAACTTGCTTCATCTCTTCCAGAACTTTGTCCTCATCATCCAGTAGTTTCCTGAAGGTAAAACATTCATACATGTTACACACAGCAAGTTACGTGTATGTGCGGATGGCCAGTAGGTTGGCACTTCGGTCGGACAGTCCGGTTTTCTAGCCCTCTTTTTAACCCTTGAAAAAGTTATTTTCTGTAAGGGTTATATAGGGGGAAAGGCACAAAGATTAGGACTGTCCTAACTTTTGAGCCTTTGTCCTCACTTTTAGACTCAAGTGTTGGCAGGTGTTTACCATAGAGGCCAGTGGAAACTTAATATGCAGAGCAGCCGACATGAATCTTACAGGCTTCTACTGACTATTATGTAGTTATTTTCTCACTAAAAAGGGAAGTAGAACCTTACTTTTGTACTGTCTTCTTTGGTATGACATTTCTCTCATGGATCTCAGTGGCTATGAAGCTGACAATTGTCCCAGGAGTGTTCTCTGTGTGGACAGTGAGGATCTCTAGGGTGGTCACAGACCAGTCAAGGGCCCTCTCTAGAGCTCTGAGAGACAGACAGACAGACAGACAGACAGACAGACAGTGAGACAGACAGACAGAGACAGAGACAGAGACAGAGACAGAGACAGAGACAGAGACAGACAGACAGACCAAGCACAAAGGCAAAGCTGTAGTAGTAACATAATGTGAAAAGGTGTAATATCAGAAGTACAGAGTAGGCCTTCTTGTCAGTGGATGCTTTTATCATTTGCCTCCCTCGTTCAGATCAAATCCAATCTCTAGATACCAAGACATAAGCATGACTCACTCTTCCAATTCATTGCATTGTTTCTGCACTGTGTCAATCTCCTGGTTCAGAGAGATCATCACCACATCTTTTTTGTCACTTTTCTTTATGGTCACCTGCGTAAAAGAAAGTTAGTCAAATCTTCCATTTCATTTTTTTTCTCATTTGATTTCTATGATGTTCCATTTCTTTTTTTCTGTTTTTAATCTGTCCACCCACTTCCACTGTTGTTGTGTCATATAGTCCAGACTGGTCCTCTGCCTTCACCTGCAGTGTCACCTTCCCAGTCTCACTAGCAACTGACAGTACATACACCTGGCCACTAGAGGGCTCCACAGCAAACATGGAGCTGGGTGTCATCAGAGAGTACTGCAGTGTATCCCCCACATCTGGATCTGTGGCCTGAAGAATTAAACAGGTAGGGAGCTATGTAATGCAGAACACATGTTGTCAGGACATACAACTGCTAATTACCCACTGATAATTAGTTTTTTACCTCAACTTTGACCACATGGTTAGGTAGGGCAGTACTGAAGATTTCAGCTGTATACAATTCAACATTGAATACAGGAGCTTCGTTCACATTTTTCACATGGACTGTCACCTATTGAGAAAAAGAAATGATGTTTTTAACATAAAAAGGCTTGAGATGTGCCTTCAAGGAGAACTCAGGTTTCATGTTATATTTTGAGAATCTGCCATAGCTATGTTTTGTAGGGGCTTCAGATATTAGCAGGCTAGCCTGCTCATTCCTTATTTAGTTTTCAAAATTGCAGAATGAAAGTATGTGAAGCTTAAAAAGGACACTCTAAAATGTTAACTTATCACATGAGCATCTAGGCTAGACTCTCAAATGTATAGAGACCCAAGGTCACCCCCACCCACTTCCGGTCCATGGGACATAACTTAAAAAAAAAAAAAATGAACACGAATCAATAGAAACATAAAAATGATTTTCTGGTTGCCTTTGAGATGTACCATGATTTTAACATGTGTATGTCTCTTCCACGTTTAAAACTTTCTTCATCTTGCTTGGCCAACTCAACCCCATTCACGCAGCTAGCAGCATGGTTAGCATCATATGATTGGTATATGCCAGTTCTATGCCAGCCTACAGGGGGCGGATTATGGAATAAATGATTTTGGACACCCTCTCGCTCCTACTTTAATGACAAGGGATGTTAGTAGGGGTGTTGGGGGGGTGGTTCAGGTAACTACAGTAAATGCCCTTTTGCACATAATGTCAGATAGAGGAAGAGGTCATTCACTGGTTAAGCACTGAGCCAAGCTAATGGATGGGTGGCTGTTCTGGACTTTTCCAGTCCATCCCAGATTGGAGTGTTATATTATAGCAGTTATTCATAAACTCTCAATATTCTCATTATTTCCTCTTGGAGTTGAACGCAGTGATGTGTCTAAACCATAGAGCAACACACTTTTAGTGCATACCTTGGTATTAGCTGTTGTTGTGCTGTCAACCTTCAGGGAAGCCTAAAATTAATAGAAAGTTGACACCTATTACTCAAGAGACACAATTGGATGGAACAAGAATGGAAGTGGTTAAATGAAGCATCTCATCAATATTTCTATCAACAAAAACAAAATACATGTATATAATGGAACATCATTGTACAGTGCAGATCAAACATCATTTGGGTAACACAATATACACATAGATATCCAAAAAAGTAGACCTGTTGACTGTGACTTGCATGTCATTGGAGGGTAATTTTACCTCCTTTTTTGCGCTTACTTTTATGTGAATGATGATAACAGGGTCCTTCATCTCTTCAAAATTCAGTTTAGTGACAACTTTAATGACTCCTGTGCTCTGGTCTATAGTGAAGTTGCTCCAGTAATCGCTTGGAGAAACTAGGAATGACAACAATGCTTGTAATTTCCTGATTGTTAACCAAGTTGATCGTTAACAAACTACTACTACTACTACTACTACTACTACTACTACTACTACTAATAATAATAATAATAATAATAATGATGATGATTAATGTTTTGCCATGAGACCTTTTCCTATTCCTTGCTAAAACACTATGAGATGTTTTTGTACCTTCACTGATGCTGTAGATTACTTCATGGTCCCCCATGGTACTAGCCTTGATAGGTGCTGGGAGAAGTTCAAGAACAGGCACCACCTGGTAGAACAAAAGGAGTGCCATATAGTTTTAGATAAGTCAAGTCTACCAAACAGAAGGGGTAGACCAATGTACTATGGGGGAACAAACAGCTCACTTCATTTTCTGTTATGGAGGCTTGATAATGGTCATACTCAAACTGTGGAGTGAATACAACGTTGATTATCACTCTTGCTTCACTGTGGTAATTGTCATCATCCTGTTGAGTACATAATGTCAGTCCATGGTTTAGATCAATGCTTTCTTTTGAAATCAGCAGCCAATGCTCATTTGTGTTTCTTCCTGAAAACATCTCCATTTACAATACTGTAATATTAGTAGAGTGAACAAGATAAAACTGTACCTGTGCTTTCACTGTGAAGTTGTATTGGCTGGAGGTTGTGTAATTCAGATGTTCTCTTAGGAAGATTTTTCCTTGCACATTAGCTTCAAACATAGTCGATGGTGGCTGTGAAGGAGTGTGTGTTTTTAGATACATGTCGAGACATTTTATACTATACTATCACAGAACTACACTTGTTGAACAGGCTGGATATTGTTCATGTGTTGCAAATGTTGTCAAAATGATTTTATCCAATTATTTATTGAATCATAGCTTAACATTATCCTTAAAATCTGTAAAATATCCAAATGTGCCACATAGGAGGATGCCTTGCAATGCAATCAGCTTTAAAATATGTTGTTTATGTTTTATGTTTATGCCACCTCAACCAAAGCCAATACTAATTATTTGGTGACTCCACCATACCCATGTCTGTAAGATAAGAAAATACATAAATCTCTCAAAATAATAAAAGGTTTACTCTAATATGTTCACTCTAACAGTTTAATAATTTAATCAGAATTTATTCTAATTTTGTGGCTCAGCTCTACCCATGTCCTGTAATGCAGACTCTAACCCATGTCAAAAGCCCAAAAAAATGCCTAAGTGAATGAACAAATTACAAAAATGCAGGTGATATCAGCTAACATGGTAGATAATCAACTAGCTTGAGTGTAAATAGATGACTCTTTAAACACCCTTTAAAAAGCATACTTACCTGAATACTATAGGTGATGTGATTGTAGGCTGGACTGAGATCTGCATCAACAGCCCTCACCTGGACCACAACCTCATTAATCGGTAAAGTCTATGGATAGAGAAAGAGTTCCTGAACATACAGTATGGTTTCCTCATCTAATATCAAAATATTAACATCTGGGCTTCATACCTCTAACACATATGCCCTGTACTCCTCTTGGTCAAAGACTGGTTTATTATCATTCACGTCTATGACAAAAAGCGTTCGACGATTTGGCACCTTAAAATAGACATAAACACCTTAAAATATGTGTTAGATAATTAAAGAGTGATGTGTGTATTTGTACAATAACTTACCCCAGTGTTGTTACAGATGATTTCATAAGTCAAAACACCTCCTGTCTTTTTTGAACAAGAGAAAAAGTAATTAAATACAAGCAAACATACCATCTGACCTGATAATGAATATATAACAATAAACAGCTGAAATAATAATAGTCATAATACCATTAACACCATAAATGTGATCATATTGTGAGTTATGTGTTTCTTATTCTCATCAAACACAATGGTGTAATTAAAATATTTTATTTTATTGTTAAATTTAAATGTCAACTCAAAAAACATCAACATCATGCATCATGCCTAACCTCTCTCAGTGCCTCTGTGTCTAGAGGTTTCTTTGTTCTGACTCTGGCAGTTTGTTTAATGGGGCTGTAGGTGAACTCCAGAAACTCTTCACACTGTGGGCATATAGACGAAACCTCTAAAGCCAGATCCGCATCCGGAGTACTGGGGATTATTTCTATGTCACCTGTACAGAGAGGAGGAAAAATGAACACAGCTGCAATATAACATGGGGTCCAGTTTGGCTGAAGGGGTCTTCTGAGTGAGATGGCTGGATAATTTAATGAGTTGGCACAAAATGTATCTGAAGAAATTTGTTTAAAGATATAACAAATAAGCATAATAAATGTCAACTGTCCCACTATGGGCAAATTATGTTTTCAAGAACATTTACCTGTGTATCCTTCATCTACTCCCCCCAGTTGTACAATCGTGCCAACATTGCAGTCTAGAGTGCTTCCTGTGACTTAAAAAAAGATAAAGAAACGTACATCATACACTGCCGAAGCTGCTGTCTAACCTATCAGTGTCTGACCTGTTATTAATTAAGGCTTAAAAGGTTGGTATTGGTTTTCAAACAAATAGACTTACTTAGACTTCAAAACACTGCACTTACAATGCATGCACCTGTCCATTTTGGCTAATTAGTTATGTTATGTTATTAGTTATGTTAAATATTATCAAAAGTGCTACAAGAGATGGGTGTTTACCCCGTATGTAGGTGTCTGACATATGAACAGCATGTGAATGTATGAGTATGTCAGGTTACTGAGATAATAGGATGAGATTAAATACATGTCAATACAATAAATTTAACGGGCGTGAAAAATCAAACAAACTCAGAGACCTCATAACATTTGTTGTTGAGATGTCAATCAAAATAAACAGAATTTGTTAAAAACTACAAACAACAAAACTACGATGCTGCTGTTTCACCTTTGGAATAAGGAAGAACTATTTGTCCCTGTCTTTGATATCAAAGTCTAGAGACTAATCCAATCATAAAATGCATGAAGGAGACTTCCTTCTAGCTGCTTAGAGTTTAGAGCTGGCTACTTGCCTTGATCTACTGCTTTGTTGTTGTGCAGTTGTACTTTTTCCCCACTAATCATTTCACTTTGTAATACATAACTTTGTTTATGGGATGTAATTGCTGATTTCTTTACATGTGTGAATTTCTTAGGTTACTACCTTGGTAAAAATTTCAACTGGGAAAAAGGTTGACCCATCAATAATCATCTCCCACAATGTTCCCTTAAAAATTCAATAATATTTCATATTAAACTTGCATGTGATCTGCTTTAGTTTATCTATAACAATTTGTTTTGTTATTTGTTTTGTTGTTCTATTCAATTTTGTTGTTTGCTATCATTTGTTTCAAAATACTATACCCACACCAACAAGTATGTACATCAACTATGTGATTAAATGATTGCTAACACATCAAAAACACAATAAACTCTTAAGAAGAATAAATCTGCTTGCTGTACTCACTCGGTAGAGTGGCGATGACAGACTCTGTGAAACAGAACAGAACAATCACAGTCTTGACATAGGAAAGAGCCCCCATCTCTGTTGTAGTTGAGTTGTCATTCACACCAAACACAAATGTGTCTGAGAAGACATTTGTCTAAAATCACATTGTTACAGCACCAAAGACTTAGCAGATCTTTTTCTCCAGTTTGTTAAGACTAACGCTTCCTGCTGTCTAACCTTGGAATGAAGGAATACCTGAGCTTTGATAGTTTTGATAGCTTACATAAGGCTGACAGTGCATTCGTAGTCAGATTGTTATCAGTGTACAAAGGGCTCAGAGAGACAGTATCATAGTTTAATTATTAATGAAGTAACAGAAAGTTAAAACTCTGTACCATCATTAGATACATTGGGAAAAGCTGTGAATTTAATAAGGAATTCACTAACTACAGTAACTGAGGCTTGGATTTTTCAGTCACATTGATCTGCAACCATGCAGGTGTGAAAATATGGCCATTAGTGTTGGTCAAATACATTCACTTTTCAGTCCCATCTGTCTGCAAAATCCCATCTGCAGAGATGAAGAAAAAAAACAGACATCAAATATATGATCAGTTATGTAGCTCAAACATCACAAATGTGTTTTTATATCATGTTATATTAGTTTTTAAAGTGATAGTTCACAGTACTTGCACCATAGCCTGGAAGTTTGAGCTCATCAAGTACAGTCAGTAGAAAGAAGAACGAAGATTTTGGTACAACAGAGACTGAATAACGAACCGACAGTCATGCTAACTAAATGGCACTATAAGTTCATAAGTTCCCATTCTTACCAACAACACTCAGTGAGATCAGACAACAGGGCTATGGTTTGAAGTACTCTGAACTATCACTTTAAGTTACAAGTTGATGTTGTTTGTGTTTTTACCTTGCCGTTTGACTTTGATTGGCAGAACAACCAACCCTGTTAGTTAGTTAACTAGCTAGGTAGTTAGTTAGTAAGTTAGATAGATAGACAAATAGATAAATAGACATATATATCCAAAAGGAAATTCAGGCATCCCGTAGCATCCATAACATGACGTACACATGACATACCTACACACATGCAATACAATTACAAACTATGAAAAATACAGAGTAAAAAAATGGTACTGAGAAAATGTGATTTTCCTCCTTATTGTGATCAGGGATGGCTTTTTTTTTACATTCACTTAGCCATCTGCTTTGTTGTATGTGTGCACTTTGTATGTTGAGATGTCATTCAAAAGAAACAGAATGTGTGAGAAGACATTTGTTAAAAACTACAAACAGCAAAACTACGATACTGCTGTTTCACCTTTGGAATAAGATGAACTATCTGCCCCTGTCTTTGATATCAAAGTCCGGAGATTAATCCAATCACAAAATGCATGAAGGAGACTTGCTTCTAGCTTCTTACAATTTAGAGCTAGCTACTTGCATTGATCTACTGTTTTTATGCTGTGCATGCTTTTCCCCAACTAATCATTTCACTTTATAACCCATAACCCATGTAATTGTTGATTTCTTTACATATGTGAATTGGTACACATATGTACAAATTCACTAATTTAAAGAAATACATATAAAGCTATACTGGTCAAAATTTCAACTGGAAAAAAGTTGACCCATTCAATAACCATCTCCCACAATGTCCCATTATAAATGCAATAATATTTCATATTAAACTTGCATGGGATCTGCTTTTATTTATCTATAGTTATTTATTAATTGTTTCAAAGTACCAGACCCACCAAGAAGTATGTACATGAACGGTGATGAGATGACTGCTAACATACACCATTCACTTATTCAGCCTTCTGCTTCATTGTGTGTGTGTTGAGAGCTGCTTAGAAACCACTGCTATAGTCAAACTGGTTATAAAAACAGAAATGACTTTATTTCTTTCATGTATGACACAAAATTATCTCAACAAAATTACACAATTAAGGTACAGGACTATTCCATATCATTTCAACATAAAAAAATATTGTATTTATTAATGTGGTTTTAACATTTTGTAATTTTTTTTTATCTAGTCATCCATATCTCCATACAAATGTGCAAGAAAATGTGCCTATACAGTAAAAGACTACTACTACATTTACATGCAAATTAACTGATTGTTCACTGTCTACACTTTGTATCCACATGTTATGGTGCTTGGAAGTGACATTTAATTATTGCATACTGTTCCAGTCAGCCTCTACTACAAAGAGCTTGAGTCTTGTCTTCAACTGATATTGTGCTAAATCTGCTCTTTTCCCCATACAGTCTTTGTGCCCTAAATTAGGTCTCCTTTCTATTGAGTCTTTGTGCCTTAAATTAGTTCTCTTTTCCATAGAGTCTTTGTCCCTTAAATTAGGACTCATTTCCAGGGAGCTATACTACAACAACAACAATATATGAGATATATGCAGTAATTTCAGTATTAACCATTTGTCACGTGTGCACATTAATCAAGTTTTCCATTTTAAGTTCTGTTACTCATACCTCTACTGTTGTTGTGTCATAAAGTCCTCCCTGGTCCTCTGCCTTCACCTGCAGGCTCACCTTCCCACTCTCACCAGCAGCTGACACTACATACACCTGGCCACAAGAGGGCTCCACAGCAAACATGGAGCTGGGCTTCACCAGAGAGTACTGCAGTGTGTCCCCCACATCAGGGTCTGTGGCCTGATATGAGAAGGCAGCCGGTGAGGGTGCAGAGAACACATTGACACAGAATAGACAAATGCACAGATCCATTGATAATATTCCATTTTTACCTCAACTTGTACCACATGTTGGTTAGTCAGGGCAGCACTGAAGATTTCAGCTGCATACAATTTAACACTGAATACAGGAGCTTCGTTTACATTTTTCACATGGACTGTCACCTATTGAGAAACAGATGGGAGATTAGATACAGTACTGCAGATACATACGGCCAAAGCATTTTTGCAGTAAACATAAGCAGTAAGCAGTAAGCATAATATGTTTTCTATGAACAAGTATGATTATATTTATATATGATGAAATGTATGGTATTCCTCACATCACAAGTACAATCACAGGTTTTGGGCAACTCTCATGCTGACAGTAGAAATGTTCAGCTGTTGTTCTTGACTGAATATGGAGATGGAGTGCTTTCTAATGCTTTTGTTGTTGTTGTTTTTGTTGGTGGTGGCATGTTTGTTTATTGTGTGTATTTTAGTTTACTAATTGTATTCAAATTTACAATCACTGATAATGGTTCTTTAATATCAGGATAAACTGTGGACTTTGGATTGAATTTTGAGTGATTATTAAAAATTCAGAAATACTTTTGAACCCAAGATATTCAGTCCATATATTAACCATATTGCAAAGTCTTCTCAAATTCATGTCAAATTTGTATTTGCAAGCCAGTAATCTACAATGCATCTACATACATATTGTGTATGGTAACACAGAACATTTTGAAATTTTAGTCATTCTCAATCCAATACTGAATTTTATGCATTCTATTATGCAAGTATCCTTCGGTTACTTCCCCCAGTGACACAATTGTACCTGATGCACAGTCTATAGTGGTATCTGTGAATGAAAAAATTTAATGCACATTAAATCTCTGAACAGTGGTTAAATATCTGTTTTCTAGATCTTGTCTTTCTTTTCTAAATACTGTATAGTACTGTAGATTTAGCTCTTTCAAATGTTTTCATGTTAAAAATGTCAAAATGTTCAAAACATTTTAAGACAACATTTTACCATAATAATGTTGTTTTAGGCTTGCATTTTAAAAAAATCAGTCTATAGTGGTAACTGTCGTTTAATTGATAATAAGCTTTTGTTCGACCCTTAGCCTCATTTTCTAAACTCTAAATGCGCAGTCAATGATGCTTATATTTTCTTTACATACAGGATCACCCCAACACCAAAATTATGTATGTTATGTCTTATTTGCAAATGCTTACAAGCAGCACATCAGAAATCCAATCTCCAAAACATTAAATACTGTACAAAAGCCTTGGTTTGACAATAACAGCCGCACAGTGGTTACATAAATGATCATTCTTTTGTCATTCTGAGCCTAGTACTCAACAACCACCCATTCTTAATGATAATAATAACAATAATAATAGTAATAATAATAATAATAATAATAATAATAATATTCATCATCATCATCATCATCATAATTGTTGATAATTTAATTTAATTGTTAATAATTGTAACTGTCATATAGTCAATATTTTGGGCAGACAAAATAGTCCTTACCAATATTTAGCATTTAGCATTTATTTTTATATAACAAACTTTTATTTTACATCACAAACTCAATAGTATCATTTTATTGGTCACGTTTTCTTTTTTTTCGATGTTTCAGCATTCTGCATTCCAGAGCTAGAGCATCAGGGTTATCCATGCTGCGATTTCATTGGCTGAAACAAAGGGTCTGCAGGCTCACGTTTTCCTCACATGGAGCAAATTAACTGAGACAAGTAGAATACACAAGGAGAAAGCATATGCTCTATGGGTGTTGTGCTGACAATGTAAGTGATCTGTGGTAGCCTACTGCAGGTCCTCAGAAACAAGTGCAACTTAACATCACTATTACTTTACTCTTGTCCTATTTTTTGCACTGCAGAAAGCCTAGACAATGCCACCAAAAAAGAAAAAATACAGAGCTATTTCAACACCCAAGTAGTTGCTCAGAACAGGCTAACATTATTTATACCAATGCAAACCCATCATTGCAAAGTGTTTTCACACTTCACACTTTCACAGTCTTTCTACTGTGGAAATTGTTAGACTTTGTGTGTTGTTAATGTTGCCTACAGCAGTATAGTACGTTTCTCAAACTGTGCAGCACAGACACGACAGGTTGGGTACAAGATGTAACAAATCTTGAAATTGATGGCCACACCTTGCAAGGAAAAAGTGTCATAAGCCAATCAGAAATCCCATTGTAAAGGGAAATAAGTAGGCTAGGTGACCAGAGAAGGAATTAACTTTGTATAACTGGTTACCTTCAAAGTAGATCCGAAATCACCATTCTATATCAATGCTCTGTAATGAATAATAAACATAACAACTTGTCTGTCTTTGTGTTTGGCTCTGGTCACACATCATGGCAGTCATACAGACAGACAGATAGCTTTATTGTCATTGCCCTGGAACCAATAAAACCCTCTTTAGTGACACCCCGCTAACCGGCAGTGAGACACATAAACACACAATACAAAGTCAAGTGCAGGATGTCAATGGCTTCAGATTACATTTTAGTCAGCTCTTGCAGCAAGACACATATCTTAACAACAAGACACGGATTCATGCTTGGTTACAGAAAAGCTGTGCAAGATAGTTAAAGGCACTCCAGGCTGTAGAGTTATGCTGACTGACAAAGTCTACAAATAAACACCATTTCAGCTTCAGTCAGTTTCAGTTTCGTTTCACAGCGGCTCGCATAGAACACAGAATGCACTCTGTCCTCACTGAATATGTGAAATATGGCATCATATTCTCACATTTCTCATTCAACTAGGAGAGCAATTCAAAGAAAGAAAACAGAACTTCTTTGCATCACACCCAGTTAGGGCATGTGTTAAGATACTGGGAAAATACATTTACTCATTGGAACTCAAGTTTGCATCTTGTTTTGGGCTTATGTCTTGCTACAGCTGTTTTTCTTCTCATAGAATCCGTGTCATTCTTTAAATCTGGCTTTCCTCTCATTGAGTCTCTGTCCTTTAAATCTGGTTTTCCTCTCATAGAGTCTGTGTCATTCTTTAAATCTGGCTTTCCTCTCATCGAGTCTCTGTCCTTTAAATCTGGTTTTCCTCTCATAGAATCCGTGTCATTCTTTAAATCTGGCTTTCCTCTCATTGAGTCTCTGTCCTTTAAATCTGGTTTTCCTCTCATAGAATCCATGTCATTCTTTAAATCTGGCTTTCCTCTCATCGAGTCTCTGTCCTTTAAATCTGGTTTTCCTCTCATAGAATCCGTGTCATTCTTTAAATCTGGCTTTCCTCTCATCGAGTCTCTGTCCTTTAAATCTGGTTTCCCTCTCATAGAGTCTCTGCCCTCCGCTAAATCTGGTTTTCCTCTCATAGAGTCTCTGTCCTTTAAATCCGGTTTCCCTCTCATCGAGTCTCTGTTTGTGGAGTCTCCTTTATTTTGTAGGGGGATTGTTGAGGTGTTATGTTTCTTTAAGTTGGATTGTCTGCTAAAAAAGAACAGAAATGAAATTGCCATGAGGAAGCTTATTTTGATTCCGTGTCTCCAACCATATTCATTTGATGCACAGAGTTCAAGTCACCAGCAAAAATGCTCAACAACTGAACATGCTCCCATTGAGGGGTGTGTTTTAAGCAGAAAATAAGCAGTGAGTAACATGTATTACCATGCCAAAAATGTTCTATGATTGTAAACTCAAGTTTACTCACATTTTTAAAAAATATTATTTTTTAATTACTTACCTGCGTACTGCACAAATGGATAAACCAGCAACAATGAAAACCAAGGGTATCACTGTTCCCAAGATTATGGGGATGGATGATATGCCAGGGTGGCCACCATCATCCACAATGTCATACTGGAAACCTTTCCCAAAAACTTGCTCCATCTCCTCCACAACATTTTCTTTATCATCCTGTAGTTTCCTGCAGGGAAACACACACACACACACACACGCACACACACACACAGACAAAGATGCATGCATGTCGGTGACCAGTGCAAACTTATGTAGTCCATGGAGCAACATGTAAAAGTGTCACTGAATTCTACTGACTTAGTGATTTCCTCACCAGAAAGAGAATCAAAATCCTACCTTTGTACTGTCTCTTTTGGTATTATGTTAGCCCCATTGATTTCAGTGGCTATGAAGCTGACGAATGTCCTGGGAGTGTTCTCTCTGTGGGCTGAATGGATGCCTTGGGTGTGACTCAGGGCCGAAATCTGTCTGCTGTTGCTCACACTTATGATGGTCACAGACCAACCAAGGGCCCTCTCCAGAGCTCTGAGAGAGAGAGAGAGAGAGAGAGAGAGAGAGAGGATTATAGACAAACACTGGTGCAAAATAGCTTTTAGTGGCATTACTGCCAATAGAATGATGATGAAATATTTTGAATATTTGAATCAGTTTGGTCATTCAGAACAAATCTAAGCTCTGTTGTGCAAGTCCAGTAATATCCATGACTCACTCTTCCATTTCAGCAGTTTTGTTCTGCACAGTGCCAGTCTCCTGGTTCACAGAAATCAGCACAACATCTTTGCTGTCACTTTCCTTTATGGTCACCTAAGGGTGTAGATAAACACAACAAGAACAGCACATTTCTGATCATTGTGATAACTGCATAGTCATTGTGAATGTATATTGGGAACATGACATATCAAAAGACAGGTGCAGAGCCATCGAAATATCTACCAATCACGTGTGCACATCAATGAAGTCTTCCATTTTGTTTTGTCTACTCATACCTCCACTGTTGTTGTGTCAGAAAGTCCTCCCTGATCCTCTGCCTTCACCTGCAGGCTCACCTTCCCACTCTCACCAGCAGCTGACACTACATACACCTGGCCACTAGAGGGCTCCACAGCAAAAATGGAGCTGGGTGTCACCAGAGAGTACTGCAGTGTATCCCCCACATCAGGGTCAGTGGCCTGGGAAGAGAAAAGAGAACAAAAAAATTTGTTCAAATAAATTTGTTTCTGTATTACTAATACATGAATTATTTTGGAGTGCAGATGACTGAATTAACCATTGATAATTTAGATTAAAAATTACCTCAACTTTTACCACATGTTGGTTAGTTAAGGCAGTACTGAAGATTTCAGCTGTAAACAATTTAGCATTGAATACAGGAGCTATATTCACGTTTTTCACATGGACTGTCACCTATTGAGAAACAGACATGAGGTCAAATACACACTGACAAAAGCACAAATACAACAATTTTTGCTCCCAGTTTTTAGTAGAAATTTTGAACTCTTTAACTTTAAAAAAAATCACATGGTCACATGTTTTGTAACATTAACATTAAAGCTTTTATTTAGACTACAGATGCATGTACCTCAAACAAACTCCACATATCTGTTCTTTTAGAATTATCTAAAAGGGCATTTCATTATGCAGTCATCCCATATAATGGCTCTTGCTAAACCATTATAGATAGCAAGTACTTTATCAGTCCCTTTCAGTCAATTAACCTAGTACAACACAGATGAGGAACGGCACTTTCTTACTTAACCTTACTTGGGACACCCCGACCCAAATCCCCACACCATCTGTCTATTGTGCTGGCGAGTCTAAATTGTACTAATATGTCTAATTCCAGTGTGGATATAGTGTCCAAAGACTATGTCCTCGGTGGGAGGGTGAAAAGCGATGTTGTGACGGTGCCAAACCTCAAGTGGTAGTAAATGGTTGAAGGCACGCCCATTAGTTTTAAAAAGTTCACAGATCTGCCCACGAGGAAGTAAATGTAGACTACACCAACTGAGGAATCCCAGATGCTTTGCACAAAGTAAATGAACCTGAAAGCTTTTGGTATACTAGGCTAACTGCCAATAAAGAAGAGAAATGGACACTTTTAGTGTGCCTACATTACCGTGGCATTAGCAGTCCTTGTGCTGTCATTCTCCAGGGAAGCCTAATATGAATAACACATTGACATTCCTTATTCATTCATTTTATGATGGGAATGGTAACAGCAATAACATAATAATAATCCCTTAACTTAATGGAGTACTAAACAGTGCAGGTATAGGGCAGAAGACCTTGCATGTTATGTTGACTTTTCAGTCAACAATAAGGCTGGGTCTACATCAACAAAAATAGACCCATTGACCGTAACTCACATTTCACCAGAGGAGTATTTTTTTCGCTCTCTCTCTGTTTTGTTCTTACTTGTATGTGGATAATAACAGGGTCCTTAATTTCTTCAAAATCCAGTTCAGTAACAACTTTTATGACTCCTGTGCTCTGGTCTATAGTGAAGCTCCTCCAGTAATCGTTTGGAAAGACTAGGGATGACAAAGGCAACACTTTTTAATTTCCTCATTATCATTTACTGTTCTGCTGTATAAATCAGTTGAGCAACTAGCTCAATCAAAATGGCAAATGTTCTTTGTTCATACTTTCTCTGATGGTATAGATTACTGTGCGGTTGCCAGTGCCATTGGCTTTAATGGGTGCTGGAAGAACTTCAAGTAAAGGTCCCAACTGGTGGAAAACAAGAGATGACATAGTTAATAGAATATTTTTTAATAGAAAATTCAGGTGTGCCATGGCACTGTGGCAAGCTGCACAATCTGATTTCACCGCATAATTAGAGTTCCAGGATCAACTGCTAAATGGTTTGTCCAGGATTCACATTTTATTCAACCTAAGTCCTTGCTCTTGATGATGATGTCAACAGTGAGCCATAAAAAACTGCCCATGGAAGTTCAGATTTATAAGTATTTCTGGGTGAATTTTCAGGGTGTGGGTTTTTTCAGGGTGTGGGTTTTTGTGGGAAAAAAAAGTTGTTGTTAAGCATTAGTCCGGGATTAGCCTAATCAAGTTTTTTTTTACTCAAATGTTTTACCTCCATTTGGATTATGTTTTTTTTTATAGATGAAATGATGGTTATGGTATCATGCTAAGGTGCAGGTCAGGTCTAATATGCTGCCAGACAGAGACAGGCTTGGCTACCATTAGCGCACTAGCATTACCTAATGTTAGCTAACACTAGCTTATGGCTAGCACTAGCAAGCTACTTTCTAGAATAGGCTACTTAGCAGGTATAGACTACAACTACCACAAGTCCTGTAAAATTTATTTTTCACTACCAACACCCTGAAAATGTTCACTTATGGCCACTTAAACTCCAGGCAGTTGATTGCAGTTTTGAAATGGATAAATGTCATCTTCACAGCACATTAGAATGTCATCTCAACCAAGAAGTGCCAGTGACTGTTTGGTTATAATATAAATACTGGACAAACAACTTACTCATTGATGCAGAGACAATAATTACTTGGTGACATCAGATGCACAGTAAGGTATGGAAGGACAACTCACCTGGTATTCTGGTATGGATGCTTCATAAACATCATACTCAAACATTAGATCTACTTTGTCTATAATGTTGATTATCACTCTCGTTTCATTGAACAAACCACCACCATCCTGTTGAGTACACAGCACATGATTATACTCAGATTGTAACTTTGTAAAAAAACATCCCATAGACCAGCACACTAGACAGACATATCCTTCTAAAGCCACAGTTTGGTTAATTCAGACAGATGAGAACTTTTTTGTCCCACATCATTGACATTGGCAGATAAACAACTATAGCCCATTCCCATCATGAGTAATGTCCAAGGACATGAAACATCCTGTTGTGTATAGAATGGTCTAATTTATTTTAGACTGACATACAGGAACCAGGGGATAGTTTTGAGGGGTTTCAGCTTTGTGCATGTCTTCCTTACACTGCATTAGTAGAGTAAACAAGATCAATTTACCTGTGCCTTAACCGTCAAAATGTATTGCCTGATGTCAGTGGAATTTAAATGCTCCTTGAGAAGGATTTCTCCATAACCATTAACCTCAAATGTAGTTGTCGGTGGCTGTGTACAGGGATAGTATACAGTTTTTAAGTGGTAACACTTGCTTAGCAAAAAATGTGATCACAAAGCTACATACTGGATGGACAGCTGAGCATAGTCATTGGTCTTGCACATATACACAATATTTCAATAAAGAACCTGACAGTGTAAAATGCAGACAAAAAGTAGATTCACCTGGATGCTATAAGTAAGGAGGTTGTTGTCTGGAGTGAGATCCGCATCTGTTGCTTTCACCTGGATCACAACTTCACCCACATTTAAAGTCTAGGTGGAGAAAGAAAATGAATTTACTAAATTAATTTAACTTTGGACTTCCATGTATTATGGAACATGAGACGCCATTTTTCTTCTTACCTCTAAGACTTCTGCCCTGTACTCCTCTTTGTCAAAGACTGGTGGATGTTCGTTCACATCTCTGACAAACAGTGTTCGACCATTTGTCACCTAAATACATATGATTATATTCACATATATTCATTCAAATAAAAATGTAAATGTAAAAATCATAGTGTTTGAAGAGAGACTCATGCATTTTTTATGTAGCTTACCCCTGTGGCTATACAGGTGATTTGGTAGGTGATAAAACCATTGGTCTTTGAAGGACAGATAAACAAGCAATTAGAGAGATGACCACAGTTTTTCCTGTCATTATCAAAGATATTATGTCTTCTTAAAATCCACAAAAATAACTTCCATTCTCAGAAGTGTGTTGTCATGCTAGTAGAGTGCAGAAGTAAGACTTAAATTAGTCAGTAAATTAGCATCAGTGTTGGTCTGTTTGGTCCATTTTCAGCAGCTATTCCTACCATGTGAACTTCTCAGATGTCAGAAGCGTGTTCTGTGTTTGTGGCATTGGCAGCATGTGGCCGCTGTGCACCAAACTCAACATGGAAAAAAATTAAAATGGTCTCTATTCCATTACCATTACATTGCCTTGAGCCTGCATATAAATTGTGACCCACAGTATGGCTTCCTTGGTGATGTATTAAACCATGCCAAATTATCCTGAATTTTCCTTGGGAACCAGTGACATTCCTACTTCTACAGGTAATGTTTTCACTTTTAAAATCTTGGGCAATATGTTTTTTTTTTTTTTGTATTTTACCAGGAAGAGGCCACCTAAATTGGGGACTGTCCCCAGATATCGGGGGTTGTCTTGTCACCCTCTGCTATATGAGATGTTGAGGGGGAAAAAAATGAAACACTGTGCATGATTTTATATCCTCAGCTGTATATAGGCCTATCTAATGAAATAAAAAAGCAAAAAAAGAAAAACGGTGCCAGAAAGTGTTGCCTTACTTCTCTCAGTGCCTCTGCATCCAGTGGTTTCTTCGTTCTAACTGTGGCATTTGTGATTGAAGTGATGAAGCTAAGCTCCAGAAATTCTTCACACCGAGGACAAAATGCCTCCAACACCAACTCAACATCCGGAACATTGGGGATTGTTTCTAGGTCACCTGTCAGAGGAAATCCAAATGCATAACGATTGATAATGATCATTGATGATAACACGATAAGCTGTAAATCTTGCAGAGCAATGAGCCTAATGAATAATTAATTTTGAGTGATTTTGTTGAACCCACAACATATTGTCCATATATTAAAGGCATACCAGGCAAGCAAGCAATTTATTTATCTCCCCCTACAGTCGCCGATTTAAAAAAAAAAAAAAGAGTTCAGAATTGGTTCCGAGTATTTTGTTCCCGGGCCTGACCAAGGCTGTCAGCGGCCCTGGTGATAAATAAAACTATACCAAACACACACACACACACACACACACGCACTACCTCTAGGGTGCGTCTAGACACATGGAAATACAGAGAGATCATGTACACATAAACTATGCAGATGATTCAAAATGGCGACGGACAAGAATTGCCATTTTACCTGAGTATCCTTCGTCTACTTCCCCCAGTGACTCACTTGTGCCTAATGTACAGTCTATAAAGATTTCTGTCAATTAAAAAGACACAGAAAACATATTTGAACACATCGGAATGTGTCTATGTGGTGGTTAAATATCAGTTTACATGTCTGTCAGCCTTTTTTGAACAGTAGATGTACTGTAGTTGTTTGTTCTTTCAAATGGTTCAGTACAATTTGTGACAAAACAGAGCATAGGACAACCTTTTACCATAACAGTGTTGTTTGTTTGGCCTGGTTTTTGTTTATTATTAACCAGGTATACTTTTTTTTTCTTTTGAAGACCTTTACCCCCATCCAAAATATGCACACCAATACCGTATTAGGTTACTCCAAACACACAAAAGAAACAAGACAAACAAGTAAAACAAATGTGCTCTCTGTACTCACCAAGTGGAATGGTATGGATGAAGGTTATCAAACAGGACGACACAGTCACAATCCAAACCCAGGAAAGAGTCCCCATAACTGTGGTGGTTTGAGTTATTCATTCACATTTTCATCTTTTCATTTTCATCCCTCAGTATTATGTTGTTTTAATATCAAATTCCATTTGCAGACATCTTTTCCTGATCCCCTTTGTTAAGGTGATTCTCCCCTGTTGTTTTGCCTTTGGAAGAAGGAAACATCCTGCCTATAATTTTGAAAGCAAAGTCCAAAGGTTTTTTTTATGTTTTTATAGCTTCTATCGTAATGGCATATATAAGTAGGGGGAGAGAGTGTGGCTAACTGGTAACAGTAACATGTCCCATTTCAATATTCCAAAAATGTCCCAATGACTATATATATAAATCACTGTCATTGGTCATTGTGATATTCAATTCAATTCAGTTTTATTTATACAGCGCCTTTTACAATAGTATTGTCTCGTGGCACTTCACAGAAGGAGCACCCAAGAGCAACAGGGGCAAGGAAAAACTCCCTTATGTTCAGTTAATCTAGGAAGAAACCTTGGGCAGATCCACGATTCAAGGGGCTAACCCAACTGCCAGGGGTCATGGAGAAAAATTACAATCAGTAGTAACCATGACAGACTCTAAGTTGCCTATGGTTTTAGCTAAGGTTCATAATAGTTCATAATAGAGTATTATCCCACTTTTACAATACATGGTAGTCAGTCTATAGGTGGTTATCAGGAATTATGGCTGGACAATGTAGCAGCGGCCAGGCATAGTGACAAACTCAAAGAATTGAGATGGGTCATGGGGGTAACAGTAAGGGTCCATTTGACAGCGCCATTGTGAGGGGGGGTCAATCACAAAGCCTCAGGAAGGGGAGTCGGGCCCAGCGTCGGCGTCCAGGAAGGTCCTCTGTGATGGGGAGTCGGTTGTGACATGTGCCTCCCGTAGTGTTGGTTGTAGTCCACTCAGGAGGGGAGGGTGAGAGGAGTCCGCCGGAATGAGGCAGGGATGACACTCAGCAAAGATAATTGTGGACAGAGGAAAATAGTGAATTAGGCCAGGCTCACACATCAGAAGCAAAAAGCAGAAAGCAGTAATTTGGGCATACCTATATGCGCATAAATATATACAAATACACACACACACACACACACACACATATGTATATATATATATATATATATATACACATACATACACATACACAAATACACATAAACACACACACACACACACACACATATATATATATATATATATATATATATATACATATACATATACATACACACACACACACACATATACACACATACATACACACACACATATACACACACACATATATAAATAGAGAGAGAGCTGAAAGAGAGAGAGAGTTGTACGGCATGACACATGAAGGTTATGTGGCGGCACTAGGCTATAGCAGCATAACTAAGGTATGATGCATGGCAACCTGCAGGGATGGTCAGTGGCTACAATGCCTCGCAAGTGGGGGCAACAGCAGAGGCAGTCCCTTCCAAAAGACCCATGAGAAGTGATGATTTGCCATGCACCATCCCTAACTATGGGAAACAGTAAAGAAGAAGGTTTTAAGTCTAGACTTAAAGGTATTGAGAGTGTCCACTTGTCGAATGTGGGGGGGGGGGGAGACTATTCCACAGGAGGGGTGCACGGTAACAGAAGGCTCTTCCTCCTATCGTAGATTTTGATATTCTTGGGATTACAAGGAGACCAGCATTTTGGGATCTTGGGGTTCTAGGAGGGTGGTAAGGGACAAGTAAGTCTTTAATATATGTTGGTGCATCACCCTTGAGGGCTTTGTAGGTTAGGAGGAGTATTTTAAAATCAATTCGACTTTTAATAGGGAGCCAATGTAGAGAAGCAAGTATAGGAGAGATATGTTCATATTTTTTAGTCCTGGTCAGTGTTCGGGCCGCAGCATTTTGTATTAGTTGTAGGTTTTTGATGCAAGTATTGCTACACCCAGAGAACAGAGCATTGCAATAATCGAGCCTGGAAGTAATAAATGCGTGTATTAATTTTTCAGCATCCTCAAAGGATAGGAACTTTCTAACCTTTACAATATTTAGTAGGTGGAAAAAAGATGTTTTTGAAATGTGTTTTACATGACTATTTAGAGAGAGGTCCTGGTCAATAATTACCCCGAGGTCTTTAACTTTTGCTGGTCAGCTGTTTAGGGCCAATCATCATAACTTCAGTTTTATCAGAATTTACAATGTTTCCTTATAACAGATCCTAAAGGTAACATGTACAGGGAGAACAGCAGGGGACCTAGCACTGAGCCTTGGGGTACACCAAACTTTACTTTGGTACGGGTTGATGACTCATTATGAGGTATGATTTGAACCAGGCTAATGCAGTGTCTTTGATGCCTATCATGTGTTCAAGTCTGTGTAGTAGGATACCATGGTCAATAGTGTCAAAGGCAGCACTAAGATCCAATAGGATTAATATTGATATATATCCATTATCAGATGCGATAAGGAGGTCATTGAAGACTTTAACTAGGGCTGATTCTGTGCTATGATTAGTTCTAAAGCTTGACTGGAAGGTTTCCTGGATATTATTGTCATTTAAGAAGCTACAGATTTGCTTAGACACTATTTTCTCAAGTATTTTTGAAACAAATGGGAGGTTAGATATGGGTCTGTAATTAGCAAGGACATCAGGATCAAGGTTTGTTTTTTTAATTGATGGTTTAATAACAGATGTCTTGAAAGATTTTGGGACATGCCCAGCTATGAGTGAGTCATTTATAATTTTAAGAATCGTCTCAGCCAATATAGGGATAGCTGCCTTAAGAAGATCAGTTGGGATAGGGTCCAATAAGCATGTTGAGGCTTTAGCTGAAGAGATCAAAGATGTAATTTCTGATATATTGGTGGGTGTGAATGAATCAAAGTATGCTACAGGTTGACTAGAGCTAACTGTAACCATTACATGTGGTCCAACTGGATTTGAGGTTACAAGGGAGTTGTTTATTTTAAGTCAAATAGATTCAATTTTGTCATTAAAATAGTCCATGAAGTCCTTGCTGCTTAGACTTATTGGAATGGAATGGGACACCTCAATCCTGCTTTTTGTTAAACAGGATATAGTGTTAAAAAGGAATTTTGGATTATCTTTATTATTGTGTATAAGTGAGGAATAATATGCTGATTTGGCATTGTTAAGTGCTGTCTTGTACTCTTTTAAGCTATATTTCCAAGCAAGGCGGAACACTTCAAGTTTAGTTCAGTAAGCGAGTCTGTGTGGTATACCATGGGGCAATTTTTTCTTGTTTCCTAGTTTTCTTTTTGAGTGGTGCAATTGTGTTGAATGTGGAGTATAGTACATTTACAACACTGTCAGTTAATTGATCAACTTGGGTTGGGCTTGGCATAGAGCCTTCTAATACAGGGCTATATTGGCTCAGCAGAGACTCAAGGAGAGATGGAATTTTTGCTATGAAGTCATCTGTAGTTTTGGGAGTTATGTTTCTAGTGTAGTAGTAGACTGAGTTAGGTGCTACATAGTCTAATGTGATTTTTAAAGTTAATAAGTAGTGGTCAGTTAGTGTAGAGTGTTGAGGTAGGGTTGTAAGTTGTTCTATTTGTACTCCATGTGTCAGAACATGATCAAGGGTGTGGTTACCTTGATGTGTAGGTGTGTTTACATTTTGGCAGAAGCCAATGTGATCAAGCAGAGATTGGAAACTAATTGCCACATCGATGTGGATATTAAAATCACCTAATATGATGTTTTCTGTTTTAATGACTAGAGAGGACAGGACTGGAGGTCTATATAATGTTACAATTGTTAAGGGTTTAGCACCATTCCCATCATGATGAATCAAGTTAAGGACAAAAACTTCAAAAGATTTAAAAATATAATCAAGCTTAGGGCGAGATAACCTTAGTGAGATTTGAATTGTGAATTGTGGCTACTCCACCACCACGATATCCATGCTATAGGTCAAAAACAGACCATAATGAAGGGAATTCTAGATGGTTGGATATGTGGATTTATCTCCCTTAGGATTCTCTTTTCTGATTGGCTGATGAGGTGGGAAGTAACTTTGTATAACTGGCTAACTTACCTTTATGAATGGTAACCATAACAACCACAGTAAAATATTTCATGCTGTACTTTCCCCCTATTTTCTGTAGTTCATGCACCTGATTCATAAATATAAAGAAAGTTATAGAATTATATCCTAAATACAAATGGAAGATAAGTGACATAACGGCCTTCGAGGTGACCAGTTCGATGGAAATAATGACTTGGCGGAGGCCCCCCCATCCTTCGTCTCCACCTCGCCATTATTTAGTATACTAACCCTTACATATTCTTTGTGTACCTATTTGAGGAATGACACAGGATGTCATAATGACAAATGTTTGCATATTTGGATTTTTTTACATTATTCAAGATCCATCTCAAAACACAGTGGAAAGAAAGGCCAGTATTGTAAAAGTCAGTTACAGTAAGTCCCTCATAGACATGCACTGGTGAAAACAAGAGCCATGTCTGTAGGGGGGCATGATGTTGTTTGTCTGATTCTGATTCGACATAGCAGGTTGAGTGGGTCATAATAAGTAGGGGTGAGTACTGACGACCTTTTGTCAATGATACTTAATTTTTTTCTGTGAACAATATGAATACAGAACAGGCATCACTTCCTCAACAGAACAGTGGTGTGAGGACAGATTTAACCTTTAATATTACACAGAATAAAAAACAATGCAACACACTTTCACCATATTGCATATTCATCATTAAAAAAACTAATTCCAGATACCATAAATAGTCTTACAGTTTATTGTCTAGTAGAAGATTATGTCACATTTTAGAATATGGAGCATGTGTTATTACCCTTTTGAGTCAATGGTATTTCCAGGTGTTTTAACATGCTAGTGGTTTTAAACATTTAGAAACAGAATATTAACTGGTGAAAAAATAAGCATTGCACACATGCACAAAATTGTGTGAAAACAAACCAAAATAGCTGATTACAGTTCAAATAATTGTCATTGCAAATATCATAATAACAGTATATTCTGTTGCGTACAGAGTCAGACCCAAATGCAGATCAATGTAGAGAATGTTTATTTACAATGAAAAAAGGGCAGTAGCAAAAAGGGGACAAAGCTCAGAAGATCGAGGGAAACAAAAACGTAGGTAATCCAACAAAGGGTATCAAAAACAGAGTTCAGGGAAAAAACACACAAAAGATTGGCAGGGCTCAAAGTTCGTCAGGTATCAGGTAGGGAGGAGAAGATCACAGGGAAAACCGAATATCCAGAAAACAGGAAGGCAGTTCAAAATCCAAAAATCCACAAGTTTAGGCAAAATACAAAACACTCAGGAAAAACAGGAAACAGACTTGATCAATGGGAACAGGTACAAGGAACAGACTTGGCAGGTTGAAAGTCAACACTTACTAACACGAGGAACATGGTCAGGATCTTTCACTGTTGAAAGAGGATAAAGACAAGTGATGATCAGTAAAGGAAGTTGAAATGGGGCATTGTGGTATGACTGGCTACATCACGCTATGTTCAGTCCCAGTCTAAAGTTGTATCTTGGTGTCCGTGGGGACCCAGGTTCAGTCTATGGTTATATCTTGGTGTCTGTAGGGACCCAGGTTCAGTCTATGGTTATATCTTGGTGTCTGTAGGGACCCAGGTTCAGTCTATGGTTATTTCCAGGTGCCCGCGGTGACCCAGGTTCAGTTTATGGTTATATCTTGGTGCCCGATGGGACCCAGGTTCAGTCTATGGTTATATCTTGGTGTCTGTAGGGACCCAGGTTCAGTCTATGGTTATTTCCAGGTGCCCGCGGTGACCCAGGTTCAGTTTATGGTTATATCTTGGTGCCCGATGGGACCCAGGTTCAGTCTATGGTTATATCTTGGTGTCTGTAGGGACCCAGGTTCAGTCTATGGTTATATCTTGGTGTCCGTGGGGACCCAGGTTCAGTCTATGGTTATATCTTGGTGTCTGTGGGGACCCAGGTTCAGTCTATGGTTATATCTTGGTGTCTGTGGGGACCCAGGTTCAGTGTATGGTTATATCTTGGTGTCTGTAGGGACCCAGGTTCAGTCTATGGTTATATCTTGGTGTCTGTAGGGACCCAGGTTCAGTCTATGGTTATATCTTGGTGTCTGTAGGGACCCAGGTTCAGTCTATGGTTATATCTTGGTGTCTGTAGGGACCCAGGTTCAGTCTATGGTTATATCTTGGTGTCTGTAGGGACCCAGGTTCAGTCTATGGTTATATCTTGGTGTCTGTGGGGACCCAGGTTCAGTCTATGGTTATATCTTGGTAACAAACATTTTCATTGTGGGTTGCACTCTGCATGCAAAACAAATTATAAGCACGCTCTATCAGGCAACATGAGTAGGTGCCAACCAAAATTTACCAACTCTTCACTGCACTATATCTTAGTATATCTAACTGCATGATATTTTCTTTTAAATGACTGCAGAAATTTCCTAACATAGTTGGTCAACAAAGCCTGAAAATAGTCTAGGGCTCATAGGGCTGAATGCTGAATAAAATGCGTGGATGGGCTATGTTGTGGTGCACTAAACTAAACATAGACCTACTGTAATAACCTTTAATCACATTCTTTAGTGTGCCACCCCAAGATTTTCACCCTGTGAATTGTTTTCTGGGGGCACCACTGTCTATGTCTACCTCATTTGAGATGGGAAATTAAGATAAACTTCAGGACAAGAACCAGGTCAGAATACAGACAGACTGAATAGAGAGGAGGCAAATTAACGTGCAAATAAATATGATTAGAGTATATGTGAAGACTGGCAAGAACTTGTCAGGATAAAGGTCTAAGCTGGCTACTGTTTATGTTACTGGAGGCAAAGGCGGACCAAATGAGAGACATCCTCTTTCTTGGTGGTTTGGACTCTAATTTTCGATTTGTATGTTAAACATGACCCAAACCTTCTACCAAAACCAAGACTCCACACATGTGATGTCTTAGCTAAGAAACTCTGGGACATCTGTCCTTCCATGATGGGACTGGCCTAATGGAAGACACACCACAGTTTTCAAAAGATTACATGTTTTATAGTTTTATGACTTCCTTATTTCCCAAATGATGTCAGCACTGTAACTACAAGGACTGTTTTAATGTTTTGATAGCATTGAAAATGTATGCTTAATGGAATAAACAGTGCAGTTAAGGTAATCAGAGCCATCAAGCAAAACCAAATCTGTCTACCACTACTTATGGAAAGGTGTTCTTTTGAATTGTTTCTGTGATTATGAGTGGAGCATTTCAAGTCTGTTTTCATTATTCAATGGACTCCACTTCTGGAGGGGCGGGGGTGAGGGGAGTGGGGGGCAGAAGTGGAGTGACAGAAGATTGCTGCAAACTCTTTGGAGATATGGTGGCATTCAGTCAATGTGAAGAACTACTTAGTTCTTCGCCACCATCTACTAACCAGTGCATGGAAATCACACACAAACACAAAATATCCACAATTTTATTTTTTACAATGATACAGAACAAACATACTCTCATGAAACAGAAGACACAGGCCTGTCTTTATCTACATAAAACCAGTAATGTGTCCTTTGTCCCTCACGTATCCCTCTTTGTCCCTCTAGTTTACATTTTAATTTAAAAAAGCTAGTTTAAATTTTAATGTTTCTTAAGAAAATGTTGATAGAGTAGAAAGTGTAGATATCCCTGTAGATATTTTGGGACTATGAATTACATGAGGGGTCAAAGATAATGACTCCAAGGACTAATAACTTCAGATCTATGTGTAATACTTTTAGGCTAAAATATCCAAAAAATGACCTACCAACTATGACAATGACGGTAATTACGGTAATCATTTTAATGTTAAAAACACAGATGTCCAGATGTCCAGATGTCCCTTTAATGAGGGGCCCCATTCAACTTATGTCAGCTAGCCAGCCAGGCGAACAAGCCGTTTAAACAAGCCTGAGAATGGGTGATGCTGCAACAGATTTGCCCCTCCAGTGAATGTAGCTCAATGAGTCAAACGCGTGGTTGCTTGCGTTAAACCACATTTGTTCTCATTTTTAGAAATTTCGATCCTCGTGCAGAGATATTTTGTCTCCATCTTCTGTTCCTGTTCTTCTGTCCTGTTCTTTGAGATGTCTATGAACTCTACAGCAAATATCATGTCAGAGTAAACACATTCTGTACCTGCCTGCATACTGACCTCGTAAGCAACAACAACACAACATTTTCAGATTCATAGTACTGGGGTCCATTTTTCCATACAGCTAAGGATGTTAACATTGAACCACCATTGTGGCTCCATTAAGCCAGTTTCAGGCTTCATGTTCATCATAAATTGTGATGACAATTTAAGTGATGACAATTTATTTAGGGAGTATCTAAAAAGTACATTCTACCTCTTCACAAAAATTTACTCAATGTCCTTTCACTGTTATGCAACACAAAAGTTAAAGACCGGGGTAATTATTGACCAGGACATCTCTCTTAATAGTCTTTTTTCGACCAAGGAAATATTGCTTTCTAGGTTAGAAAGTTCCTATCTATGAGAATGCTGAAAAATTAATACATGCATTTATTACTTCCAGACTTGATTATTGCAATGTTCTGTTCTCTGCGTGTAGTAATAGCACTAAAACCTACAGTTAATACAAAATGCCTGTGGCCCGAACACTCACTAGGACTAAAAAATAGTAACTCCTATTCTTGCTTCCTTAAATTATAAGACTTAGTTGTCCCTTACCACCCCTCTAGAACCCTAAGATCCCAAAATGCTGGTCTTCTTGTAATCCCAAGAATTTCAAAATATTTGATAGGAGGAAGAGCCTTTTGTTGTCTAGACTTAAAACCTTCCTCTTGACTGTTTCCCATAGTTAGGGATGGTGCATGGCAAATCATCACTCCTCATGGGTCTTTTGGAATGGACTGCCTCTGCTGTTGCCCCCAGTTGTGAGGCATGGTGGCCACTGACCATCCTAGATGCCCCTGCCAGGCCCGACTAATTTTCCCTGAGGCTTTGTGACTGACCCCCCTCACAGTGGCACTGTCAAATGGACCCTTATTGTTACCCCCATTACACATCACTCCTTGAGTTTAACACTATGTTTGGCCACTACTACAACGTCCAGCCATAATTCCTGATAACCACCTGTGGACTGACTACCATGTAATGTAAAGTGGGATAATTATTACTTGTACTATTATGATCCTTAGCTAAAACCACGGACAACTTGTAGACTACTGATTGTACTTTTCCTGCATGACTCCTGGCAGTTGGGTTGGCCCCTTGACCCCTGGCAGTTGGGTGAGTGTATGGATTTTAACTGGTTCTTGGTTCGATTTGTGTTTTAATTGTAATGATGTAAAATTGAATTGCAAACCAGTAATATATATATATATATATATATATATATATATATATATATATATATATATATATATATATATCTTTAAATATATATTCTTTGTATCTGTGCTTGAAATAGTTGGGAATAATCTTAGCACCTCATCATGGACTATAAAGTGAAGTTAAAGTGAGTTCATTCACACTGCTGATCAGTTACAACATAACAATAGTCAGTTGTCACTATGTTGAATAAAATACAATATAATAAAATACAATGACATAAATACAGAGACACTTACCCCCACATGACACAGACGGCTATGATGACAACCAGTGGTATTATTATTCCCAAGGTGATTGCAAGGGTTTTGTCTGAACTGTCATCTCCTGTTTCAACATCGATCGTCACATCTGGACCAAAGACCTGCTGCATCTCCTTCAGAACTTCATCGCCATCATTCAGTAGCTTGCTACAGGTAAACACAAACATCTGGACATTTTAGTTATCAGTGGATATCTGTGTTCAGAGGAGGAGAAGTCTAACCCAGAGTAGCTCTAAGGCAAACTGGGCCTGAGGTAACTGATGAATGTCTCTCAGTTTGGACAAAAGTGTCAATTAAATGCATAAATAGAAACATTTGAATGATTTCTGAATATCTAGATAAATGAAGACTGTGATCCCTGTGCAAAGCCTTGTATTTTAAGCTGCCAGGTCTGTGAAATAGTCACCACACTCTGTTATGATTATTCTAATTTAGAGTGAGAAACTTGTTTTGCTGAATAACTATTCCAGTACTTTGACTATTTTGCAATATTTAGACACCTCAACCAGACATGGAAAATGAAACTTAACCTTACGTTTGTACTGTCTCTTTTGGTATGACGTTAGTCCCATTGATTTCAGTGGCTATGAAGCTGACGAATGTCCTTGGAGTGTTCTCTCTGTGGACTGAGTGGATGTCTGGGGTGCGACTCAGGGCCAACTCCTGTCTGCTGGTGCTCACACTTATGATGGTGACAGACCAACCAAGGGCCCTCTCCAGAGCTCTGAGAGAGAGAGAGAGAGAGAGAGAGAGAGAGCATAAATGACAAAGCATTATAGCATAGATATTATCACTGACTGTATTCCTGAATAGTTTTAATATTCTGAGTGGTGCCGCAGAGGGCTCATCAGCAAACAAATTTATTAATTTAAGTGCTTTCATCTATTTGTTTTTTAAATAATTTACTTCCCTATTATAGAGATAGATAGATAGATGTAGATAGATACATAGATAGATATATATGTACAGTAATGGTCATGACTCACTTTTCCATCTCAGTGGTTTTGTTCTGCACAGTGCCAATCTCCTGGTTCAGAGAAATCACCACAATGTCTTTGCTGCTGCTTTCCTTAATGGTCACCTGTAGATTACACAACACTGGTGGGTATATATACACACGCATACACACACACACACACACACACACACACACACACTGTATACAGTCTACAATATGATTAGGAAATCACTATTACCATTCATGCCATCATACCATCATGCATGTCAATAACAGTAGAATCATATCTCTCAGACAGGATTATAGAATATGAATCTGCATGAATAGTGCATAGGCCTATTTGCATTTCAGATTTTGATTCTATATTAGGTCTGTATTGTTTTTAAAATAATGGATACATTTCAGTCAGTTATTAGGTATATGAGCAACAGATTAGGAGAAATGGCCTAGGAGTTTTTGTTCAACCGTCAGGCTTCACTTGCATAAGGAATGCAAAGAGAAAACAGTTTCTCTTTCACAGTTCAATCAAGTCTAGTAGGCTAACACTGGAACATGTGTAAACCAACAGGCTACTGACAAAATATAGGTACAGAAAGCTGCACTTGACATTAACTTTAGTATTTGACAAACACAGGAAATACTAAAAGCTGAAAGTGAACTTGCACCACCTAGCCTATTCACTGCCTTAATTGTAGCTGACAGTGAATCAGAGCACAGCTCATTACCATAGACAGAAAAATGAGACACTTTACTCTAGGGCTTTTTGAATAGGTTGCATATAGTGTTGTTAAGGTCTCCTAAGTCCGTTTTCAGCCCAACTGTAGTAACATACCATCTTTGGAGACCTCAGAGAATAATTTGAAATAACATGGGGATATATCAGGGTCCCTTTAACAGTATGGGTCCATGACTTGAGAACATCTTCGATATTCAGTTTTCACTATTTAACTATAACATTAACATTAATATTTACTTTTTTATTTATATTCTATTATACTCAAGTTTCACTCACCTCCACTGTTGTTGTGTCATGGAGTCCATGTGGGTCTATTGCTTTCACATGTAGAGTCACCTTCCCACTCTGACCTTCCACTGACACTACGTACACCTGGCCATTAGAGGGCTCAACAGCAAACATGGAGCTGAGCTCCACTAGGGAGTACTGCAGTGTCTCACTTTCTGGTACATCAGGGTCTGTGGCCTGTGTTAAAGTGAGTTTGGTAGTGGTGAACATTACAGTTTTTTTTTTTCCAATTGCTAAGAAGCATTAGCCTATACTTAAAATACACCTACAAAACACCTTCATTACACAATTAGCCAAACTGCTAGTTTACTTGTCAAAAGCACATTTTGTTAACAAAACACAGAGAATCTGGCTCAAAATCAAATAATTCTACTGAACACTAGCATGTATATTCTTTACACAGAGAACATGTGTACTGACTCTCTGAATGCTAACAAATGATGCCATTTCTGAAACTACATTCTTTTTATGATGATCGGACAAAAGCTTGTTCGCATTTTTTTCTTTCTGTTTTACCTTGACTTGTACAACGTGAGAGTCAGACTGGGCCACACTGAAGATTTCAGCTATATGCAACTTAACACTGAATACAGGAGCTTCATTCACATCTTCCACATGAACCATCAGCTGTTGGGAAATAGAGAGGAAGTTGAAAATTAGAACTGTACAATGCATTTTGAGTTAGCCTAGAGCCCTAAATTAAACAACTGGTGAACAATTTTAGTACATTACCGTGGTGTTAGCTGTCCTTGTGCTGTCAATGTCCAGGGAAGCCTGAAATAAATTACAAGACGGGAACTCTAACACATATTATATGACAGTTGCATACTAGTTTAGTCCCACAGTAGTGATCTACTTTAAAACACAAATTTTCAGGGGGGCATTTCTTACAATTAGTATTATTATTATTATTACTAGTTTCTTACTTTTACATGGACAGTAATAGAATCCTCAATTTCTTCAAAGTCCAGTCCAGTTATGACTGTTACCACACCAGTTCTTTGGTCAACACTGAAGCTGTGCCAGAAATCACTTGGAGAAACTAGAAATGACAAAGCAAATTCATGATCATTGCAAAGAAAAATGTTAAAATAAAAATAAAAAACATATAATTTAATTCAGAATGAATGGATGTATTAATACTCAATACTGTGTATTAAGAAAATATATTGAACTTTTATCACATTCTTAAACCTTTGCATGACTTTTGTAGGTAGGAAACCCATTTACTTTATGTAGTGGATAAATAATCTAAAATAATCAGCTGATTTTTTTTTTAATACCGTCACTGATGCTATAAATGACTGTGTGGTTGCCAGTGGTATTAGCTTTGATGGGTGCTGGAAGAACTTCAAGTACAGGTGCCACCTAGGAAGTAAGAAAATACAGTAAAGTCAGGCATACAAAACAGAACTGGCCATCCATGCACTAAGTTATGGAATGACGTATGGAAGTGACTCACCTGATTTTCAGGTATGGAAGCTTCATATGTATCATGCTCAAACTGAGGACTCAGTGTGTCTATGATGTTGATTAAAACTCTTGTTTCATTGAACAAACCACCACGATCCTGTTGATAATATGTTGTGTAAGAATAGTATTGTTACTTCATGATTTAATTGTTTCCTTGTTATTTTGTAACATTACCCATTCTAAAGCCACAGTGGGATGAATTCAGCCTGGCGAGATCTATGTTACATGTGACGCAAAGTCTTTGGCATGTCACCATTACTGAATTCTCAAGCTGCTGAATCAATAATCAATTTCAAGTTCAAATAAATAAATACAGTTGGCTTCTGATGGTGATCACAAGAGGACATGGAATCCAATCAGAAGTAAATTATTTGCTGATTAACATTTGTCATCTGTCTTTTGAAAGCTTTAGCACACTGTCGTCTATTTCTTCAAATACAGCATCCCAGTTATGGGTCTTATTCAGAACAAATACAGCATCCCAGTTATGGGTGTTATTCAGAACACTACAGCATCCCAGTTATGGGTCTTATTCAGAACAAATACAGCATGGCAGTTATGGGTCTTATTCGGAACAAATACAGCATCCCAGTTATGGGTCTTATTCAGGACACTACAGCATCCCAGTTATGGGTCTTATTCAGAACAAATACAGCATCCAGGTTATGGGTCTTATTCGGAACAAATACAGTGTCCCAGTTATAGGTCTTATTCGGAACAAATACAGCATCCCAGTTATGGGTCTTATTCAGGACACTACAGCATCCCAGTTATGGGTCTTATTCAGAACAAATACAGCATCCCAGTTATGGGTCTTATTCGGAACACTACAGCATCCCAGTTATGGGTCTTATTCAGAACAAATACAGCATGGCAGTTATGGGTCTTATTCGGAACAAATACAGCATCCAGGTTATGGGTCTTATTCAGAACAAATACAGTGTCCCAGTTATGGGTCTTATTCGGAACAAATACAGCATCCAGGTTATGGGTCTTATTCGGAACAAATACAGTGTCACAGTTATAGGTCTTATTCGGAACAAATACAGTGTCCCAGTTATGGGTCTTATTCAGAACAAATACAGCATCCAGGTTATGGGTCTTATTCTGAACAAATACAGTGTCACAGTTATAGGTCTTATTCGGAACAAATACAGTGTCCCAGTTATGGGTCTTATTCAGAACAAATACAGCATCCCAGTTATGGGTCTTATTCAGAACACTACAGAGTGAACACGATGGAATTTTACCTGTGCTTTCACTGTGATATTGTATTGGTGGGACACAGTGTAATTCAACATTTCTCTGAGGATGATTTCTCCATATGAACTGGCCTCAAATGTAGTTGATGGTGGCTGTGAAGGAGTCAATTACGCCATCAGTAAAGACCTTATATAACCAAGGTGGTGAGAAAAACACTCTATAACCTTCCTGACCTATGCTATATTTTATAGTGAACAAGGCTGATGTTTTGAGTCCCTTCATATGACATCAAAATAATTTAGAGAATATTTTAAAGTAGTTATCAATAATACTCTATACTACAGTGATCAAAAGTAAATAACCTCCAGGAGATTCTAAATGGTAACTCCAGAGTAAAAAAATATACAAATATTATATACATAAATATTTAAATAAAAAGTAAACCAACCTGAATGCTATAGGTGATATGGCTGTTACCAGGACTAACATCTGCATCCACCGCTTTTACCTGGAGCACAGACTCACCAACAGGAAAGGTCTGATGGTGGAGGGGGGTGAAGAGATAATATTAGCAAGACTTTACTATAAGAATTCTGTATATTATAGATACAACATTTACCCTATTTTATACCTCTGGTATGCTTGCTCTGTATTCCTCTTTGTCAAAGACTGGTGCATTATCATTAACGTCTATGACGGTAAGTGTTCGTCCATTTACCCCCTTAAAACATATAGAACACAGCTCAAAATGTGCCAAGTCATGCTTAAATAGTTGCACTGGTGTAAAATGCTTAAATGTGCGTTTTAATTTTTCCTTAATATAGCTTACCGTTCCACATTTGATTTGGTAGGACACAACACCATCTACCTTTGAAGAACACATGAGTAGCACAAATGAATTAGATGAAGCACAATATTATTTCATTGCATTAACCAAGACTGCCAGGTGCAAATGAAAATCTAGAAAATCCAGAAGAACCCTAACCCTAGTAGTAGAAATAGTAGTGGAGGTAGTAGTAATAGCACAAAGAAAAAGAAGAAGATGAAGAATGTGGCTTACACATTCATTTCTGAATGGGTTTTTGGCATTTGTGTTACAAACAAAAGCAGCCCTCTGCTTTCACAGAACTTTATATTGAACTATGCCAGACTTTAAACTTAGATGGCAAAATCATATAAAGTATGTCATCCAAAATCCAAAGCATCCAAACTATCCACTGTGCTACAAAATCACCTTACTTCTTTTAGTGCCTCTGCATCAAATGGCTTCTTTGTTCTAATGGTCGTGTTTGTATCTGAGGTGATTAACTCCAGAAATTCTGCACACTTTGTACATAAAGTCTCAAATTCAGTCTCAACATCTGGAGGGTTAGGGAATATTTCCAGGTCACCTGTCATCATAAAAGAAAAAAAAAAGAAATATAATTGCTAATATAATCTAGGCATGTCATGGGACACATTTTGTTGTTGTTCTTGATAATGTCCATTTCATGTTGTTTTTGTCCTTCTTTATTGTGCAGTGTAATGTATTTGACTGTGATTGTCCATTGTGGGTTGTACCCTAAAAACAGCACTAGTTGTAGATTCACCAAGCGGTCAGCAAATGTAAAATATACAGACACAAACTTTATAGATCCGATTTAATAAATAATTAATCATTAATAATGGTAGAACACTGGCTCTTATCTACACAGCACTACAAGACGCTTAAAAATGGAACCGGACAATGTTATTTTTAGGACGTTACCTGAGTATAATTCTTCTATTTGCCCCAGCTGCACAATTTCACCCGTAACACAATTTAAAGTTGTTTCTGTAAATTAAAAGGACACAGACATTGCATTACAAGACACAGACATTTGTCCTGGCACATACTTCATAGTTCAATCCACGAGAAAAACCTGGTACAATGTAGGATTGTAAGTAGACTGTATAACATGTTTTGATAATGGCAATGAAAAATGTGTACGTCACAGGTGACTTGCTCTTTACAGCAACATTGTGATTGTATCCACCCTATTCTCCATGGTTACAAGGGGGACACCATGTTTGATTACTTTGTGTTCAAATGTCTTGTTATCATTAGTGAGAAATGAATCTCAGGTGAAATGTCCACGTAGGAAGTTCAAACACATACTGGAAGGGGGGATGCATAATTAAAATGGGTGGGGCAGAATAAGGTTGATAAATCTCCATTAAAGCAAGGGACCCAAAACTATGGCCTGTGGGTCTCACACCTCATCTCCACATTTGTACCAGTCCTCTGAATAATGCCATCATATCTGACTCACTAGGGAAAATTTACATTAGTCTCTCTGGCTGGCTGTGGTAGAAAAGGATCCTGACACTGAACTTTTTTATCAGCCAGAAGGATACCCACAGATCTCATGGATTTATACAGTACACTTTTACTATGGCAGTACAAAATTAGGTTTCCATTGTTGTGCTCTTGATTTCAATAGAAATGAATAGAAAAAATGTTCATGATAATATTAATATCTCTTAAAAAGTAAGTTGTACTAAGTTAACTTATTGTTACAGGGTATGATAAAGCACTATGGCCTTTTTTATGTATATGTTGACCAAGGCCCAGATGATCACATCAGATGATCATAAAGACACAAACCCACACTGAGACCGTATCCATGTATGCAGACGAAATGTTATGCTATTCAACAAGCTTAATAATTAATCAAGACAGGAAAGTGTCATCATGACAGTTGTAGTTCATATGTAGGACATATTCAACCAACAGTATTCTCTAAAAATATATTGTTATAACATGAAATCCTTAGTAGATACTTTACATTTCCTAAAGGCAATTCCTGTGCTGGTTCACATTCAGAAGCAGGAACAAGCACCTTATTTCAAAGTCCAAAGTACTTCATGTCTTTTATAGCTTATCAGCTTGTCATCAATGTGCAAAGGGTCCAAAGAGGCAATATAATAATATCCATGTATGTGTTATGCTATTCAACAAGCTTAATAATTAATCAGGAAGACGGAACAAAGTGACGGCTCTGCTTCATCTGAGTAAGTGGCTGCAGGGGAGGACATTTTGTTTTTCCTTGAACTCACACCACAATCAGTTGAACTCACAGCACAACCAGTTTATTGCCCCTGTAGAGTCATCCCCCCCCCCCTCCCATTGTGTAACGGTCAGTATAAGGCCTCACAAACAGACACATAAGACCACACATCATTTGAACACTGTATACCACTGTGTAAAAAATTCAACCATATAGAGTGGATTATCCTTTTTTTACATCACAATCCCAATTTGAATAAAGGGTAAAAAGCTAAGTCCCTTCCCTTTTCTGTCAGTTATACCTCTTTTAGAGATCCACATTAGACTGAGACAGGGAAACTGGTGGAAGACTGCAGGCACCCATGATAGATGGACTGTGACAAGAAGACCTGCATAATATGGTGCAAGCCAATGATTTTTTTATAGCAATGCCTTAATTAAAATAAAATTGGCATGAGGCTTCATAAGCAGATACCTGAGAAAAAGCCCAAAAGTCTTTAAAACACTGCAATACTTAAACTGAGGTACAAAAAAAAAATTTTTGTGTGTGTGTGATATAGAACAGACATAATTTCGTCAACAATCATTACTGAATCAACATTCCCCCCAAAACATATATACAAATGTTTATGAAAGATCCTTACAACCTATCCCTCCATTAGTCCATGTTTACAACTCCTTTCAAGGAACCAGTGACATAATACGGACATACTACTTCTTCATTAAACTGTAGGGATCCCTGGAAAGACAGTATAAACCATTTGTAATTATAAGCACACACTATCAAACACATTAACTATCTTTCATAAACATTTATTTATTTTGTGATAATGTGATGATTTGTTCATTAAAGCCAGATGCCAGCCAGAAAAAAAGAAGAAAGAACTGCTGTATATATCTGTATACCTCCAGAGGTCGTAGACATGACTTTGTTGACATATGGTCTCAGTGATCGGCAAAACGAAGGTGATCATTCCGTTTTAAGACTGCAGTGACAGTTAGAGTGAGGTAGTAACAATGTCTTTTCTGTCCCTTTCCAACTTTTTTTTTAAATGGTCAGCCTAGATTTGGAAAGTGTATTGCAATATGCTTCAACACACTAAGCTGTATAGCATCTTTCTAAAAAGTGCTATGTCTATTCTCCTGCCTTCATCAGTCTTCATCAGAGTAGCAAAGTTGTCAGTCTATAGTCTATTATTTTCAAGGCTCTAGCTGCTAAAAGAAAAGTGTTTATTCAGTCCAGAGAGACTAGATTTCCCATGATGCTTGTAAACTGAATGATGTATAATATGTATGATTTACTCTTTCTGAAGAAGGTCTATCGACCGAAACCTGCACAGATTCAAATAATAATAAAAACACACAAACTTGAGTAACCCTAGGTTATTTTCTGTAGTTCATTCACAGGATTCCTAAATATAAAGTTATAGAGAAAGTTATAGATAAAATTATATCCTAAATACAAACAGAAGATAAGTGGCATAACGGCCTTCGAGGTGACCAGTTCGATGGAAATAATGACTTGCCGGAGGCCCCCCCGTCCTTCATTTCCACCACGCCATTATTTAGTATACTAACCCTTACATATTCTTTGTGTACGTATTTGAGGAATGACACAGGATATCATAATGACAAATATTTGCATATTTTTCAAGATCCATCTCAAAACACAGTGCAGGAAAGAAAGGCCAGTATTGTAAAAGTCATTTACAGCAACTCCCTAATAGACATGCACTGGTGAAAACAAGAGTCTGATTCTGATTAGACATAGCAGGTCGAGCGGGTCGTAATAAGTAGGGGTGAGTACTGATGATCTTTTTTAATGATACTTTATTTTTTTTTTCGGTGAACAATATTAATACAGAACAGGCATCACTTTCTCAACAGAACAGTGGTGTGAGGACAGATTTAACCTTTAATATTACACAGAATAAAACACAATGCAACATACTTTCACCAGATAGCATATTCATCATTAAAAAAAATTCCAGATACCATGAATAGTCTTACAGTTTATTGTCTAGTAGAATACATTTTAAAATATGGAGCATGTGTTATTACCCTTTTGAGTCAATGGTATTTCCAGGTGTTTTAACATGCTAGTGGTTTTAAACATTTAGAAACACAGAATATTAAATGGTGAAAGCATTGCACACATGCACAAAAATGTAGAAAAACAATCCAAAAGTAGCTGATTACAGTTCAAATAATTGTCATTGCAAATATCATAATAACAGTATATTCACAATATTGAAAATTTTACCATCGGTGGGATAACACATGAGAAGATCTTTCACTATCGAAAGAGGCTAAAGACATTAATGATCAGTAAAGGAAGTTGAAATGGGGCATTGTGGTATGACTGGCTACATCACGCTATGTTCAATCCCAGTCTAAAGTTATATCTTGGTGTCCGTGGGGACCCAGGTTCAGTTTATGGTTATATCTTGGTGTCTGTAGGGACCCAGGTTCAGTCTATGGTTATATCTTGCCAACATACAGATGTTTGCAAAAGACATCGCAAGATGTAAAGAATCAGAAATAATTAATGTAATCTGCAATACTTTTCAAACTGATTCAAACTTTAACAAATAGCAAGCAAGAAGAGGGTTTTGTCACGGTAAAGTTTTGTGGATTTTTTGTTTTTTTTAATTGTGGGTTGCTCTCTGCATGCAGAACAAATTATATAGGCACACTCTATCAGGCAACTTGAGTAGGTGCCAACTGAAATTTCCCAAACTCTTCACTATACCGTATATTAACTGCAGGTTCCTAAAACATCAACAACAGACTTGATGTTTTACAATGATACAGAACAAACATAACCTCATGAAACAGAAGAGACTCAGGCCTGTCTTTATCAACAGTAATGTGTCCTTTGTCCCTCACATATCCCTCTTTGTCCCTCACATACCCACATAAAATCTAGTTTAAATTTTAATGTTTCCTAAGAAAATGTAGATAGTGTAGAAAGTGTAGATATCCCTGTAGATATTTTGGGACTATGAATTACATGAGGGGTCAAAGATAATGACTCCAAAGACTAATAACTTTAGATCTACAGTATGTGTAATACTTTTAGGTTAAAATGTCCAAAAATGACCTACACACTGTGACAATGATAAAAACACCTAAGCACCATATTGTCCAGATGTCCCTTTAATGAGGGGCCCCATTCAGCTAACGTCAGCTACCCAGCCAGGCGAACAAACCTTTCAAACAAGCCTGAGAATGGGTGATGCTGCAATAGACTTGCCCCTCCAGCGAAGCCATGTAGCTCAATGAGTCAAACGTGTGGTTGCTTGTGTTAAGCCACATTTGTAGAAATCTGGACCCTCCTCCAGAGAAACTTTGTCTCTATCTTCTGTTCTGTTCTCTTCTGTTCTTCGGGTCTGTTCTATAAGATGTCTGTGAAATCTACAGCAAATACCTTGTCAGAGTATACACATTCTGTACCTGCCTGCATGCTGACCTCGTAAGCAACAACAACACATTATTTTCAGATTTACAGTACTGGGGTCCATTTTTCCATACAGCTAAGGATGTTAACATTGAACCACCATTGTGGCTCCATTAAGCCAGTTTCAGGCTTCATGTTCATCATGTTAGTGATGACAATTTAAGTGATGACAATTTATTTAGTGAGTATCTAAAAAGCACATTCTACCTCTTCACAAAAATTTACTCAGTGGCCTTTCACTGTTACGCAACACAAAAGTTAAAGACCAGGGTAATTATTTACCAGGACCTCTCTCTAAATAGTCATGTAAAACACATTTCAAAAACATCTTTTTTCGACCAACGAAATTTCTAGGTTAGAAAGTTCCTATCTATGAGGATGCTGAAAAATTAATACATGCATGTATTACTTCCAGACTTGATTATTGCAATGCTCTGTTATCTGGGTGCATGTGGCCCGAACACTCACTAGGACTAAAAAATATATATAGAACATATCTCCTATCCTTGCCTCCTTAAATTACAAGACTTACTTGTCCCTTACCACCCTTCTAGAACCCTAAGATCCCAAAATGCTGGTTGTCTTGTAATCCCGAGAATTTTAAAATATTCGATAGGAGGACGAGCCTTTTGTTGTCTAGGCTTAAAACCTTCCTCTTTACTGTTTCCCATAGTTAGGGATGGTGCATGGCAAATCATCACTCCTCATGGGTCTTTTGGAATGGATTGCCTCTGCTCTTGCCCCAAGTTGTGAGGCATGGTGGCCACTGACCATCCTAGATGCCCCTGCCAGGCCTGACTCATTTTCCCTGAGGCTTTGTGACTGACCTCCCTCACAGTGGCACTGTCAAATGGACCCTTATTGTTACCCCCATTACCCATCACTCCTTGAGTTTAACACTATGTTTGGCCACTACTACAACATCCAGCCATAATTCCTGATAACCACCTATGGACTGACTACCATGTAATTTAAAGTGGGATAATACTCTTGAACTATTATGATCCTTAGCTAAAACCACAGACAACTTGTAGTCTATGATGGTTACTACTGATTGTACTTTTCCTGCATGACCCCTGGCAGTTGGGTTGGCCCCTTGAGTCTTGGATCTGGCCAAGGTTTCTTCCTAGACTAACTAAACATAAGGGAATTTTTCTTGCCCCTGTTGCTCTTGGGTGCTCCATCTGTAATGCACCATGAGACAATACTATTGTAAAAGGTACTGCATAAATAATGAAAAATTTAATTAAAATTAAGTGAATTTGCCTGATCTTATTAAACAACAGTTAACTAAAGCACAGTGTGATGAATGTGCTCCGGTGGTTTTAACTGGTTCTTGGTTTGATTTGTGTTTTAATTGTAATGGTGTAAAATGGAATTGCAAACCACTAATATATATATATTTATTCTTTATATCTTTAAATATATATTATTTGTATGTGTGCTTGAAACAGTTGGGAAAAATCTGTGGAAATCTGTTTTTTTCAACCTCACTTAGCACCTCATCGTGGACTATGAAGTGAAGTTAAAGTGAGTTCATTCACACAGCTGATCAGTAACAACATAACAATAGTCAGTTGTCACTATGTTGAATAAAATACAATACAATAAAATACAATGACATAAATACAGAGACACTTACCTCCACATGACACAGACGACTATGATAACGACCAGTGGTATTATTATTCCCAAGGTGATTTGAAGGGTTTTGTCTGAACTGTCATCTCCTATTTCAACATCAATCTTCACATCTGGACCAAAGACTTGCTGCATCTCCTTCAGAACTTTATTGTCATCATTCAGTAGCTTGCTACATGTAAACACAAACATCTGGGCATTTTAGTGGTTTTAGTTAACCCCGAGTAGCTCTAAGGGAAACTGGGCCTGAGGTAACTGATGAATGTCTCTCAGTTTGGACAAAAGTGTCAATTAAATGCATAAATAGAAATACATGAATGATTTCTGTATATCTAGATAAATGAAGATTGTGATCCCTGTGGAAACACCAGGGTCTGTGAAATAGTCACTGCACTCTGTTATGATTATTTTAATTTAGAGTGAGCAGCTTGTTTTGCTGAATAATTATTCAAGTACTTTGACTATTTTGTAATATTTAGATACCTCAACCAGACATGGAAGATGAAACTTAAACTTACGTTTGCACTGTCTCTTTTGGTATGACATTAGTCCCATTGATTTCAGTGGCTATGAAGCTGACGAGTGTCCTTGGAGCGTTCTCTCTGTGGACTGAGTGGATGTCTTGGGTGCGACTCAGGGCTGACACCTGTCTGCTGTTGCTCACACTTATGATGGTCACAGACCAACCAAGGGCCCTCTCCAGAGCTCTGAGAGAGAGAGAGAGAGAGAGAGAGAGAGAGAGAGAGAGAGAGAAAATTATAGACAAACACTGCTGCAAAATAGCTTTTAGTGATATTGGCAATATTTAGAATATTTGAATCAGTTTGGTCATTCAGAACAAATCTAAGCTCTGTTGTGCAAGTCCAGTAATATCCATGACTCACTCTTCCATTTCAGCAGTTTTGTTCTGCACAGTGCCAGTCTCCTGGTTCACAGAAATCAGCACAACATCTTTGCTGTCACTTTCCTTTATGGTCACCTAAGGGTGTAGATAAACACAACAAGAACATTTCTGATCATTCTGATAACTGCATGGTCATTGTGACTGTATATAGGGAACATGACATATCAAAAGACAGGTGCAGAACCATCGAAATATCTACCAATCATGTGTGCACATCAGTGAAGTCTTCCATTTTGCTTTGTCTACACATACCTCCACTGTTGTTGTGTCATAAAGTCCTCCCTGGTCCTCTGCCTTCACCTGCAGGCTCACCTTCCCACTCTCACCTGCAACTGACACTACATATACCTGGTCATTAGAGGGCTCCACAGCAAACATGGAGCTGGGTGTCACCAGAGAGTACTGCAGTGTATCCCCCACATCAGGGTCTGTGGCCTGAAGAATTAAACAGGTAGGGGGCTATGGTAATGCAGAACACATGTTGTCAGGACATACAACTGCTAATTACCCACTGATAATTAGTTTTTTTACCTCAACTTTGACAACGTGGTTAGTCAGGGCAGTACTGAAGATTTGAGCTGTATACAATTCAACATTGAATACAGGAGCTTCGTTCACATTTTTACATGGACTGTCACCTGTTGAGAAACAGAAAGGATGTTTTTAACATAAAAGGGTTGAGACGCGTCTTCAAAGGAGAACTCAGGTTTCATGTTAGATTTTGAGAATCTGCCATAGGTATGTGTAGGGGCTTCAGATATTAGCAGGCTAGCCCAAAACTGCAGAATGAAAGTTCGTGAAGCCCTCTAACAACAGAACAGGGCTGAAACATGCCAGAGTTCTCCTTTAAAAAGTCACTCTAAAATGTTAACCTGCATGTGCAACACACATGCAAGAGACTAAAGGTCACACCCATCCACTTCGGTCCATGGGACATAACTTAACAAAAAAATAACATGAATCAACAGAAACATAACATGTACCATGATTTTAACATGTCTCTTCCACATTTAAAGCTTGGCCAACCCCATTCGCAGCTAGAGCAGTGCGTCGGGCTAGCTTCAGTTAACTCTAATGTTATCATAATATGATTGGTGTATGCCAGTTTATATGCCAGCCTACAGGGGATGGATTATGGAATAAATAATTTTGGACACCCTCTACTCCTACTTTAATGACAAAGGATGTTGGTGGGGTGTTGGGGCAAACTTCCCAAGACTCTAAACCATAGAGCAACACACTTTTAGTACATACCATGGTATTAGCTGTTATTGTGCTGTCAATCTTCAGGAAGCCTAAAATGAATAGAAAGTTGACACCTATTGTCCAAGAGACACAATTGAATGGAACAAGAATGGAAGTGGTTAAATGAAGCATCTCATCAATATTTCTATCAACAAAAACAAATTACATGTATATAATGGAACATCATTGAAGAGTGCAGATAAAATATCATTTGGGTAACACAATATACACATAGATATCCAAAAAAGTAGACCTGTTGACTGTGACTTGCATGTCATTGGAGGGTAATTTTACCTCCTTTTTTGCGCTTACTTTTATGTGAATGATGATAACAGGGTCCTTCATCTCTTCAAAATTCAGTTCAGTGACAACTTTAATGACTGCTGTGCTCTGGTCTATAGTGAAGTTGCTCCAGTAATTGCTTGGACAAACTAGGAATGACAAACTGCCTGTGATTTCCTGATTGTTAACCAAGTTGATCTATGAGGTCATTACATGTACTACACTGAAATTTTCTTTGGGATCATATGAAGTATACATTTTCCCAAATTCTTTTCTCATGATCTAATTCTGATTAATTATAAGTGTTTAGTGAACTTCAGTTAAGAGCACGCTAGCAGTTAAAACAAAGAGAGATCAAAACATCAACTCAAGGTAATTATCCTAAAGCACACTCAATCACTATGAGATGTTTTTGTACCTTCACTGATGCTGTAGATTACTTCATGGTCCCCATGGTACTGGCCTTGATAGGTGCTGGGAGAAGTTCAAGAACAGGCACCACCTGATAGAACAAAAGGAGTGCCATATAGTTTTAGATAAGTCAAGTCTACCAAACAGAAGGGTAGACCAATGTGCCATGGGCAACAAACAGCTCACTTCATTTTCTGGTATGGAGGCTTGATAATGGTCATACTCAAACTGTGGAGTGAGTACAACATTGATTATCACTCTTGCTTCACTGTGGTAATTGTCATCATCCTGTTGAGTACATAATGTCAGTCCATGGTTTACATCAAAGCTCTCTTTTGAAATCAGCAGCCAATAATTATTTGTGTTTCTTCATGAAAACATCTCCATTTACAATACTGTAATATTAGTAGAGTGAACAAGATAAAACTGTACCTGTGCCTTCACTGTGAAGTTGTATTTGCTGGAGGTTGTGTAATTCAGATGTTCTCTTAGGAAGATTTTCCTTGCACACATTAGCTTCAAACATAGTCGATGGTGGCTGTGAAGGAGTGTGTGTTTTCAGATACATGTCAAACATTTTATACTAATCAATTTTACCTGGCAGTGAAGTCCTATCACAGAACTACACTTATTGAACAGGCTGGATAGTGTTCACATGTTGCAAATGTTGTCAAAAATGATTTTATCCAATAATTTATCCTCATATCTTAACATTATCCTTAAAATCTGTAAAATATCCAAATGTGCCACATAGGAGGAAGCCTTGCAATGAAATCAGCTTTAAATATGTTGTTTATGTTTTATGTTTATGCCACCTCAAATGTGCAAAATTAACCCGATATATGCATGCCATTATCCCTTACATAATAACACCAGTGAACAGTACCTTTTTCTCAAAAAGGCTAGTGATATTTTGAAGAAATAAATAAAAAACAAAACAAAAACAGACAATAACCTCAGCTCAGCTCTACCCATGTCCTGTAATGCAGACTCTAACCCATGTCAAAAGCCCAAAAAAATGCCTAAGTGAATGAACAAATTACAAAAATGCAGGTGATATCAGCTAACATGGTAGATAATCAACTAGCTTGAGTGTAAATAGATGACTCTTTAAACACCCTTTAAAAAGCATACTTACCTGAATACTATAGGTGATGTGATTGTAGGCTGGACTGAGATCTGCATCAACAGCCCTCACCTGGACCACAACCTCATTAATCGGTAAAGTCTATGGATAGAGAAAGAGTTCCTGAACATACAGTATGGTTTCCTCATCTAATATCAAAATATTAACATCTGGGCTTCATACCTCTAACACATATGCCCTGTACTCCTCTTGGTCAAAGACTGGTTTATTATCATTCACGTCTATGACAAAAAGCGTTCGACGATTTGGCACCTTAAAATAGACATAAACACCTTAAAATATGTGTTAGATAATTAAAGAGTGATGTGTGTATTTGTACAATAACTTACCCCAGTGTTGTTACAGATGATTTCATAAGTCAAAACACCTCCTGTCTTTTTTGAACAAGAGAAAAAGTAATTAAATACAAGCAAACATACCATCTGACCTGATAATGAATATATAACAATAAACAGCTGAAATAATAATAGTCATAATACCATTAACACCATAAATGTGATCATATTGTGAGTTATGTGTTTCTTATTCTCATCAAACACAATGGTGTAATTAAAATATTTTATTACCACACTTCTAAGTTATTGTTAAATTTAAATGTCAACTCAAAAACATCAACATCATGCAGTGAAAAAAATGAAAAATGTGTTGCCCAACCTCTCTCAGTGCCTCTGTATCTAGAGGTTTCTTTGTTCTGACTCTGGCAGTTTGTTTAATGGAGCTGTAGGTGAACTCCAGAAACTCTTCACACTGTGGGCATAGAGATGAAACCTCCAAAGCCAGATCAGCATCCAGAGTACTGGGGATTATTTCTATATCACCTGTTAACATACAGAGAGGAGGAAAAATGAACACAGCTGCAATATAACATGGGGTCCAGTTTGGCTGAAGGGGTCTTCTGAGTGAGATGGCTGGATAATTTAATGAGTTGAATGGGCACAAAATGTATCTGAAGAAATTTGTGTAAAGATATAACAAATAAGCATAATAAATGTCAGCTGTCCTACTATGGGCAAATTGTGTTTTCAAGAACAGTGATTTACCTGTGTATCCTTCATCTACTCCCCCAGTTGTACAATCGTGCCAGCATTGCAGTCTAGAGTGCTTCCTGTGACTTAAAAAAGATAAAGAAACGTACATCATACACTGCGAAGCTGCTGTCTAACCTATCAGTGTCTGACCTGTTATTAATTAAGGCTTAAAAGGTTGGTATTGGTTTTCAAACAAATAGACTTACTTAGACTTCAAAACACTGCACTTACAATGCATGCACCTGTCCATTTAGGCTAATTAGTTATGTTATGTTATTAGTTATGTTAAATATTATCAAAGTGCTACAAGAGATGGGTGTTTACCCGTATGTAGGTGTCTGACATATCAACAGCATGTGAATGTATGAGTATGTCAGGTTACTGAGATAATAGGATGAGATTAAATACATGTCAATACAATAAATTTAACAGCGTGAAAAATCAAACAAACACAGAGACCTCATAACATTTGTTGTTGAGATGTCAATCAAAATAAACAGAATTTGTTAAAAACGACAAACAACAAAACTACAATACTGCTGTTTCACCTTTGGAATAAGGAAGAACTATTTGTCCCTGTCTTTGATATCAAAGTCTAGAGACTAATCCAATCATAAAATGCATGTGTCAGGTCGGCATCAGATCTGGTCACGCCACGCCTCACTCAGACTCACAGCTCGTCTCCCATTTGCACTCACTTGATTTATAATTGGTATCACCTGGTCCCCACCTTACTTAAGCCTCCCTCTGTATCACCCTTTGTCTGGTCTCGTCAAGGTTCTCATCTATATTCCCTCAGACTTCCTACGTGTCAGTTGTGTTTCCTCCGTCTCTCTGCGTATTCCAGTGTGTCTCGCTCCGTGAGCCTTAGAATTCCTGTCGGTATTGTCTTTCTTGTTCACTCTGATTATTCTAGCCAGTACTTAGTGTTCGCCTTCTTTTCCCCTGTGTGTTTTAAGTATTCTGTTAACTTTAGTATTTTGTATTTTCCGTTCCCTCCGTTAGAGTCACGTATTTTCCGTTCCCTCTGTAGAGACGTGACTTTTGTTCTCCCTGTTTGTTTGTAAATCTGGTAATCTTCTGTTCCTCCCTCCGCTTTAGAAGCGGATGTGACTTTAGTTTGTTCTCTGATTTTGTTCATTAAAACCTCCTCGTCTAAATCCATCTCTGCCTCCGTCCGTCTGTATCTGACAGCATGAAGGAGACTTCCTTCTAGCTGCTCAGAGTTTAGAGCTGGCTACTTACCTTGATCTACTGCTTTTTGTTGTGCAGTTGTACTTTTTCCCCACTAATCATTTCACTTTGTAATACATAACTTTTTATGGGATGTAAAAACTGGGTTGGTAAAAACTGGGAAAAAGATTGACCCATAAATAATAATAATAATAACAATAATAACAATAATATTATTAATTATAATAATAATAATAATCATCATCATCATCATCATCATTCATCATCAATCTCCCACAATGTTCCCTTAAAAATTCAATAATATTTCATATTAAACTTGCATGTGATCTGCTTTAGTTTATCTATATCAATTTGTTTTGTTATTTGTTTTGTTGTTCTATTCATTTTTGTTGTTTGCTATCATTTATTTCAAAATACTATACCCACACCAAAAAGTATGTACATCAACTATGTGATTAAATGACTGCTAACGCATCAAAAACACAATAAACTCTTAAGAAGAATAAATCTGCTTGCTGTACTCACTTGGTAGAGTGCGATGACGGACTCTGTGAAACAGAACAAGACGATCACAATCTTGACATAGGAAAGAGCCCTCATCTCTGTTGTAGTTGAGTTGTCATTCACACCAAACACAAATGTGTCTGAGAAGACATTTGTCTAAAATCACATTGTTACAGCACCAAAGACTTAGCAGATCTTTTTCTCCAGTTTGTTAAGACTAACGCTTCCTGCCGTCTAACTTTGGAATGAAGGAATACCTGAGCTTTGATAGCTTTGATAGCTTACATAAGGCTGACAGTGCATTCATGGTCAGATTGTCATCAGTGCAAAGGGCTCAGAGAGACAGTATCATAGTTTAATTATTAATGAAGTAACAGAAAGTTAAAACTCTGTACCATCATTAGATACATTGGGAAAAAGCTGTGAATTTAATAAGGAATTCACTAACTACAGTAACTGAGGCTTGGATTGTTCAGTCACATCGATCTGCAACCATGCAGGTGTGAAAATATGGCCATTAGTGTTGGTCAAATACATTCACTTCTTGTAGTTTTATGGCACTGAATAACGAACCGACAGTCATGCTAACTAAATGGCACTATAAGTTCATAAGTTCCCATTCTTACCAACAACACTCCGTGAGTTCGGTCAACAGGGCTATGGTTTGAAGTACTCTCAACTATCACTTTAAGTTACAAGTTGATGTTGTTTGTGTTTTTACCTTGCTGTTTGACTTTGATTGGCAGAACAACCAACCCTGTTAGTTAGTTAACTAGCCAGGTAGTTAGTTAGTAAGTTAGATAGATAGACAAATAGATAAATAGACATATATATATATATATATATATATATATATATATATATATATATATATATATATATATATATATCCAAAAGGAAATTCAGGCATCCCGTAGCATACATTTGTTGGTTGTATGTTGAGATGTCATTCAAAAGAAACAGAATGTGTGAGAAGACATTTGTTAAAAACTACAAACAGCAAAACTACGATACTGCTGTTTCACCTTTGGAATAAGATGAACTATCTGCCCCTGTCTTTGATATCAAAGTCCGAGATTAATCCAATCATAAAATGCATGAAAGAGACTTCCTTCTAGTTTCTTACAATTTAGAGCTAGCTACTTGCCTTGATCTACTGTTTTTATGCTGTGCATGCTTTTCACCAACTAATCATTTCACTTTATAACCCATAACCCATGTAATTGTTGATTTTTTTACATATGTGAATTGGTACACATATTTACCAATTCACATATGTAAAGAAATATATATAAAGCACATACTGGTCAAAATTTAAACTGGAAAAAGTTGACCCATTCAATAACCATCTCCCACAATGTCCCATTATAAATGCAATAATATTTCATATTAAACTTGCATGTGATCTGCTTTTATTTATCTATAGCTATTTATTATTTGTTTCAAAATACCAGACCCACCAAAATATATGTACATGAACTATGTGATTAGATGACTGCTAACACACATCATTCACTTATTCAGCCTTCTGCTTCATTGTGTGTGTGTGTGTGTGTGTGTGTGTGTGCACTTTTTATGTGTCTGTTTCACACTCATGGGATCTCACATATCACATTACATTTCTTATTGGGGGTCTGTTCAAACGCCTTTAGAGTGGTGGTTTTGTGATTTTGGTGGTTTTGTCAGGTTTGGTGGTTTTGTCAGGTTTTATTTTCCTCTTCATTGAGAGCACAGCACTACCAGTCATGAGCTCCCATCACGTAAAGGCAGCTAAATTTACCCAACTCTTGAAGTGACTAGTGATGCTGAGAGCTGCTTAGAAACCACTGCTATAGTCAAACTGGTTATAAAAACAGAAATTACTTTATTTCTTTCATGTATGACACAAAATTATCTCAACAACATGACAGAATTAAGGTACAGGACTATTCCATATCATTTCAACATAAAAATTATTGTATTTATTAATGTGGTTTCAACATTTTGTTGAACATTTTTATCTAGTCATCCATATCTCCATACAAATGTGCAAGAAAATGTGCCTATACAGTAAAAGACTACTACTACATTTACATGCAAATGAACTGATTGTTCACTGTCTACACTTTGTATCCACATGTTAGGGTGCTTGGAAGTGACATTTAATTATTGCATACTGTTCCAGTCAGCCTCTACTACAAAGAGCTTGAGTCTTGTCTTCAACTGATATTGTGCTAAATCTGCTCTTTTCCCCATACAGTCTTTGTGCCCTAAATTAGGTCTCCTTTCTATTGAGTCTTTGTGCCTTAACAACAACAACAATATATGAGATATATGCAGTAATTTCAGTATTAACCATTTGTCACGTGTGCACATTAATCAAGTTTTCCATTTTAAGTTCTGTTACTCATACCTCTACTGTTGTTGTGTCATAAAGTCCTCCCTGGTCCTCTGCCTTCACCTGCAGGCTCACCTTCCCACTCTCACCTGCAACTGACACTACATATACCTGGTCATTAGAGGGCTCCACAGCAAACATGGAGCTGGGTGTCACCAGAGAGTACTGCAGTGTATCCCCCACATCAGGGTCTGTGGCCTGATATGAGAATGTGAGAGGCAGCCGGTGAGGGTGCAGAGAACACATTGACACAGAATAGACAAATGCACAGATCCATTGATAATATTCCATTTTTACCTCAACTTGTACCACATGTTGGTTAGTCAGGGCAGCACTGAAGATTTCAGCTGCATACAATTTAACACTGAATACAGGAGCTTCGTTTACATTTTTCACATGGACTGTCACCTGTTGAGAAACAGATGGGAGATTAGATACAGTACTGCAGATACATACGGCCAAAGCATTTTTGCAGTAAACATATAAGCATAATATGTTTTCTATGAACAAGTATGATTATATTTATATATGATGAAATTTATGGTACAATCACAGGTTTTGGGCAACTCTCATGCTGACAGTAGAAATGTTCAGCTGTTCTCCTTGACTGAATATGGAGATGGAGTGCTTTCTAATGCTTTTTTTGTTGTTATTTTTGTTGGTGGTGGCATGTTTGTTTATTGTGTGTATTTTAGTTTACTAATTGTATTCAAATTTATTATTTTAACTGCTAATTGTATTCAAATTTACAATTACTGATAATGGTTCTTTAATATCAGGATTAACTGTGGACTTTGGATTGAATTTTGAGTGATTATTGAAAATTCAGAAATACTTTGGAACCCAAGATATTCAGTCCATATATTAATGATATTGCAAAGTCCACACAGAACATTTTGAAATTTTAGACATTCTCATTCCAATACTGAATTTTGTGCAATCTATCTATCATTGGTTACTTCCCCCAGTGACACAATTGTACCTGATGAACAGTCTATAGTGGTATCTGTGAATTAAAAATTTAAATGCACATTAACACATCAGGATAGGTCTTAAATCTCTGAACAGTGGTTAAATATCTGTTTTCTAGATCTTGTCTTTCCTTTCCAAATACTGTATAGTACTGTATATTTAGCTCTTTCAAATGTTTTCATGTTAAAAATGTCAAAATGTTCAAGACATTTTAAGACAACATTTTACCATAATAATGTTGTTTTAGGCTTGCATTTTTAAAAAATCAGTCTATAGTGGGAACTGTCGATTACAGTTTTTTGTTTAATCGATAATAAGCTTTAGTTCGACACTTAGCCTCATTTTCTAAATACATTTGGGACACATTTTTTGCTGTTTTCACACTATGTGCAGTCAATGATGCTTATATTTTCTTTACATACAGGATCACCCCAATACCAAAATTATGTATGTTATGTCTTATTTGCAAATGCTTACAAGCAGCACATCAGAAATCCAATCTCCAAAACATTAAATACTGTACAAAAGTCTTGGTTTGACAATAACAGCCGCACAGTTGTTACATAAATGATCATTCTTTTGTCATTCTGAGCCTAGTACTCAAGAACCACCCATTCTTAATGATAATAATAACAATAATAATAGTAATAACAATAATAATAATAATAATAATAATAATAATAATAATAATAATAATAATAATAATAATAATAATAATATTCATCATCATCATCATCATCATAATTGTTGATAATTTAATTTAATTGTTAATAATTGTAACTGTCATATAGTCTTTTCTAATCAACTTATCTGTGTACAGCACAAGGGCATAGGCTTGTCACAACCAATATTTTGGGCAGACAGAATAGTCCTTACCAATATTTAGCATTTAGCATTTATTTTTATATAACAAACTTTTATTTTACATCACAAACTCAATAGCATCATTTTATTGGTCACGTTTTGTTGTTTCAGTTGTCGATGTTTCAGCATTCTGCATTCCAGAGCTAGAGCATCAGGGTTATCCATGCTGCGATTTCATTGGCTGAAACAAAGGGTCTGCAGGCTCTCGTTTTCCTCACATGGAGCAAATTAACTGAGACAAGTAGAATACACAAGGAGAAAGCATATGCTCTATGGGTGTTGTGCTGACAATGTAAGTGATCTGTGGTAGCCTACTGCAGGTCCTCAGAAACAAGTGCAACTTAACATCACTATTACTTTACTCTTGTCCTATTTTTTGCACTGCAGAAAGCCTAGACAATGCCACCAAAAAAGAAAAAATACAGAGCTATTTCAACACCCAAGTAGTTGCTCAGAACAGGCTAACATTATTTATACCAATGCAAACCCATCATTGCAAAGTGTTTTCACACTTCACACTTTCACAGTCTTTCTACTGTGGAAATTGTTAGACTTTGTGTGTTGTTAATGTTGCCTACAGCAGTACAGTACGTTTCTCAAACTGTGCAGCACGGACACGACAGGTTGGGTACAAGATGTAACAAATCTTGAAATTGATGGCCACACCTTGCAAGGAAAAAGTGTCATAAGCCAATCAGAAATCCCATTGTAAAGGGAAATAAGTAGGCTAGGTGACCAGAGAAGGAATTAACTTTGTATAACTGGTTACCTTCAAAGTAGATCCGAAATCACCATTCTATATCGATGCTCTGTAATGAATAATAAACATAACAACTTGTCTGTCTTTGTGTTTGGCTCTGGTCACACATCATGGCAGTCATACAGACAGACAGATAGCTTTATTGTCATTGCCCTGAAACCAATAACACCCTTTTTAGTGACACCCGCTAAGCGGCAGTGAGACACAAACTCACAATTGTTTAAGAAATGGTGTTGGTTAAAACCTGTGCAAAATCAAGCAGCATATAAAGTCAAGTGCAGAATGTCAATGGCTTCAGATTACATTTTAAAGTCAGCTCTTGCAGCAAGACACATATCTTAACAGCAAGACACTGATTCATGCTTTGTTACAGAAAAGCTGTGCAAGATAGTTAAAGGCATTCCAGGCTGTAGAGTTATGCTGACTGACAATGTCTACAAATAAACACCATTTCAGCTTCAGTCAGTTTCAGTTTCATTTCACAGCGGCTCACATAGAACACAGAATGCACTCTGTCCTCACTGAATATGTGAAATATGGCATCATATTCTCACATTTCTCATTCAACTAGGAGAGCAATTCAAAGAAAGAAAACAGAACTGCTTTGCATCACACCCAGTTAGGGCATGTGTTAAGATACTGGGAAAATACATTTACTCATTGGAATTCAAGTTTGCATCTTGTTTTGGGCTTACGTCTAGCTACATCTGTTTTTCTTCTCATAGAGTCTGTGTCATTCTTTAAATCTGGCTTTCCTCTCATTGAGTCTCTGTCCTTTAAATCTGGTTTTCCTCTCATAGAGTCTGTGTCATTCTTTAAATCTGGCTTTCCTCTCATTGAGTCTCTGTCCTTTAAATCTGGTTTTCCTCTCATAGAGTCTGTGTCATTCTTTAAATCTGGCTTTCCTCTCATTGAGTCTCTGTCCTTTAAATCTGGTTTTCCTCTCATAGAGTCTCTGTTTCTTTAAGTTGGATTGTCTGTTCCTAAAAAAAAAAAACACAGAAATGAAATTGCCATGAGGAAGCTTATTTTGATTCCATGTCTCTAACCATATTCATCTGATGCACAGACTTCAAGTCACCAACAAGAATGCTCAACAACTGAACATGCTCCCGTTGAGGGGTGTGTTTTAAGCAGAAAGTAGATATTTTTTTTTTTAATTACTTACCAGTGTACTGCAAAAATGGATAAACCAGCAACAATGAAAACCAATGGTATCACTGTTCCCAAGATGATGGGGATGAATGATTTGCCGGGGTGGCCACCATCATCCACAATGTCATACTGGAAACCTTTCCCAAACACTTGTTCCATCTCCTCAAGAACATTCTCTCATCATCCTGTAGTTTCCTGCAGGCAAGCACACACACACAGAGACAAAGATGCATGCATGTCGGTGACCAGTGCAAACTTCTGTAGTCCATGGAGCAACATGTAAAAGTGTCAATGACTTCTACCGACTTAGTGATTTCCTCACCAGAAAGAGAATCAAAATCCTACCTTTGTACTGTCTCTTTTGGTATTATGTTAGTCCCATTGATTTCAGTGGCTATGAAGCTGACGAATGTCCTGGGAGTGTTCTCTCTGTGGGCTGAATGGATGCCTTGGGTATGACTCAGGGCCGAAAATCTGTCTGCTGTTGCTCACACTTATGATGGTCACAGACCAACCAAGGGCCCTCTCCTGAGCTCTGAGAGAGAGAGAGAGAGAGAGAGAGAGAGAGAGAGAGAGAGAATTATAGACAAACACTGGTTCAAAATAGCTTTCAGTGTCATTACTGCCGATAGAATGATAAGATGTGCAATATTTTGAATATTTGAATCAGTTTGGTCATTCAGAACAAATCAAAGCTCTGTTGTGCAAGTCCAGTAATATCCATGACTCACTCTTCCATTTCAGCAGTTTTGGTCTGCACAGTGCCAGTCTCCTGGTTCACAGAAATCAGCACAACATCTTTGCTGTCACTTTCCTTTATGGTCACAAAACAACCATAACTGAGAACGAAATCTGCGTTGCCTCTCCTCCTGAGTCAGGCGTGTCCGGTCCACTTGCATTGGCTCGGGCATGGGTACAAGAGCGGGTGGAGAAAGGGAAGGAAGTCGCACAACGGGCAGGTTCCCCCCTGGCAGCCCCGGATGTCCTGAAGCGTCGGCGCTGCTGAAGTCTGGTGTCGATCCGGATGGCCAGGTTGATTAGTCCTTCACAGGAGACGGGCAGATCGTGGGAAACCAACTCATCCTTCAATTCCTCGGAAAGACCATTTCAGAAGGTGTCGAACAACGCCTCATTTCCCCATCCGGAAGAGACCGCCAGAGTCTGGAAGTCAATAGCAAAATCCGAGACGGAACGAGAGCCCTGACGCAGGTGAAGAAGTTCGCGGGCCGCTTCATGTCCATGTTTGGAGCGGTCGAACACCCGCTTCATCTCGGCAGAAAATTCCCGAAAATTGTCACAGACAGGAGAATCATTGTCCCAGACCGCCGTCCCCCACTCTCTGGCGCGTCAGACAGCTGGGTGATCACGTAGGCGACCTTAGCCCGATCAGTAGGGAACGAACCGGGTTGGAGGCTGAAGACGAGGGTGCATTGAGACAAAAACGAACGACAGGTGCCCGGCTCTCCAGCGTATCGTTCGGGTGGGGGAAGTCTTGGCTCGTGGTAGGTTGGGGTCGCGGAGACTAAAGGTGCGGGTGCCGAAGGCTCTGACTGCCCGGTGAAGAGTTGGGATGGTTGATTCTGGGCAATCACCTCTCTGAGGCTTGTCGTTAGCTCCTGTATCTGGGTCTGTTGGCGACCGAGCAGAGCTCCATGCCAGCTCCATGCCACGACCGCCAACACATGTCCGAAATCCGCTGGGTCCATTCTCTTGGTCTGATTGTACTGTAAAGTACTTGGATAGTCAGACGAACCCAAATGCAGATTTGCAAAAATTTATTTCTTAACAGTTTTTCAATGAAAACATCACAAGGGGGGAAAAGCTCAGAAGATCTATCAACAAAACAGTAATCCAAACGCAGGTAGGGAAAAAGTCCAAACAAAAACAGTGATCCAATCCAAGTAAAGTTATCCACAGAATCCAGGAGAAAAAAACTCAGAAAACTTTGATGGGCAAAACACGGGACAGGAATCAAGGAACATAGAATCGAGGGAAGCGGAAGGTAACAATTCAAAACTCGAAACTTACGACAGGTACACGGTCAGACAATCAGACAAGGAGTAATGGAGTGACTGGAGAATATATAGGGAGGAAAGTAATCTAACAAACAAGAGACAGGTGAGGTTCATTACGGAAATCAAAGACATGAGGAGCGGGTGCAAAGGAGGGGAGGGAAAAGGGGCAGGGCAAAAACCAAAACAAAAGCACATGGGTGAGATAAACAAGACACAAGGGTAGCAGTACAAAGAGAGTCCAGTGGGTGGCCGGAGTAACAGGAAGAAGGATCATGACATACACACACACATTTATGACTCACCAAAGGCAACACTCAAACCGATGTTCCTAAAATATCAACAACTTTATTTTTTACAGTGATACAGAACAAACATGAAACCTTATGAAACAGAAGAGACACAGGCCTGTCTTTATCTACATAATAACAGTAATGTGTCCTTTGTCCCTCACATATGCTCCTTTGTCCCTCACATACCCACATAAAATCTAGTTTAAATTTTAATGTTTCTTAAGAAAATGTTGATAGAGTAGAAAGTGTAGATATCCCTGTAGATATTTTGGGACTATGAATTACATGAGGGGTCAAAGATAATGACTCCAAGGACCAATAACTTCAGATCTATGTGTAATACTTTTAGGTTAAAAACCTAGGTTAGGTTAAAAACAGTGACAATGACGGTAATCATTTTAATGTTAAAAACACATAAGGACCATATTGTCCAGATGTCCCTTTAATGATAACGACCTATGGACTGACTACCATGTAATGTAAAGTGGATAAAGCTCTTAAACTATTATGATCCTTAGCTAAAACCACGGACAACTTGTAGTCTATCATTCCTAGACCAACTAAACATACTATTGTGAAAGGTAATGTATAAATAAAATTGAATTGAAATGAAGTGAATTTGTCTGATCTTATTAAACAACAATTTACTGAAGAACAGTGTGATGAATGTGCCCCTGTGGTTTAGAGTATTTTAACTGGTTCTTGGTTTGATTTGTGTTTTAATTGTAATGATGTAAAATGGAATTGGAAATCTAATATATATACATGACACATGAAGGTTGTGTGGCGGCACTAGGCTATAGCAGCATAACTAAGGTATGATGCATGGCAACCCAGCACCACTGCAGGGATGGTCAGTGGCTGCCATGCCTCGCAACTGGGGGCAACAGCAGAGGCAGTCCCTTCCAAAAGACCCATGAAAAGTGATGATTTGCCATGCACCATCCCTAACTACGGGAAACAGTAAAGAGGACAATTTTAAGTCTAGACTTAAAGGTATTGAGAGAGTCCGCTTATTGAATGGGGGGGGGGGGGGACTATTCCACAGGAGGGGTGCACGGTAACAGAAGGCTCTTCCTCCCATCGTAGATTTTGATATTCTTGGGATTACAAGGAGACCAGCATTTTGGGATCTTAGGGTTCTAGGAGGGTGGTAAGGGACAAGTAAGTCTTTAATATATGTTGATGCATCGCCCTTGAGGGCTTTGTAGGTTAGGAGGAGTATTTTAAAATTCGACTTTTAATAGGGAGCCAATGTAGGGAAGCAAGGATAGGAGAGATATGTTCATATTTTTTAGTCCTGGTGAGTGTTCGGGCCTCAGCATTGTATTAGTTGTAGAATTTTGAGGCAAGTATTGCTACACCCAGAGAACAGAGCATTGCAATAATTGAGCCTGGAAGTAATAAATGCGTTTATTAATTTTTCAGCATCCTCAAAGGATAGGAACTTTCTAACCTTAGCAATATTTTGTAGGTGGAAAAAATATGTTTTTGAAATGTGTTTTACATTTGACTATTTAGAGAGAGGTCATGGTCAATAATTACCCCAAGGTCTTTAACTTTTGCATTACATGACAGTAACAGGCCACTGAGTAAGTTTTGGTGATGGGGTAGAGTGTTGGTCAGCTGTTTAGGGCCAATCATCATAACTTCAGTTTTATCAGAATTTAAACAAAGGAAATTATTAGTCATCCAGGTTTTGATGTCTAGAAGACATGCATCAAGTTTAATCATTGGCATATAGTCATTAGGCTTCATAGAAAGGTAAAGCTGGGTATCATCAGCATAGGAGTGGAAAGTAATACCATGTTTCCTTAACAGATCCTAAAGGTAACATGTACAGGGAGAACAGCAGGGGACCTAGCACTGAGCCTTGGGGTACACCAAACTTTACTTTGGTACGGGTTGATGACTGGTAGCGACCAACTGGTAGCGACCAGAGAGGTATGATTTGAACCAGGCTAATGCAGTGTCTTTGATGCCTATCATGTGTTCTGTCTGTGTAGTAGGATACCATGGTCAATAGTGTCAAAGGCAGCACTAAGATCCAATAGAATTAATATTAATATATATCCATTATCAGATGCAATAAGGAGGTCATTGAAGACTTTAACTAGGGCTGAATTCTGTGCTATGATTAGTTCTAAAGCCTGACTGGAAGCTTTCCTGGATATTATTGTCATTTAAGAATCTACAGATTTGCTTAGACAATGGTTTAATAACAGATGTCTTGAGAACTGTGTAGGACAGTAATTCTGCTACCTGGATCGAGTTTAAGTGACGGTCAATGTTCCTAGAAAGGAGCTCAGCACCCACCCACCCAGACGGATGGATACCATCTCGATTCAAAAGTCCAAGCTTTCCCCAGAAGGAGCTGAAGTTATCAATGAAGCCCACATTGTTATCGGCACACCATCCTGACAACCATCGGTTCAGTGAAAAAACTCTGCTGAGCATTTCTTCACCAGAGAAAGTTAGAGTCTGACATTGTTTGTGCCAACCTGCACAAAGAAATAAAACTCGTCTTGGTGATCTCCAACTGCCTTAATCTGATGTCGTTGGGGAGATTGAAGTGACTACGGCCGACGGAGTCGCTAGATTCACATTTCGTACAGTAGAAGCGCCAATAACCAGAGTTTTGTCTTGGTTGGAGAAGTTACTTTCGACTTTCGAATCGATTAGAAACATGAAGTGGTTGGTTGTGTGCAGGGGGTTTCGTTCTGCGACTAGTGCCCCTCACCGTAACCCACTTTCCCTGCTGCGAGGGAGATGCCGCAGGTTCACTGGCTAGCTTGCTAGGGGATGATCTCTCTGGTACATCCACACTTGCTAAGGGGGCAGCAGTGCTATCTGGCGCTGAGTAAGTCTTCTCTAATGTGTGGAAGCGGCTTTCTAACTCAGTGATCCTCGCTTCCAGACTAGTCAGCTGTCTACAATTGTTACACGTATCATAACCGCTAAAGGAGGCTGGGGAGTAGCTACCACAAATCTATCCACCGGATAACACTCAATCTACCTGAAGTTCTCATATCGACACAGTGACTAAACCTTACTCCAAGTGACTATACATGACCCAAATATCATTTTCTAATGAGTGCAGTGGATTTATCTTTATTTCTACTTACGTGCAGGAAATCTCTGTAGCCACAAATGGCGTCTGTGAACTAGAAACTCAATAGCACAACAGTCCAGACACAATGGCTGGTCAACATGGCTTATGTTTTAAGTTCCAACTCTGCTTCCAGCAGTTCCTCTTGTATTACTGCCTTATAAGCCCCTTACTGAGCAAAGGATATTAAGATCATAATTCATATACAACAACTATCTTAATTACTATGAATAAGCAGTAATTATGAGTTCATATAAAACATTGTAGTTAATGGTTTGCTATGGGTAGAATAAGCTCATGTGGTATAAGGTATTATTAAGTGACGTAATCACTAACAAATGGCTAGTATGTAATTAATATGCATGGTACTAAGCTGCTAATAAATGGTGAATATGTGTACAATTATCTAAAGTTTTACCATAACAGTATTTTTTTTTCACAATCCTCATCCGCAAGCTAAGTCCTACCCTTTTCTGTCAGTTATACCTGTTTTACAGATCCATAGTATCGACACACACACACATTAGACAGAGACACCTAGTGTCATGGTGGAAGACTGCAGGCACCCATGACAGATGGACTGTGACAAGAAGACCAGGATAATATGGTGCAAGCCAATGATGACATTTTTTTTTATAGCAATGCCTTAATTAAAGCTTCATAAGTAGATACCTGAGAAAAAGCCAAAAAGCCTTTAAAACATTGCAATACTTTAACTGAGGTACACAAACATCATTTTTTTTATATGTGATACAGAACAGCCATAATCTCTTCAACAATCATTACTTATTACTTAAAAAAATCTACAAATGTTTCTGAAAGATCCTTACAACCTCTCTTGTACAGCATTAATCCATGTTAACAAATCCTTTCAAAGAACCAATGACATATTACGGACATACTACTTCCTAGTTAAACTGTAGGGATCCCTGGAAAGAGAGTATAAACCATTTGTAAATACAAACACATATTATCAAACACATGAACTGAAGTAAAGTATGAAGTAAAGTTTTGTTCATGAAAGCAGATGCAAAAAAGTGATCAGGAGTGCTACTGCTACTGCTGTATATCAAATACACATGCAGTAGCCTACAATATGCTTATGACATTTATATACATATAACATAGTACTGCGTATGCTGTTGACCTAGTGAAATTGGAACGCTTCTGTAAGGCATAATGTGAAGACCTCTTTTCTAAAACGCACTTTTCTAAATATTCAAAAAGCAATGTGTTTTTATTGTGCTTAGTTCATATTAGAATAATATTTTGTTGTTCTAACTGTGCAAGGACAAATCAGATTCAGATCAGATCAGATCAAATCCCATTAACCCAACTGCAACTGTTCTAACGTTACCTGAATATCAAATAAAAAAATGTAAAAAAGATTAATTAAAATTCTATTTAAATTGCTTTTATAGCATTTTGGAAAAGAGTTCTTCATGTATTGCCTGCCCTGGATAGGATAAACAGAGCCCCAAGACATATAAAGACAGAATTTACATGGAACATTCTGGGGACTAATGTAATAAATGTTTTTGATTCCTGTTTTGTGGAATGTGGAATATCACAGCTTTTTGTTTTCAAAAAATAGGTCTGCTTCAAACAGGGAGTGTGTCCCCTTCAAAATCTCATCCTAAAGAATGTATGTCTTGTCTCGCATCAAATGTATGAATTAAAAATGTTCAATCCTTTCGCAAATCTGGTCTCTCTCCCATCAATTTTTCTGTCGTCTGCTCAATTTGGTTGATTTTCTAAGTTGGTTGATTTTCTAAGTCAGGTCTCCATTCTGACGATTTTCTATCTTCCACTAAGTCAGGTCTCCCTTCTGTCAATTTTCTGTCCTCTTCTAAGTCAGGTCTCCCTTCTGTCTATTCACTGTCTTGCGCTAAGTCAGGTCTCCCTTCTGTCGATTTCCTGTCTTCTGCTAAGTCAGGTCTCCCTTCTGTCGATTTTCTGTCTTCTGCCAAATCCTGTTTTTCGTCTGTGTCTGAGTCTGCAGAAAATAAATAATTTGTGCCTCCAATAGAGTTCTGGTCCTCTGATTCAGCTGTGTTTGCTGTGTTTCCATCTACATTGTTTGCAGCATTTCCATAGTGTATGTCTTTTGTGGAGTTCTTGGATAGCTTCACGTCACTATCCTTTGATCTGAGCTTCATTATCATGTGTGGAAAGACGTGCCTGCAAAGGTAACGGAAAAGAAAGTCAAGGGCTGTGTTCATGTCTCTCACAGCTCATATTAACATTGCACCTCTGTGACAATGTATAGAGATTCCCTGCACATAAAACAATATATTTTAACACTACATAGGGTACACAGAAAATTATGTTTGTGTAATGATCATTCATATAACAAGTGGTTTAAGATCCAAGATCCAAGATGGCAGTGGCAGTGAGGATTTGGCTTTATATACATCTCATTCAAAACAGCCTTCTGAATTAATATATCAATACATTAATATATTACTTGCCTGTATTTATAACCCCCCCAAATGGCTCCACCAATGCAAATCACCAAAAATACTGCCCCACAGGCAACTGCTGTGATGTTTATGGACTGGACTGGACTGGCATCTTCACTATCATAGTCTATATCTGGGCCAAAGACCTGCCGCAGCTGTTCTAGAATGTTCTCCTTATCATCCACAAGCTTACTGCAAGAGGACACACACAACACACAGACAAGCATGCGTACACACACACACACACACACACACACACACACACACAATGAAATTAATAAATAAACGATCAGGTATGTTATTTGTTGCTGAAAATGTAGGATAAATTCTCTTTGATGTAGCCTGTACTCTACACTAAAATACTAGTGATTCTTTGAGATATAAAACATCCTCCAGATGCCATGGTGATACAGAGGCAGGTTAGCATGCACTTATTGTGGGAATGGGAAAAGGTGGACAGGTGGAGTCGAATGTCCTGGGAGGATTCTGTTTACTGCTGTTTACACTTATGATGGTCACAGACCAACCATGGGCCCTCTCCAGAGCTCTGAGAGAGAGAGAGAGAGAGAGAGAGAGAGAGCATAAATGACAAAGCATTATAGCATAGATATTATCACTGACTGTATTACTGAATAGTTTTAATATTCTGAGTGGTGCCGCAGAGTGCTCATCAACAAACAAACTCATTTATTTAGTAAGTGCTTTCATTTCTTTATTTTTTGTTTATAATTTACTTCCCTATTATCCAGTCGACGCAGTCAACATAGATATTGTATAGGCTATGTATAGTAATGGTCATGACTCACTTTCCCATCTCAGTGGTTTTGTTCTGCACAGTTCTAATCTCCTGGTTCAGAGAAATCACCACAACATCTTTGCTGCTGCTTTCCTTAATGGTCACCTGTGGATTACACAACACTTGCCAGTAGGGCTGGGTATTGTTTGAATTATACATATATATATATATATATATATATATATATATATATATATATATATATATATATATATATATAGAGAGAGAGAGAGAGAGAGAGAGAGAGAGAGAGAGAGAGAGAGATACACACACACACACTGTATATAGCCTACAATATGATCATGAAATCACTATTACCATTCATGTCAGGTCAATAACATTAGAATCATATCTTTCAGACAGGATTATAGAATAGGATTCTGCATGAATAGTGCATAGGCCTATTTGCATTTCAGATTTTGATTCTATATTAGGCCTGTCAATTATTAGGTATATGAGCAAAAGATTAGGAGAAATGGCCTAGGAGACAAAATATAGGTACAGAAAACTCTGCACTTGACATTGACTTTAGTGTTTGACAAACACAGGAAATACTAAAAGCTGAAAGTGAACTTGGACCACCTAGCCTATTCACTGCCTTAATTGCAGCTGACAGTGAATCAGAGCACAGCTCATTACCATAGGCAGAAAAAACAGACTCTAAGGATTTTTTAATAGGTTGCATATAGCGTTATTAAGGTCTCCTTGGACAGTTTTAAGCCCAACTGTAGTAACATCTTTGGAGACCTCAGAATAATTTTAAAGAACACATGGATGTATCCCTTTAACATTATGGTCCAAGAACATCTCTGATACTCACTAACACATTAATAATAATTAATAATCACTTTAACATTTAATTTAATTTAATTTAATATTTAGTTTTTTATTTATCTTCTATTAAACTCAATTTTCCCCCTAGTTTCACTCACCTCCACTGTTGTTGTGTCATAGAGTCCATGTGGGTCTGTTGCTTTCACATGTAGAGTCACCTTCCCACTCTGACCTTCCTCTGACACTACGTACACAGGGCCATTAGAGGGCTCCACAGCAAACATGGAGCTGAGCTCCACTAGGGAGTATTGCAGTGTCTCACTTTCTGGTACATCAGGGTCTGTGGCCTGTGTTAAAGTGAGTTTGGTAGTGGTGAACATTACAGTTTTTTTTTTTTTTCAATCGCTAAGAAGCATTAGCCTATACTTAAAATACACCTACAAAACACCTTCATTACACAATTAGCCAAACTGCTAGTTTACTTGTCAAAAGCACATTTTGTTAACAAAACACAGAGAAATAATTCTACTGAACACTAGCATGTATATTCTTTACACAGAGAACATGTAGTCAGTCAGAGTGTACTGACTGTCAGAATGCTAACAAATGATGCCATTTCTGAAACTACATTCTTTTTATGATGATCGGACAAAAGCTTGTTCGCATTTTTTTCTTTCTGTTTTACCTTGACTTGCACAACATGAGAGTCAGACTGGGCCACACTGAAGATTTCAGCTATATACAACTTAACACTGAATACAGGAGCTTCATTCACATCTTCCACATGAACCATCAGCTGTTGGGAAATAGAGAGGAAGTTGAAAATTAGAACTGTACAATGCATTTTGAGTTAGCCTAGAGCCCTAAATTAAACAATTGGTAAACAATTTTAGTACATTACCGTGGTGTTAGCTGTCCTTGTGCTGTCAATGTCCAGGGAAGCCTGAAATAAATTACAAGACAGGATCTCTAACACATATTATATGACAGTTGCATACTAGTTTAGTCCCACAGTAGTGATCTACTTTAAAACACAAAATTTCAGAGGGGCATTTCTTACAATTAGTATTATTATTATTACTAGTTTCTTACTTTTACATGGACAGTAATAGAATCCTCAATTTCTTCAAATTCCAGTCCAGTTATGACTGTTGCCACACCAGTTCTTTGGTCAACACTGAAGCTGTGCTCAAACTGAGGACTCAGTGTGTCTATGATGTTGATTAAAACTCTTGTTTCATTGAACAAACCACCACGATCCTGTTGATAATATGTTGTGTTAGAATAGTATTGTTACTTCATAACATGATTCAATTGTTTCCTTGTTATTTTGTAAAATTACCCATTCTAAAGCCACAGTGGGATGAATTCAGCCTGGCGAGAGTTTCAAGTTCAAATAAATAAATACAGTTGGCTTCTGATGGTGATCACAAGAGGACATGGAATCCAATCAGAAGTAAATTATTTGCTGATTAACATTTGTCATCTGTCGTCTATTTCTTCAAATACAGCATCCCAGTTATGGGTCTTATTCAGAACAAATACAGCATCCCAGTTATGGGTGTTATTCAGAACACTACAGCATCCCAGTTATGGGTCTTATTCAGAACACTACAGCATCCCAGTTATGGGTCTTATTCAGAACAAATACAGCATCCCAGTTATGGGTGTTATTCAGAACACTACAGCATCCCAGTTATGGGTCTTTGTCATGGTCCTGCTTCCTGATACCTTGGCCCCCCCACTGGACTATCAATGAACTGCAACCTCTGTGTTTTGTTTTCATTCCCCATGTGCTTCTGTTCTGTTGCCTGCCCTGCCCCTTTCTCCTCCCCCGCTCTACACCTGCTACTCATGATTCTGATTTCCCCATAATGAGTTTCAGCTGTCCCCTGTTTGTCCTGGTGCTCCTGTTCCCTATATAAACCCCAGTATTTTCTCTGTCCTTTGTCTGATCATCTGACCTCGTTCCCCATTTGTTGTAAGTTTGTATCTACTCTGCTTACCTACCCGTGAGTTCTGTTTTCGTGTTTTTTCCCGTTCTCGTTTCTCGTGTCTGCCTCTGGAATTCTTGTGAGTTTCTTTTGTTTCCCCGAACCCCTGCTCTTTTGATACCTGTTTACCTGTTTTTGCCACTGTGAAATTTCCAAGATCTCCTGAGCTTACCTTCCTCCGCATACTGCTTTTTGTATAGTTTTTGTTCTTTTGAAATAAACCGTGCCGATCTGCATTTGGGTTTCTGTCTTGAGCTTTAGCGAACGTGACAGGTCTTATTCAGAACAAATACAGCATGGCAGTTATGGGTCTTATTCGGAACAAATACAGCATCCCAGTTATGGGTCTTATTCAGAACACTACAGCATCCCAGTTATGGGTCTTATTCAGAACAAACACAGCATCCCAGTTATGGGTCTTATTCGGAACAAATACAGCATGCCAGTTATGGGTCTTCTTCGGAACAGATACAGCATCCCAGTTATCGGTCTTACTCAGAACAAATACAGCATCCCAGTTATGGGTCTTATTCTGAACACTACAGAGTGAACACGATGGAATTTTACCTGTGCTTTCACTGTGATATTGTATTGGTGGGACACAGTGTAATTCAACATTTCTCTGAGGATGATTTCTCTATTTGAACTGGCCTCAAATGTAGTTGATGGTGGCTGTGAAGGAGTCAATTATGCCATCAGTAAAGACCTTATTCTACATCAGACGGTGGTGAGAAAAACACTCTATAACCTTCCTGACCTATGCTTTGATCGCTATATTTTATAGTGAACAAGGCTGATGTTTTGAGTCCCTTCATATGACATCAAAATAATTTAGAGAATATTTTAAAGTAGTTATCAATAATACTCTATACTACAGTGATCAAAAGTTTTAAAATAACCTACAGGAGCTTCTAAAAACTCCACAGTGAAAATATATACATATACTATACACATACATTTTTAAATAAAAAGTAAACCAACCTGAATGCTATAGGTGATGCGGCTGTTACCAGGACTAACATCTGCATCCACCGCTTTTACCTGGAGCACAGACTCACCAACAGGAAAGGTCTGATGGTGGAGGGGGGAGAAGAGATGATATTAGCAAGACTTTACTATAAGAATTCTGCATATTATAGATACAACATTTACCCTATTTCATACCTCTGGTATGCTTGCTCTGTATTCCTCTTTGTCAAAGACTGGTGCATTGTCATTAACGTCTGTGACGGTAAGTGTTCGTCCATTTACCCCCTTAAAACATATAGAACACAGCTCAAAATGTGCCAAGTCATGCTTAAATAGTTGCACTGGTGTAAAATGCTTAAAAGTGCGTTTTAATGTTTATTTTTGCTTAATATAACTTACCATTCCACATTTGATTTGGTGAAGAGCACATGAGTAGCACAAATGAATTAAATGAAGCACAATATTATTTCATTGCATTAATCAAGACTGCCAGGTGCAAATGAAAATCTAGAAAATCCAGAAGAACCCTAACCCTAGTAGTAGAAATAGTAGTGGAGATAGTAGTAATAGCACATAGAAAAAGAAGAAGATGAATGTGGCTTACACATTCATTTCTGAATGGGTTTTTGACATTTGTGTTACAAACAAAAGCAGCCCTCTGCTTTCACAGAACTCTATATTGAACTATGCCAGACTTTAAACTTAGATGAAAAAATCAGATAAAGTATGTCATCCAAAATCCCCTTACTTCTTTTAGTGCCTCTGCATCAAATGGCTTCTTTGTTGTAATGGTGATGTTTGTTTCTGAGGTGATTAACTCCAGAAACTCTGCACACTTTGTACATAAAGTCTCAAATTCAGGCTCAACATCTGGAGGGTTAGGGAATATTTCCAGGTCACCTGTCATCATAAAAGAAAAAGAAGAAAGAAATATAATTGCTAATACAATCTAGGCATGTCATGGGACACATTTTGTTCCATGTGTTTTGACACATTCTTGATAATGTCCATTTCATGTTGTTTTTGTCCTTCTTTATTGTGCAGTGTAATGTATTTGACTGTGATTGTCCATTGTCCATTGTCCATTGTCCATTGTGATTGTCCACACAAATAATATAGATCAGGTTTAATAAATAATTAATAATTTATAATGGTAGAACACTGGCTCTCATCTGCAAAAACACTTGGATCCAAAAAGAAACAAAAAAAAAAACATTTTTTTAAATGTATGCACTCAGCATTCTAAAGCAATAGATTATATACCTAAACACCTCATAAGTCCAAACATTTGCACTGTGTCTCAGATAACATCATTAATCTTGAGGAATAGGATCTCTGTCTCTCTCTCTCTCTCTCTCTCTCTCTCTCTCTCTCTCTCTCTCTCTCTCTCTCTCTCTCTCTCTCTCTCTCTCTCTCTCTCTCACACACACACACACACACACACACACACATACACATATCACTGTAGGACGCTTCAAAATGTAACCAGACAATGTTATTTTTAGGACGTTACCTGAGTATAATTCTTCTATTTGCCCCAGCTGCACAATTTCACCCGTAACACAATTTAAAGTTGTTTCTGTAAATTAAAAGGACAGAGACATTGCATTACCTACATAGGTCTGAAAAATAGGAACAATGTATTTCCACTATCAATTATCTTATATCATCTTGTCTTTTTTTTTTTTTTTTTTTGCTTTTTGATGGCTTTTGTCCTGGCACATACTTCATAGTTCAATCCACGAGAAAAACCTGGTACAATGTAGGATTGTAAATAGCCTGTATAACATTTGATAATGGCAATGAAAAATGTGGACGTCACAGGTGACTTGCTCTTTACAGCAACATTATGATTGTATCCACCCTATTCTCCTCTGAATAATGCCCCAAAACCTATTGAAAGTGTGCTTTTACTTCAAATATTTGTTTTTAATATCATCATATCTGACTCACTAGGAAACTATGGATCCTGACACTGAACATTCTTTATCAGCCAGAAGGATGCCCACAGATCTCATGGTACACTTTCACTATGACAGTAAAATTGGTTTCCATTGTTATGCTCTTGATTTCAATAGAAGTAAATAGAAAAAATGTTCATGATAATATTAATTTCTCTTAAAAAGGTAAGTTGTACTAAGTTGACTTACTGTTACAGGGTATGATAAAGCACTATGGCCTTTTTTATGTATAGGTTGACCAAGGCCCAGATGATCACATCAGATGATCATAAAGACACAAACCCACACTGAGACTGTCATGACGGTTGTAGTTCATTTATCAATCACAACCAACGGTTGTGTCTGACTAGACATTTCTCTAAAAATATCTTGTTATAACATCAAATCCCTAGTAGATACTTTTACACTTCCTAAAGGCAATTACTGTACTGATTCACATTCAGAAGCAGGAACCATCCTTTCTGCAACTTATGTCAAAGTCCAAAGTACTTCATGTTTTTTTATAGCTTATCATCAATGTGTAAAGGGTCCAGAGAGGCAATTTAATAATATCCATGTATGTGTTATGCTATTCAACAAGCTTAATAATTAATCAGGAAGACGGAACAAAGTGACACACACACACACACACACACATTAGACAGAGACATGGACACCTAGTGTCCTGGAGGAAGGCTGCAGGCGCCATGATAGATGGACTGTGATAGATGGACCTGTATAATGTGGTGCAAGCCAATGAGGACATTTTTATAGCAATACCTCAATTAGAATAAAATTAGCATGAGGGTACATAAGTAGATACCTGAGAAAAAGCCAAAAATTCTTCCAAATCCTTGTTATGTAAAAAGTCTTTAAAACACTGTACTACTTAAACTGAGGTACAAAAACATCAACTTTTTAATGTGACACAGAACAGACATAATCTCATCAACAATCATTACTTAATCAACAGTCCCACGAAAAAAATATATACAAATGTTCCTTACAACCTATCCCTTGTACTGCCTTAGTTCCTGTTTACAAATCCTTTCAAGAAACCAGTGAGACATTACGGACATACTACTTCTTCATTAAACTGTAGGGATCCCTGGAAAGACAGTATAAACTAGGGGTGTCAAACATACGGCCCGTGGGCTGTATCAGGCTTGCCAGATGGTTTCATCCGGCCCAGTCATGAAAAGAAAAAAATTATAAGGATGTCAAAAAAGCATATTTCTAGCCCATTCCTGTGGCGAGTTATGTTTTTTTTTTTGTTTTTTTTTTTTAAAAAGAAATAACCGAAATGTGCATTGCCTTCTGCAAGGTCGCCAAAGAGTCGTCACACAGTTTTGCGATCGCATATGCGCCTTCAAGTTGAAACTGTCACTGTGGGAGACGCAGCTCTCGAATGGTGACACCGCGCATTTCCAACTTCTCGCAGCAATGCGCGCAAGCCACCCCAATGCTGATCTGGATAAATACAAAGATAAAATAACAGTTGCTGCATCGTGACATTGTGAAATGTGTTGCTACACAGGATTTGAAACCTGATATTGATGGCCTGGTGAAGGCCAAATGATGGCAAGTTTCAGGAGCTAGCAGTAGTCGATAGAAGAAGCCTGAGAGAAAGGGAGGTTAATTTCAAATTCTTGTTATGTACACAAATGTTTGCAGTCTGAAGAATGCAGTTCTTTACAAATTATTTACTTTGGTTTTACCTTAAAAAGAATATTGTGCAGTATATCCCTATCAGCAGGCCAGGTTCAGTAGGCCAGAGCTACAACATATTTTTGATCTGATGTAGCCAAATCATATAGCTCAGTACTGCTATAACTTTTATGTTTGTTAATTTAATTTTTCTATAATTTGCACATTTACATTTTAGGCAAGGTGTTTATTTTTTTTCCACAGCTCCCTCTTGAGTTTACTATGGGGTTTGCTTCAGTGTCTGATGTAAAATATTCACTCTGTTTAAATTTCTTTTGAGAGTAAAATGCATTTTATTTGAAATCCATTGGCTGCTCTGTGAATTAATGTGTAATAATGATAAGTGATTAGGCTACTATGTTGGTAGAGGCAACAAAACAAGACAAAAAAAACAAGAACAAAGCTACAGATTTGGAGTTGACCATAGTTTATTTTGCTATTATGTTACTGGTCCGGCCCACATGAAATCAGATGGGTTGTATGTGGCCCCTGAACCAAAATGAGTTTGACACCCCTGATGTAGATAAATAATAATATTAATCATGTTTACAATTGTAATTCATCTCACAAACTTGTTTCTCATTACTATAGAGCTTTCTGCTCCTGGAAATATATTGCTTCTCTACAGAATGAAATGCTAATGCTAAATGCTAAAATGCTAATGCTCATTAAAACTTAGGTTACTCAGTATCTCTCTCTCTCTCTCTGTGTGTGTGTGTTTGTCCATGCACAGGTTAGGAAATGGGAGTTGAGAAGACTGAGAGATTGAGACAGTAGGAGAAGTCAGTGACACTTTTACATGTTTCTCCATGGAGTACATAAGTTTGCACTGGTCACCAACATGCATGCAACTTTGTGTGTGTGTGTGTGTGTGTGTGTGTGTGTGTGTGTGTGTGTGTGTGTGTGTGCTTCCCTGCAGGAAACTACAGGATGATGAGAGAATGTTCTGGGGGAGATGGAGCAAGTTTTTGGGAAAGGTTTCCAGTATGACTATGGATAACCCGGCATATAATTCATCCCCATCATCTTGGGAACAGTGATACCCTTGGTTTTCATTGTTGCTGGTTTATTTGTGGAGTACACAGGGACCTGAGTTTAAAATCATGCACCATTTTTGGCATGGTAAAACATGATGCTTATTTTCTGCTTAGAAACACACCATTCAAAGGCAGCATGCTCAGTTGTTGAGAATTCTTGCTAGTGACTTGAAGTCTGTGCATCAGATGAATATAGTTAGAGACATGGAATCAAAATAAGCTTCCTAATGGCAATTTCATTTCTGTTCTTTTATAGGAACAGACAACCCGATATAAAGGGAGAAAAAAATCTCAAAATTAAGGAGACTGTATGAGAGGGAAAACAGTTTTAAAGGAGGACAGAGACTCCATGAGAGGAACACCAGATTTAACAGAAGGCAGAGACTCCATGAGAGGAACACCAGATTTAACAGAAGGCAGAGATTCCATGAGAGGAACACCAGATTTAACAGAGGGGAGAGATTTAGCGGAGGGCAGAGACTCTGTGAGAGGAAAACCAGATTTAAAGGATAGAGACTCAATGAGTGTTTAAAGCAACACCAATATTGATTGACATGACGTGATTTGCTAGTGCAGTTACACCACTTGCAGCCTCTCATCAATGAGCCGCTGTGAAACGAAACTGAGACTGACTGAAGCTGAAATGGTGTTTATTTCTAGACGTTGTCAGTTAGCATAACTCTACTGCCTGGAGTGCCTCTAACTATCTTGCACAGCTTTTCTGTAACCAAGCATGAATCAGTGTCTTGTTGTTAAGATATGTGTCTTGTGTCATACATGTATGAAATAAACAGTTATACAAGAACACAGCTATATGAGAACAAAATCTGAGAGCAAAGGAAACAGATCATACTGTGGTGGGAGTTGGAGAACAATGCAGAAATTTTGTGTGATTTCAAGATCAGTTAACTTGGGCACTGCAAACATTGAAATCAGTAGGTTCTCATTGTTTGTTTATTCAGGAAAATAACTGACTGACAAAGAGTTATTTTAAACCTGATTGTAAACTATTGTAAATCTGATTTTACAATTATACAACATGTTTGGCAAAGGGAAATGTGTTACTTAGTGGCTCTCTAGCTTGCCTATTTTCTGCAGTGTTTCCAATATAGCATTCAAATCACTTGTTTAATTTTTGCTGCAATAACCAATTAAAAATGTAATCTGAAGCCACTCGCTGGTGTTCTGCACTTTGCTCTATGCTACTTGATTTTGCACAGGTTTTAACCAGCACCATTTCTTAAACAATCGTCTGTGTATGTGTCTGTGTGTGTTTGTTTTTGTCTTATGTGTCTAACGGCTGCCATACATAGGGTTAAAGTTTACCAGGGGTGCTGAGGTGATGCTTAAGACAGTTTTGTTGGTTCCAGGCCAATTACAACAAAGCTATCTGCCTGTCTGCATGACTATTATGACGCTTTGATGTCATTGATTGATGTCAGGCTATAAAGACATGTAAACTTTTTGGACTTTGATACCAAAGAGCATGATGTTTCCTTCTTCAAAAGGGAAACAGGGGACAACAAGTGCACCTTTACTAAAGTGCATTGGGACAAGATGTCTGCTAAAGAAATTGATATTACAAAAAAATAATGTAACATAAAAATGTCTAGTCAGATATCCAGTGCTTGTTTTAAATGTAAATGACAGCTCAAACACAACAATTATGGGGACTCTTTTCTGGGTATGGATTGTGACCATGTCAGCCTGTTTGATATCCTTTATTCACACTATTCCACTGAGTGAGTATAAGAAGCACAGTTTGTCTGTTTCTTTTTGTATTGGAGCTAATCTGATATTGTAATGGTGTGCATATTTTAGGTGTGGGCTTTTCAAGGAAAACAAATGGCTGATATTTGACCATTGTTCATAGATTTAAGACCTGTTCTGATTTCCAGACAGGCAATCCTGTTCTGATTGCCTGTTTTACAGCTGTTTCAATGGCTGACAAGCATTAACCTCTACTTAAAATATGTTTTATAAACTCTTGGTAACAAAACATTAAGTCTACATTTTAAAATGCCAAAAACTTCTCTCTATACACACTAACACCACAATCTGGCTCAAAATCAAATAATTCTACCAAACACTAGCATGTGTTTTCTTTACACAGTGAACATGCAGTCAGTCATAGTACACTAACTTTCAAAATACCAACACGTCATGGCATTTCTGAAAATACATTCATTTTCATGTATTTCAAATCCATGACTTCATGGATGACATTGACTTCAAAACCCTGCTTCCTACTCTATAGTTTACTGTAAAATTTCTGTTCACTTTTTGTGTGACTGTTTACAGTGCTGTGCAAAAATTATTCAATTTTATGTTAGATAACAAATGTTCCATAGAAATTCATCAGGAATTGTTGCAGATGCATAGGCCTACAGTTATTTCCAGCAGTTAACGTGCTTTTCTCCAGTCTGTAATCACTTTTTTCAAAACTGTAAGTACAACAAACCATCAGTCTGCTGTCCTGTCACTTGTCAGCTTTTCCAATTGCACTTGAAATTGGAAATTATTTTTCCTGTTTTTATCTTGTATATATAAATATGTATATTATCTGTTCAGTTTATTTCAGTTAACAAATGTTATTGCCAAACTAAGTGTTTTGTACTGTATTTAATGTTTTGGAGATATGATTTCTATTTCTGGCACGCTGTGTGTAAGCATTTGTAAATGAGACATAAAAGATCCATAGTGATCCTCTATGTAATATATAAGCATTGTAGAAATGCTTTTACTGACTGCATATAGTGTGAAAACAGCAAAAAATGTGTAACTGTACAGATCTATGGTGTCCCAAATTTATTTAGAGTTTTGAAAATGAGGCTAAGAGTTGAACTAAAGCTTGTTAGTGAAAAAACTGCAATCGACAGTTACCACTATACACTGTACTTTAGGAATATTAAAACAAATCTGCATTAAAAGTTTTCATTCACAGATACCACTATAGACTGTGCATCAGGTACAATTGTGTCACTGGGGGAAATAACCGAAGGATACACAGGTAAAATTGTGTTCCATCACCATTTTGAAGTATCTGCAGAACTTAGGTGTACCTTTATTTGTGTGTGTGTGTGTGTGGCACGAGGGGTGTGGGACAGCGACAGCAAATGTTTCCATTTTCACAGTCATTGTATGACGTTTGATATTTGAAAGAATGCCTATGTGGTGATGAGGTCACATGATAGAATCTCCAGAGCTGCACAAAATTCAGTATTGGATTGAGAATGACTCTAAAATTTCAAAATGTTCTGTGTTACAATAAGTGTGCAAGTCTTTTGTAGACAACAGATGTGCAAATATAAAATTGACACAAATTTGAGATATTATTATTATAATATTGTTAACATATGGACTAAATACCTTGGGTTCAAAAGTATTTTGGAACTTTCAACAATTTTTTCAACAAAATTAAGTAGGATCATGTTAATTTCAATCCAAAGTCCGAAGTTTATCCTGATATTAAACAATCATTATCAGTCATTATAATTTTGAATTTCTTCTATTACAGGTGACATAGAAACAATTATCAATGTTCCGGATGTTGAGCTGGTACTGAGCTGGTACATCTGTCCACAGTGTGCAGAATTTCTGGAGTTGAGCTTTAACACCTCATTCACAAACGCCACAGTTAGAACAAAGAAACCACTGGATGCAGAAGCACTGAGAGAAGTAAGGCAAAACCTTCTGGCACAATTTATATTTTCTGGGATTATTTTATTTCCATGTCATTCACATTTTAAAAAATAGAATTAAAATATCAAATTGAAGACGAATGAATCAACAAAGCATTTATCTATTTATTTATTTATGTCATTGAAATTCAGCAAGTCATATATTTTTAATTTAATTGAATTACTAGTGGATGCAGACTCAAGTACAGTCATAGGGATATAGAATATTAGTGTTGTTGACTCAGGACAAATTGGTGCATGGTGGTCACAGAGCTGCCATAAACCCAGTGACTTCTTTTGTATGCAGTCTTGATGTCAGATATGGCTGTTTCGAGGGTTTGATTTTGGCCTGAGGTCAATTTCTGCCCCTTCCCCATCTCTCTCTCTCCCCTACTCATCCCTGTTACGGATGGTGACTTTTGACCTTGTGAATTGTCCCAAGTAGCATACATACACTTATAGCCAATAGCGTAAATACAACACTTCTGAAAATACATATTTTCTTCTGGATTCTTAGTCATATATCCCCTAACAATGGTAGGCAAAAACTGTGGACATCTCTTTAATTTCTTGTTTCCATGTCCTACAAAGACAGGTGGTCTTTTGTCCTACCTAATCACCTGCATGAATGGGGTAAGCTAGAATGCATGCATCTCTTCTCAAGCATGTCAGACATGATTTGACACATTTTGCAATTCATACACGTGTAATGTATATGTGCAATGTATTTAGGTGACAAATGGTCGAACGCTGTCTGTCAGAGATGTGAACGAACATGTCCCAGTCTTTGACAAAGAGGAGTACAGTGTAGACGTGTCAAAGGTAAGATGAAAAACGACATAAAAAAAACATGTCCCAATGGAATTCCATACTGTATGTACATATATTTTAGAGCTTAATATGTAGCCTACTCTGCCTATCTATACATCCACCCATCCATAGACTTTACCTGTCGGTCAGATTGTGGTCCAGGTGAGAGCAATAGATGCAGATCTCAGTCCAGCCTTCAACTTCGTCAACTACAGCATTAGGGTGGGTCTATACTTTTTTGAATATTTCACAGGTATTTGTGATATCCTCAAAATCCTTTTGATGGCATTATCACAATGTGTGAGATCAATGAATACAATACACAGGCTGTACATAGGTTTGTGATCATATCATAAATTGCTGAGCAAGCTTGGCCACTTAAAAACACTCTCTCCTCTTTACTGATGGCTAAACCTACTCCTACACAGCCACCATCAGCAACATTTGAGGTTAATACTTTTGGAGAAATCCTTCTCAAGGAACATCTGAATTCCCCCGACATCAGCCAGTACAATCTCACAGTGAAGGCACAGGTAAAAAAAATGATCTTGTTTATTGCAGTGAAGTGCAGACGTACCCAAAGGCATGAAACCCCTGAGAACTACCCCTAGTTTCAGCATGTCAGTCTATAATAATTTGAACCATGGAATCATGTTACGAGATCTGACTAGTCTTATATGACGTACACAAACATGATGGGAATGAACTCATGATGGGAATGGGCTATGGTGTATTTTCTCACCTGGCTAAATTCACTAAACTGACTTTTGTAGGATAATATGTCAGTCTAGTAATCTATCTGATGTGCTGTGTACTCAGGATGGTGGTGGTTTGTTCAATGAAACAAGAGTGATAATCAGCATTATAGAAGATACTTTTACCTTTGAGTATGACAGTTATGAAGCATCTACACCAGAAAACCAAGTGAGTTTCCATCTTTCTGTCCTATCGTGGACAACAACTTATGTTTGGTACACCTGACTTTTCTTAAACTATGAGACCCTTTTTGTTTCACCAGGTGGGACCTCTACTAGAAGTTCTTCCAGCACCCATTAAAGCCAACATCACTAGCAACCACACAGTACTGTACGGTATCACTGAAGGTACGAAATATCTCATTTGGTTTCAGCCAGTTATTTGAAAAGGTTTAGAGATGACAGAAACTGGATGTCCTATGGTTAGTCATGCTATGTGAAAAGAGCTGCCTTGGATAATCTGGAGGCATGTTTGTCATTCCTAGTTTCTCCAAGCAATTACTGGAGCAACTTCACTGTGGACCAAAGCACAGGAGTCCTAAATGTTGTCACTGAACTGGACTTTGAAGAACTGAAAGACCCCATTATCATCAACATAAAAGTAAGCAGAACAAAGGACAAAAGGTAACTTTGCTGAAATGTGAGTTACAGTCAGTAGGTCTATGTTGTGTGTTACCTATTCATTATAAAGCCTGCTGTAGATAGAAAGGTCCAAGTTGAAATGTGCCATAGTTCTCATAAAATGAAACTAATATATATATAAATTTGCTATTTATTTCAGGCCTCCCTGGAGATAGACAGCACAAGGACAGCTAATGTGAAGGTAATGCACTATGATACTATAATACAAATACAAATACTGCGTAAGCAAGATAACCAAAAACAGCACACCGCCAGTGCATTTTTCAAGAAAAAAACAAAAGAAAAAAGAAGGATCAACAGTTCGCAAAAATCCACAGAAGAGGTAATGCGGAATCTCAGTCCGTCACAACAAAAGTCGCCTCTCCAACCCCAGCCCGACAAACATAGGGGAAAAAAGGAGCGATCTCACCTCTTCAGATTTAAGTCCATTAAGTCCAACATTATATTATTCCACAATTAAAAAGGTATGGCAAAAAAGGTAATCCATTCAAAAAATTATTCCAAGAGTCATGCAATATTTCAATACATTAGGAGCTTTGGAGGACATCAGACGTTTGTGCTACCGCATCCATTTACCCCCATTCCTACTTCTTTCCGCGTCTCTCGTTCAAAAAAAGGAGCATGTGATTTAAAGGGATTTTAGCCATAGGACAGGGAGGGAAAAGATGTGTGCAGGTGACAGTGACAGTGATGGACGCTATGGACTGCCTAGGCTTATGCTCGCCCTATCTCTTAAAGTGAAGCATGCCTGGGCAGGCTTTCTATGTAGCTATTCCCATAGACATTTGAAATAATATGTAATAATGTCTTAGATTAATTTTACTTCATTAATTAATGGCTAAGTACTTAATAACTCTTTATCTGGCAGAGGCTACAAAACAATGCCACCACCAACAACAAAAACAACAATTACAACAACAAAAGCATTAGAAAGCACTCCATCTCCATATTCAGTCAAGGACAACACCTGAACATTTCTGCTGTCAGCATGAGAGTTGCCCAAAACCTGTGATTGTACTTGTGTTTTATGATAAAAGTTTACATTCTATTGTACTTCTGCCATGAGGAATACCATACATTTCATCATATATAAATATAATCATACTTGTTCATAGAAAACATATTATGCTTATATGTTTACTGCAAAGATGCTTTGGCCGTATGTATCTGCAGTACTGTATCTAATCTCCCATCTGTTTCTCAATAGGTGACAGTCCATGTGAAAAATGTAAACGAAGCTCCTGTATTCAGTGTTAAATTGTATGCAGCTGAAATCTTCAGTGCTGCCCTGACTAACCAACATGTGGTACAAGTTGAGGTAAAAATGGTATATTATCAATGGATCTGTGCATTTGTCTATTCTGTGTCAATGTGTTCTCTGCACCCTCACCGGCTGCCTTCTCATATCAGGCCACAGACCCTGATGTGGGGGACACACTGCAGTACTCTCTGGTGAAGCCCAGCTCCATGTTTGCTGTGGAGCCCTCTAGTGGCCAGGTGTATGTAGTGTCAGCTGCTGGTGAGAGTGGGAAGGTGAACCTACAGGTGAAGGCAGAGGACCAGGGAGGACTTTCTGACACAACAACAGTGGAGGTATGAGTAACAGAACTTAAAATGGAAAACTTGATTAATATACAGACGTGATAAATGGTTAATACTGAAATGACTGCATATATTATTATTATTATTATTATTATTATTATTATTATTATTATTATTATTATTATTATTATTATTGTTATTATTATTATATGTTGTATATCTGAAATGCTCTAAAACGTTTTTGTTCATGTCTGTCAGTGACTATCATGTTCATGTCTATCAGTGACATTAAAAAACATGTCATGATGTCATGTATCTAAATCCATAGGTGACCATAAAGGAAAGTGTCAGCAAAGACATTGTGCTGATTTCTCTGAACCAGGAGCTTAGCACTGTGCAGAACAAAACCACTGAGATGAAAGAGTGAGTCAAACATTCATCATTGAAGTTAGACAGCAGATCTTGGATTTGTCCTGAATGACTAAACTAATTTGATTTGTGGGAGGCGAAAACACACACAAATAAATTGAAAGCACTTCTGTGACACTAAAACATAAAACATCCTTTGTACCACTAAAACAATTGTAGCGCTTACTGATAGTAGAGATCAAGGTACTGCTTACTACCAAGTTGAAATTTAATAGAGGTGATTGTTTCTCTGCCATAGCTATGCCAAAACAAGAGAACTTAGATGCTGTAAAACTCAATCTGAGATAACAAAAACCATCTCTGTCCACTGACACCCCCTGTAGTGACAAAGCCTACTATAAAACAGAACACACATTACCAGCAACAGCATATAATGTAACAGTCACAATCTTAGACATGTCAGTGAAAGCTATTTTGCATTATTCTTTATGATTTTCTCTCTCTATCAGAGCTCTCAAGAGGGCCCTTGGCTGGTCTGTGACCATCATAAGTGTAAACAGCAGTGGACAGAATCCTCCCAGGACATTTGTTAGCTTCATAGCCACTGAAATCAATGGGACTGATGCGATACCAAAGGAAACAGTTCAAAGGTAAGGATATGATTCTCTTTCTGTTGGGGAAATCATTATATAGAAGCCAGTGAGACTCATAGTGGTTGCTCAGTGGACAAGAGGTTCCCAATGTTCACCAAAGTGTGTGTGTGTGTGTGTGTGCGTGTGCGTGTGCCTGTGCGTGTGCGTGTGTGTGTGTGTACGTGTGCCTGTGCGTGTGTGTGTGTGTGTGTGTGTACGTGTGTGTGTGTGTGTGTGTGTGTGTATCCCTGTGTTTCCCTGCAGGAAACTAGTGGATGATAAAGAGAATGTTCTGGAAGAGATGCAGCAGGTTTTTGGCAAAGGTTTTGAATTTGAAGTTGTAGTTGATGTTGCCGACAACAACAACAGGGTACAATTCATCCCCATCATCTTGGGAACAGTGATACCATTGGTTCTCATTGTTGTTGGCTTATCCATTTATGTCAGGTAAGTGATTTAAAGTAAAGGCTATATAGATTATTATTATTATTTATTTGTTGTTTACTATCTATTGTTTATTCAGGGAAGAACTGACTGAACATGAAACAAGTTTACAATCTAACAACATGTTCAAGGTCAGAAATAGAAATAGTACATGTAGAAATAGTCAGAAATAGTTAGTGACATAAGTAGTATATAATACATATGCATATACATATACATATACATATACATATACATATACATATACATATACAGTATATAAACTCTTTTGATCCCATGAGGGAAATTTTGTTTTAACACACAAAGCCCACATTGAATACACAGTGAGGAGAAGCACACACTAACCCAGAGCAGTGGGCTGCCTGTTACAGTGGCACCCAGGAAACAGTGAGGGGTTAGGTGCCCTGCTCAAGAACACTTTAGCCGTGGATGTACTGGTCGGGAAACAAAACCAGCAACCCTCGAGTTTAAGCCTGAGGCCCCTAACAGTAGGCTACGGCTTCCCCAATAATGTCATGGCTGCCCCACTTGATGTCTAGTTTGCCTGTTTGCTGCTTCAACAGACCCCTGGCCAAACAGTTACTATTATTGCTACTCCTTTGATGGCAAGCCTGTGCAGCGTTTTTGCACAATATGAATATTGTTGGGGACGGAATAAATACTCTCATTTCTGTTCTTTTTTTTCCAGAAACAGGCAATCCAACTCTAAACAGCCCACTAGCTACCTGGAAATGAATTTAAGGGGAAAAGACTCTATGGAAAGGAGACCTAATTTAGGGGACAAAGACTCTATAGAAAGGAGACCTAATTTAAGGAAAAAAGACTCTATAGAAAGACGACCTAATTTAGGAGACAAAGACTCTATAGAAAGGAGACCTAATTTAGGAAACAGTGACTCTCTAGAAAGGAGACCTAATTTAGGATACGAAGACTGTATAGGAAAAAGAGCAGATTTAGCACAATATCAGTTGAAGACAAGACCTAAGCTCTTTGTAGTAGAGGATGACTGGAACAGTATGCAATAATTAAATGTCACTTCCAAGCACCATAACATGTGGATACAAAGTGTAGTCTTTTACTGTATAGGCTGATTCAATAATTAAATATCCAATTAATGTCCAAATAAATTTCCAAGCACCCTAACATGTGGATACAAAGTGTAGACAGTGGACAATTCATTTGCATGTAAATGTCACAGATTCAAGTAGTCTTTTACTGTGTAGGCAGATTGCACGTTTGCACGTTTGTATGGGGATATGGATGATCAGATTAAAAAAATTACAAAATGTTGAAACCACATTAATGAATACAATATTTTTTTATGATATGGAATAGTCCTGTACCTTAATTGTGTCACGTTGTTGAGATCATTTTGTGTATACATGAAAGAAATAAAGTCATTTTTGTTTTTATAACCAGTTTTACTATAGCAGTGGTTTCTAACACAGCTCTCAACATCACTAGTCACTTCAAGAGTTAAATTTACGTGATGGGAGCATAAAACCACCACTCTAAAAGGCGTTTATGAACAGACCCCCAATAAGAAATGTAATGTGATATGTGAGATCCCATGAGTGTGAAACAGACACATAAAAAGTGCACACACACACTAATAAATAGCTATAGATAAATAAAAGCAGATCACATGCAGTGCCAGTGTTCTAACATTTTTTGTTAATTATTAATTATTCATTAAACCTGATCTATAAAGTGTGTGTCTGTATATTTTATATTTGCTGACTGCATGGTGAATCTACAACTAGTGCTCTTGTTAGGGTACAACCCACAATGGACAATTGCAGTCAAATTACATTACCCTGTACAATAAAGAAGGACAAAAGCTACATGAAATGGACATTAATTGACCTCAGCTCCATATTTGCTGTGGAACCCTCTAATGGACAGGTGTATGTAGTGTCAGTGGAAGGTCAGAGTGGGAATGTGACTCTCCAAGTAAAAGCAACAGATCCACATGAACTCTATGACACAACAAGATTGGAGGTGAGTGAAACTGGGGGAGTTTAATAGAAGATAGATAAAAAAGTAAATATTAATGTCAAAGTACTAGAACAGTTATTCTAGGTTATTAAGGTACCTTACTCATGGGCATTGAACCGGCAACCCTTCGGTTACAAGCCCAAAGTCTAAACCGTAGGCCACCTCATGTAACATCATGCTAAAATATACTCTGGAAATGTTTTCTTACTTCTGACAATGCCTTTGTGTCCAATGGCTTCTTTGTTCTAAAGGTGGCAGTGGTAACTGAGTTGAAGCTGAAATCCAAAAACTGACTGCATTGTGGACATAGAGTCTCCAATACCAGCTGAACATCTGGAATATTGGGATGTGTTTCTATGTCACCTGTTGTCATATTGGAAGGAACACCAATTTAGCCATTGGCAGTGTCCAGGTGATTTGGCTGAAGTAGAAAAGGGAGAAATGGTTAGACTGTTTGACACATTCAGTTGAAAAACATATCTGGGCTATTTGGTGTTTGTCTTGTGCTGAACGTGTACCACGTTTGTCTAAGACTGGACATATATATTAGCAATATAATCATAATGGACCACACCCTGAAATCTGATTCACACACATTATGTTTCCTGTGCACCAAAACGAGCAATACTGACTCACAGTCACTTATGCTTTGTAATCTGACAGATTGATATCTCTGATGATCAACTGCCTTAGTGTTGTACATTATGTTTATGGATTGCCTGATGTACAGTATCACATAAATAAATCAATGCATTTGGAGGAATGCAAAAATTTGCTATGAGGGGCTGTTCAAGACATTATTCATTCTGGCCCAGAAATATATTCTCCTCTCACAGATATGTATTTTCACTCTTACAGTGTGTGTATGAGAAAATATTTTGGTAAAAGAAGCGATATAGTGGAAACAGAAGGCAGTTATCACACACACACACACACACACAAACACACACAAGACCGGTCATGTCAGATTCAAATTTCATTATTCTTGAAAGTGGGGCAAGGTGAGTAGTACCTGGACTATTTGCATACAAAAGTCTGTTCTTGAACCTTTGGTTTTGGTGAAATTATAGTTTCCCAAAAGGCACATTTTGGAAGAGGTGGTGGGTACATTCTAAGGAATATTTTTTATAGAAATAATTGAGATACTGAGGTATAATTTTGCACACATTCCTTAAGATATGGGGGCACATAATATCCAAGAATCAGGCAATTCTGAAGTGGTCAAGTATGAAAGATCCTTTGGTCTATTTGACACAGAATGACCCAGAGGCTATAGCACAGCAAGACCAATGCAAGTGAAGTCAGAAAGATTGCTTTGTTGTATGCCACATACACTTTGACCTAAATACATTGATGGACTTGATGGACATACTTGCTATAGCATATTTTGATGAGCATGACCCCATATAGACTGATATATTTTTTTATTATTATTTAATGTAGGCCTATTCTATAGGGCTCAGCCGTCGTCAAATGGTTAGGGTGCCCAAGGTGCCAGGTTAGTGTGTGCTTCACCTTACAGTGTGTTCACTGTGTGTGTTTCACTAATTCACAATTGGGATAAAAGCAGAGACCAAATTTCCCTCACTGAACATATACTGTGGAGACATAGGGTTTCAAAGAGGGATCTAAAGAAAATGAGTCAGGTAGGTAAAGTTACATCTCTATGATCAAAGATAAATGTCATGTGCCACACACACACACACACACACATTTCTGATGAGCATTCTAAAATTAAAATTTCTGTGAATTGAAAGACATTTACCCAATTTTGACTGCAGGTTACATTTGCTTTACAGACATGCTGACATGAGTTGTCATATTTTTTTCTTAATTGTTCAAAGTATCTATAGCACTGCTCAAGAACTGTGGTACTATATTAATGTTTTATACTATGTAATCCATAACATAAAATTAGGCCAGTGTATTTTATTTATGTGTGTGGTCTGTGTTTTGTTTAACAACAGTATGTGCATAAACTATTTACATTATGGGGTTATTCCAGTGACACTCACCTATTGGAACATTGCTGACCAACTTTGTCAAACAAGCCAACGATCAGGATGAGTACCCATACCTGTTGTAGTTGGATTATCATTCCCAACATTTGAAACAAAGTGCGTATCTCCGATGGGACATTTTTGTAAAAAAACAAAAAAAACATAATCTTTCAAATCCTCTACAAAGTCTCTATCCCCCTCTCCCCTGCTATTACACCTTTGGAAGAAGAAAACATCCTGCAACTTTGATCTAAAAGTCCAATGTACTTTTATTACAACATCCCATCAGTGCAAAAAGCATTGAAAAACATTATTGGCTCAAACAATAAGACCCTGTTTCATTATCAGACAATACAGTGTAGCGAAAACTGCTCTGAATTTAATAAGGAATAAACAAGCCTCTGAGGCTTAGTTTCTAAGTCACATTCCTCTGAAACTATGCAGAGATTCAAAATTACCACTGTCACAATGTGAGGCAATGTGAGGCACATGTGTATTTTAATGTCATAAATGTTCTAGAGAGTACATTTTCCTCTAAAATTCAGTAATATCTATTGAAGCTTGATGGCATTACATTATTGCAGATTTGCTATTATGAGCATGTGTGTGCAATATTCCTTTCTTTGTTACCTCTGTTAAAGGTATTCAATACAGATTATTTTATTCTCACCAGTGCATGTGGATAGATTTGCAAGCCAAAGAGTAGAAGCCAGAAATTATAATTTTTGAAGATATGAATATGAAGCTGGTATATTACCCTAGAAACTGCATTAAAAAACCTTTTTATAGCTAAACTAATTATAGCTAAACTCTATTTCTGACTGCTAAAAATGTCTTTTGGTTTTGATTTATGCAGACATCTCAGTCCAATTCCTTTTCAAACTGGGGAATCTGAACTACAAATACTGCACTACAAATAGAAATGCAGACGCACACACACACACACACACACACACACACACACACACACACACACACTGTAATCTAGTGGTAAAATCCGCCAGAGTTATGTGGAGGTGGCACACGTTGCATCTCAGTTGTGTTTTGATGGCAATTCCACCGCACATCCATGTTCCAGAAAGCAGGCATGCCTTCCATGGATTCTCTTCTCCTAAGGAAATAAAGAGAAAGATAATCTTATTGGAATTACAAACAAATGTCTGATTCCACTCACAATAAAGATAAAGAGACCATATTCTATTTCACCTTTCATTGATGCTAGTGTTCCAGAAAGCAGGCATGCCTTCCATGGATTCTCTTCAAATAAAATAAGGAATATATTTGGATAATGTGGTTATGAAATTGGGACAAAGAGTAGACAATGACTTTCATGACATTAAATCCAATGGATGAAAGCGAAGCACAGTATATTGTAGATGCATCATGCTTCACTCTCACCTTCTCTTACACCTGCTTCTCTTTCTGTAAAAGAAAGAAAAAAACACTACTTTGATTTATGAAATGTATAGACCATGCAGAGGACATTATGAATATATATATGACTATGAACATTGGAATCAAATATAATGCATATAAATATCCCTGTTATGGTGTTAACCTAGTGTGGCCATGCTTTCCTATTACTTCTGCTTGACCATCATCTCCCTACAGTGCTAGTCTGGATTTGATCCCATTGGGCTTGTTGTCTCAGGAGGCATTTTAACCTGTCAAGTCAGTGAACAGAGGGAGGTGTTGTGGATGCAGAGCTAGAATGCAATGAGTCAAGGCAAGCTATCTGTCAGGGATTGATCCAATCTTTTAAACTTAAACAACTCCAGCAAAGAATCAGATCTCACTACAGAATGTCCAGACCATCTGTACAAACTGAAAGTATAGAACGAGGGTCTGGTTTTATTACTAGGCTAGTATAAGCCCATACTTACATGACTCCGCAGACAATCATGGTAATGCATGACAGAGCTGCCAATGCCCCCAGAAGAATTTCCATGATGGAGAACCATAAAGGACGTTGAGACCCATCTCCTTCTATTTCAAAATTCACATCAGGACCAAACACAGCCCCGAGCTCAGCCAGGATCTGCTCTCTCTCTCTCTTCAGTGTCCTACAATCAGTCGGTCAGGAAAAATCCAAATGTCAGGTCAGGGAGGGAAGAATGCCATCAGCGTAACCAAGGAGGACAAACACACAAACACAAATCAATGGACTGTCCACAGGATCAGTGAAGCCTGTCTTACTGTATGTCTTTGGGCCAGTGGTTATGACTTACTATACTATACTATATTCTCTACCTATTGAGAGACAAAGCAGGGACATTATACACACATTTTGTCCTTAATAATTGCAATAAATATGTGATTTTCTGGTCAAATTACTGGTTGTTACTAATTGTTATTCTGCTCCATTAATCCTCTTCTCATGTATGCCACTCATGACAGACTACCGTGAGTCATAATTTGACCAGAAATTCACAAAACTGACAACTGTTAGTCATGCTGCCCCTAAACTTGAATCCTAGGAGCTTCAAAAGCATATTTTTTCAGGGTCTTACTTGTGAACTTCAGCTTTGGGCATTATCACAGAGCCCTGCTGCGCAATGAAGTCAATGTATGTCTTGGAAGACCTGCTGACTGGCAAGCGCTGCACATTACCAAGGTTGATATCAATAATCTCTACAGCACACTTCATCGGCTTCTCTAGTGCCCTGGAATGGAGAGAAAAAACAGCAGAAGTATAAATTACTGTTCCCTGCATTTGGTGTGTGAAAAAATATTGCAGCTATATGAGGGACTAAACCAATAAGCCTCAAGTGGTAGAGTTAGGTAAGCCTCAAGAGGTAGATTTAGGTAAGCCTCAAGGGGTACAGTTAGGTAAGCCACAAGAGGTAGATTTAGGTAAGCCTCAAGGGGTAGAGTTAGGTAAGACATTGTCACGCTTAATGCAAAGTGAAGTGCCAAAGACGCGAAAAGCAACGAAAAACAAATATGTATTCAGGAGATGAGTACGATTTCAAACCAATTTAATGGCTGACAAGCAATGCAGAAATGCAACCACATTAACCCTTTATTCATGTGTGGCCCATTAATGTTAAATGTGGTCAACTTCAAAGGTTGTGTCAGATTTTACAATCGCATGAAAAACAATTCAGCCAATTATAACAAGGATGCAAACTATCTCTTTTGGGGAAAACAGATGCATAAATGTTTACTTAAAAGGCACTTACAGTAGATATCACCTGTTAGATGACAATGACAGATTAATTGGGACCAGCAGTCCTACACATACCTTTTCAACTCAATGACTTTGTCTGTTAAAATGTCAGCTGGCTTGTTCAGTGAAATTTTCACAACGTCATTTGGATTGAAGTAGGTTATAGTCACCTTTGGGTAAAAAAAGCAATAAAAACACATCCTTTGAAAAAAAAAACAAGATGTCTCAACTCAGTACATACTTTGATTAGCTCTTCTTGTGAAATTTGATGTTCAATTGCATTGTTCATAGAGTGATTAATGATTCATGTAACGTTTTGCAGTGCTTTGTTCTTTTTGCAAAATTCACATAAAAAAATGACAAATGGACTTTAAATTTCCATTACCCATTTCTTAGACCACTCAGTAAATAAATAATTTATGTTATTTTTAAATTCAAACCCACAACTTTGCAGGCTATTTGTACGTCAGCCAGGTTCCTTAACCACTACGCTACCAACGCCCAGACCACAGACAACTTGGCTGATACCAAAGTGTCAAAAGAATGTCAGCTCGAGACGAGTAGGCCTATGCCTATCAGACCAATTGGAAGTGATTGAGGACCACTTGAATCCTCAGTTCCACCATCCAATCTCTATGTCATTATTGCATTAGGCCTATAAAGGGGGATAAAGAGAAGGTGATGTTTGCTGCGTGTAGGCCTATGTTTGGCTACGAGAATGCTCAGTGTTCATTCCAACTCCAAGTGCAAAAGAAGAAAAAGAAATCCCCAAGCATGCTTATTCTAAATTTAAAACAAGCAGCAATTATCAATTTGATGAGTCGACTAAAAAATGATACGTGCGTTTGTAACTAAGATACACCACCTTGCTGAAAGCACAATATAAAGATGATGGAATATTTGGCAAAGCTCAAGTATTTTAATGGATGGATGTGTATAATGTGCGTCTCTCTGTTACCCACTTCCTAACCATAATTTGCTTGGTTGGTTGTCTTACCCCTTTAGAGTAAGGTTTTACACATGGCATACATTTGTATCACATTACTATTCTTTGTTGCTGATATTCATTTGTAGAATTATACAATTTTTCTGTAGTATTCTAATGGATGGATGTGTGAAATTTTCTCTTTCCACCTCCACTGTTGTTGTGTCGTAGAGTCCTCCTGGGTCTGTTGCTTTCACATGTAGAGTCACGTTCCCACTCTGACCTTCCACTGATACCACATACACCTGACCACTAGAGGGCTCCACAGCAAACATGGAGCTGGGTGTCACCAGAGAGTACTGCAGTGTATCCCCCACATCAGGGTCTGTGGCCTAGGTGGGGAGAAAAGGAAACAAAAGTTGTGCATTGAGAATAAATTTGTTTATGCAATGCAATACTATTACCTATGTAACACGTATTTCAAAGAGTTAATTAAATGAAATTCTACATGAAAGAACAATAAATAAATAAACGAATATCGCTGTTGTTTTAGTTGGTTGTATAATACAATGCATGCATACAATGCAATGCAACATAGTATTGTTAATCTCCAAACACTATTACTCCAAAATAATTATTATATCTCTAGCTCTTAAAATTGTCAGTATATATGAATTATGTTCATGAGGTATTTTATAACCTTGACTTCCACAACTGGATGCTCAACTGGAACCACACTGAAGATCACGGCTCTGTACTCTTTAGAACTGAACACTGGAGGTTTATTCACATCTGTCACTCTAACTACCACCTTAGTGGATGAGGAGAGAGAACAGAAAGAAACGGAGATAGCGAACAAACGGTCAGACATAGATATTCAATGTAGAGTTTATAGGACAGTGTTGTCTTTAATATGATAAAACACAACACAATATGACAATGTCATGTTGTTGTTTTGTCAGTATTGTCATATTAGTGATCTCAGTTTGTTACCTTGGAGTCTGCAGCCTCCAAGCTGTCGTCCTTAAGTGAAGCCTGAAGGCATTGAATCACAAAAACATGTTTTGTTAGAATAGCATAATTACATATTGTTAGTCATGAATCTTGGCTTGTAAATAAGGGAGGACTTAATTATTAAGGGATGACTCACAACAATTATAATGGATACTATGTTACAAAATGTTAAAGGTACATTATGCAAGAATTATAAGTTAGTTTGCCAACTGTGTTATGAAACTGTGAAAACCTCAGCACCTTGTGGAAATACGAAACTGAAAGTAACCTTCATCTTTATTACCTTGTTAGTCAAGATAACTCCCAAATTATCATTGCTTGTTCCTTATCGGTTCACTTGTAAACAAATCCACACATATTGGTGAGAATTTAAGATGTTGGTGTAAAAAAAATAATAAGAAGTGGATTGTTGGGGGACTTAAAAAATTCCAGGTGTACATAAGATACCTTTAATTTGCATTTTAGGAAAAGCAATAACCCCCTTGAGGCTAACATACTAACTGTGAGCCATACAGGACATATTGCCTCTTCTAAAATGATAACTACACAGACCTAGCACTTCTGCCAATAATAACCTTACCATTATGGTTATGTTGATTGTCTTTGCTTTCAGATCTTTATCCAGTTGCTTTTCAACACTGATGACTCCAGTTTCCTTCTCGATGGCAAAATTTCCAAAATACTCTTCAGGAGAAACTGAGAGATTAAAGCAAGTTAGAAAAAAATGTATATGTATATGAATATGTCATAAGTAGACACTTGTCTGGTCTGAGAATAATTTCCTGTTGAAATGTTCTACATAGGTATATTCATGTATAGATCAGGCTCTCTGTAATTTTTCAGGGGTAAGAATAATATTTGATTTGAGGCAAAATATATTTGCACTGTGAAAGAACATCTTCTCTGATATGGGCACATGACAGTTTAAACTTGTCAGTGTATGGTATGTGTGCGAGAGTTTGAAGTAGAGGGCGAGAACAATTCTGCATTAGTAGGCTTTCTTCAATCAGCGAACACTCAAACAATGTGCACTGGGAATGGCATTTAAGCAGGTGGATTTTACGTGAATGGTTGACAGCGAGAGAACATTAGGCTATGTGCCAGAAATGTTTAAAAGTGCAACACAGTAGCATTTGGAAGTGTAAACCCCAGCAAGCTATCAGTCAGGGGTTGATCCAATCTCTTTAAACTTAAACACCTCAAGCAAGCAATCGAATCTCACTACCGAATGTCCATATCATTAATATAAACTATTGCTGTAAAATAAATTTCTCATCTTCTCAAATAGGACGTCCATTTTTCTTGGTACAATAACAGAATCAAAGGAATAGAGAAGACATATTGCCCTGATAAAAGCTCCACAACTGGGCCTAATCAAGAATATAGCCCATTAAGTATGATGCAAAATTATGGATCAGCATATGCATTCATAACTCTCCCCTTACCATTACTGATGTTGTAAATAACCTCTTGATCCCCAGCAGAAGCCTTTATTGGGGCTGGATGAATTGATTGAAATGGACCCACCTGGAAATTTAAATTTCAATGTGTAAAATATAATGACCCAATGGCCCGTCATGCATGCATGCATATATATATATATATATATATATATATAAAGTTTTTAAAATGGTTTGCACATACCTCATTTTCAGTTATGGTAGCAGTGTAAAGGTCTTGTTCAAAATGAAGGCAATGGGTTTTCCACACATGAATTACTACAGTAGTTTCACCTGATTTACCAAACATATCCTGTGAAGCAGATCTTAAATTAGTTTATATGACAAGTAACAATGATTGCACTATAAAACAACATGACAAAATAATTGCATTCTAACACACAGACTATGACATACTCTAATTGAGGATCGATGTTTTAAAAAAAACCCATAAAGACATTTACCTTGGCTTTCACGGTTAAATTGTACAGTTTTGCCACTGTGTAGTTCAGTTGCTCCTTAAGAATTATTGATCCATTTGATTGGATTTCAAATGTGGTTGTTGCTGTCTATAAGGTGCAAGATTTGTGTGAAGATTTGTAGGTACAAACTCATATATTCTGTCAGCCAAACTAACAAATCAAACATTATTGATACAGTTAATGAATGTACCTCAATACTGTAGTCAAAAGTCTTATAACTTGAAGCAATGTCTTGGTCAGATGCTTTTACTTCAGTAACCAAAGTGTTAATTGGTTTTTCCTGGTGTCAATGGAGGAGACAAAATAACTTACATTTCACAATGCTGTAAATTGATTGCATTGATTAATTTATGAACTAAGACAGAGGGAACCCATGGTCACTATTTTGTAATTAACATCTGTAGTTTTCTTACCTCTAAGATGTTCACTATGTACTCATCTTTTTCAAACACTGGTGCATTATCATTGATGTCACTCAGTCTCAGGATTCGGTTGTTTCTGACCTGTACAAAACATTTTGAAATCATTAGGTGAACGGTTGTAAATCATTAGGTCAACGGTTGTAAACACTGAAATATAGATTTTCTAGGTGCTATAGGACAACATGGTACATAACGTATAAGTTAGACTGGTTGCACACTTTCTGAAACTGAATCTATAGCCTACCATGTAATAGAAATGCGCTGCTTCCTCTCAGAAAGTAACCCATGTATGAGGTCACCAAAAGAGTTTTTGAAGAGATTTGTGTGTGTGTGTGTGTGTGTGTGTGTGTGTGTGTGTGTGTGTGTGTGTGTGTTTGTGTGTGTGTGTGTGTGTGTGTGTGTGTGTGTGTGTGTGTGTGTGTGTGTGTGTGTGTGTGTGTGTGTGTGTGTGTGTGTGTGTGAGTGTGTGTGTGTGTGTGAGTGTGTGTGTGTGTGTGTGTGTGTGTGTGTGTGTGTGTGTGTGTGTGTGTGTGTGTGTGTGTGTGTGTGTGTGTGTGTGTGTGTGTGTGTGTGTGTGTGTGTGTGTGTGTGTGTGTGTGTGTGTGTGTGTGTGTGTGTGTGTGTGTGTGTGGGTGTGTGTGTGTGTGTGTGTGTGTGTGTGTGTGTGTGTGTGTGTGTGTGTGTGTGTGTGTGTGTGTGTGTGTGTGTGTGTGTGTGTGTGTGTGTGTGTGTGTGTGTGTGTGTGTGTGTATGTGTGTGTGTGTACTTGTACAGAATACTCACCCCACTTTCAGTACATACTATGCAGTAAAAGAGATATGCAAAATCTCCATTGTGCTGTGGGCGGAAAATGTAAGTGTTACATCACAGGAACATAATAATAATAATAATAATAATAATAATAATAATAATTCAGTGCAATAAAGTCAGTGCATTTTAAAATACATTTAAATATACTCACCTCTTTCAGAGCTTCTGCATCCAGAGGTTTCTTTGTGACCACTAAGGCTTCTTTATTTCCAACAGTGTAGTTCAGCTCCAGGAATGAGACACAGTCTGGACATGATGGTGACTCAAGAAATATTTCAGCTCCTTCTGTTATATTTACAATTTCTACTACACCTGTGAAGACAGATCTTTGTGAGAATATGTGACATATGTGTGTTGCTTTGATTTCATCCTTTCAATATATTTCAATTCCATTTTGAATCATACCATCAAAATTCTTAAAGAGAAGGGGATTGCCCATGTGATATCTCTTTAGGTAGATGACATAATTTTTCCTAGTTTGTTTTTGTTTACCTTCATATTCCTCATTGGATGTCAGATTGAGTGAGCATGAAGTTCTACAGTTTATCGTTGTATCTGTAGTAATGCAAAAAGGCACAGGCAAAACATAAATGTACAGTTTGTCATGCACTGTAAATAGACTGATTGAGCAACACCCTCGTTTTTTGAAAAATGTTTGTGGGATGAAACAGAATATTAGTTTTCATAGTATGGCCTCATAGTCATAGCTGAAATTATGTTTTCCACGTTACTTACGTGTAGGAAGTGTCAAACTCTGTCTGTGAGACAGGCAAATGGTGTCCGTAAACCAACAACCCAGCAGCACAATAGTCCAAACACAGTGACTGGTCAACATGGCTTTTGTTTAAGTTCCAATTACACTTCCAGGAATAAACACTCAAGTATATCTTCTTTAAAATCACTACCCAAAATCAAAATAAGCTGGAAAATAACACATCTTTGTCAAGAAACTCTCCTTCTGTTTGTTCAAGGAACACAGAACTGTCATTATATCCTGGTAATTTTCCGTAAACCGGTCAAAGTCCAGAAAATAAACACATCCTGGTAAAATCTCTGTTTTACAAGGGCTATTTCAGGACAAAGGACCATGGTTATTGTATCTCTAAACTGCAGGGCAAGAAAACGATCTCTGGAGAGAACAATAATAAATGTTTTGTTTGTTTGATTGTTTTTATTTTATTTTGTGTTTTTCTCATATGCAAATTCTTATGATCAACATGCTCATGTGGTATCCTGAATGTATGCATGTGTGTCTATGTATATGTGTATATGTGTGTGTGTGTGTGTGTGTGTGTGTGTGTGTGTGTGTGTGTGTGTGTTTATATGTTTGTATGTTTGTTTGTTTGTGGATCATGACCCTGCTTGTTACAGTGGCTGGATTCTGTGCCTTTAGCCATTGGATTGTGAGTCAAATTGAGTCGTTGATCAGAACGCAATCATCACGTATCTAATGGGTTTTAACATTTTAAAAGGATGGCCTTGGTATCACCTACATAGCTACAAATCAGAGTTGGTTCTGATGACAGAATCCCAAGCTGCCTGTTTGATTTTCCTTACATTGACCTAATCTATCATGTACTGAAACACTTTTTAAAGCTAAGTGGTTTATTACGTTTAGTGTAACAACAGCTAATAAGGAGATGGTGATTTTAAAACAGACCCGCTGCACCTGTATGGCAAAGCTATCTTTGAATACAGTGCATGTTAAAATGTATTAAAGCAATGTCACAAGAATCTGCCCTTTATATTAATGTTTAATCCCAACAGTTAAAATAGTAACTGTAAAAAATTGACACTTCAAAGGCTTTACTGAATGTTACTGAATTACTTTACTAAATGTTACTGAATCTGAATGTTACTGAATGTTACTGGATTAATCATCAGTACATGTAGAGCAAACATTGAGGCCCTGAAGGATTTGAATGAAATATGTGCAATATCAAGTGCGTAGTGTAATTTGTCACACGGCCAGAACTGTTTACAAGTTAGTGGCGCAGAGAGAATCAGACATCAGCGCATCTTAAACAAAAGCTTAGAAAAGTATGTTGATATAAACTCATCACCACCACTTTAGCAGGCCTAACATGTTGTATAACAGTGCAACATTTACAGACTCTATAGCACTGACTCTATAGCAGTCTACCACCACTGTCTCACCTCTACCACCATACCCCTAATGGATCTTACAGACTGCATTTTGTAAATATTGCATTTTCCCCACAAACCCGTATGGTTGCATTTGTGTTACGATTATGAGGGGTCCTTCAGGTTTTTTTTGCTCTGTGAGGGATCCCCAGTCCTGCATTTTCCCCCCGGACCGACCATAAAAAAAAAAAAAAATTTTCACCTGCTTTTCCATGGAAATTTAAAAAAAATATAATTGGTCATTTCTAAGGGTTACAAATGGCACATGATTTATATTGTCATGTTTGGGGAAATTTTGGGATTAAACAGGTTAAGAAACACACATCTATAATTGTTTTTAATTTACCATGTAATTTTTATTAATCTTATGATGTGTAGTCTATTGTAAGTCCATTGACAGACAGTGCGTGCCCCAAAAAAAAAAAAAAAAAACATTAATTACAATACAAAATTATAATTAAGCAATAAACACTCAGTCTTGTGAGATTGTTCATGGATATCCTGTGTGGAACTGTTGTATAAAAGCAAGTAAAGGCTGAGTGTTGTAGGTATGGTTGCTTTTATACAAGTGAGGTTCAAAACAGTCAGCACAGTGAGTGTATCCGCTGTGAGGTGTGGTCGCTTTTATACAGTTTGTAACAGTTCCATTGCCAACTAACAAACTAACACACACACACACACACACACACACACACACACACACACACACACACACACACACACACACACATACACAAACACACACATACACATACACACACACAGTGATCTAGCGGTGAAATCTCTCTGAGTGATTCATATGAGGTGGTGCATGCTGCATCTCAGTTCTATTCTCATCAACAGTGGCCTCTGTGCCAGTAGTCCGGAAAGTGGGCATGTTGTCCATGGAGTCTTTTCTATTTGGAAAATAAAGACAAATGTAATCATATTGGAATAGAAGGTGCATTTAATTAAAAACAAATTAAATGGCTGATTCCACACACAGTAAAGATGCCTCACCTTTCATTGCTCTGGAAAGTAGGCATAATTTCCATAGAGTCTCTTCTCCTAAGAAAATAAAGAAAATATTCAGATATTGTTTACATGGCACTGGAACAGAGAATAGATGATGACTGATGAAATCAAATCAAAAGGATAATTTTTCAGTCTCACCCGTTTTTGAGCCTCTGCCTTGTTTTCCTGTGGGGGGTAAAAAAACAATGAAACTACTACAGAAAACTACTACAACTTAGAGTGACAAAAAGGGAAAAAGAAACCACCTGGCTATGGTGACCACACAGGGCACATTAAACATTAAACATTGACCTATATAAACAAGAATGATGTTTTAATATTGATGGAACAGTATGAAACCCTTGAAGAAATGGTAGAAACAAGTTAGAGTTTGAAACTAGACAATCAAAATGGCCCCTTCCTTCCTTTCCAGTGTCACCCATCACATTGTGCATAGCCTGAAGAGACTCATTGCAGTTGCAGTGTTCAGGACAACTGGATGTGATTTTATTCTTTCATTCATACATTAATTGACTGATTCATCAATTAATCAATTGATTGGTTAATTAACAATCAACATTAACTAATTAATTAATCAACATTCATCAATTGATTGATTGGTTAATTAACAATCAACATTAACTAATTAATTAATCAACATTCATCAATTGATTGATTGATTAATTAACAATGACTGTGCCCAGATTGTGAACATTTCGAAAATGGATTTCACATCACCCCTTTAAGTGATAATCATCCTATACTGATGTGTGTGTGCTTGTGACACTCACATGACTGCTATGACAATCACACCTATGCCTGTCATAGATCCTAGCACTCCCAAGACAATGGTTGTGATGGGCGGTCCTTCTCCCATTATGACAAAGTCCACATCAGAACCAAACACAGCCTGAAGCTCAGTCAGAACTTGTTCCCTCTCACTGCTTAGTCTCCTGCAGATACAGAGGCAATATGTCAGAGAGACACCAGAAATAACTGAAGAGGATATATAGACACATGTTCACTGATCCTCTACACTACACAGTAAACTATAGACTGTTTGTTTATTACAGTAAATGACTTTCTTATGCTTTTCTTATGCTGGCCTGGTGCCCATGGCCAGTCCCTGGAATAGGTGACCTAGGCCATTCGCCTAGTGAGCCAAATTTCAAGGGGGCATCGCAATGCATTTGTTTTTGTTTTTTTGTTTTTTTGTTTGTTTGTTTTATTTTTTCTACAGTTGTTCACTGGTATAAAAACTGGTATAAATAAGATGGGGCAAAACTCATATTTGGCCTACGGCAGCGAAAAAGCTAGAGCTGCCCTGCTGGTACTAAAGCTGAATCCAAGGTTTTTTAAATGGATGGTACTTCATTAGGGTCTTACTTCTCAACAACATCTTTGTGCATTATCACAGACCCATTCTGTGCAAGTGCAAGAAAGTCCACATATGTCCCAGTAGAGGAGTCCCTGTTGAATCTTGAGCATGGACCTTTTGGCTTATCACAGATTTTGGTAATCACCACAGACCACCTTAGTGCCCTCTCAAGAGCCCTGAGAGAGAGAGAGAGGGGGGGGCAGAGGAACAATGCTGATAAAACTATAGATCAAATTTCTGCTCACAACGTTGGGACATTGTTAACAATGGCAACTATGGGGAAGAAAATAAAACTGTGAACAATTCTGAAATAGGCAGAATCATGAATTTAACTGAATTGTGGGGAATTATGTCGCTTTTGAGTTGAGAGAGGGAGAGAGACAGAGAGAGTGAGCAAGGAGAGAAAAAGAGTGAACACCAACCAAAACAGTAATTTAAAGCCTGGAAGATGACAACAGTAATATCACCTTTAAGAGGCAGAAAGTTATTACACAACCAGTGATGTGAGCATCAGTCAGAAACTTACAGTTTCAAGTCCATGGTTTTATTCCTCATGCTATCGACTGGCATGTTCAGATAGATTTTCACAACATTGATCTCTTCACTGTATTTTATAGTCACCTTTAAGTAAACAACAACAAACACAACAAAACAATATCATCCTCTGCACAGAGGAATGATTGTGTCTGAGTGGAGCACACAAACATTAAGCACATACAGATAAACAAACTGTGACATTGTGTGAAAATTTCCTTCTGGATAAATAAAGTAATAAAGTATCTATTTATCTATCTATCTATATATGTATCTGGGAGATTAGATACAGTACTGCAGATACATACGGCCAAAGCATTTTTGCTGTAAACATATAAGCATAATACAACAAGCATACAATAACAAGTATGATTATATGTATATATGATGATATTTATGGTACTGCTCATGTCACAAGTAAAATAGAATGTACACCTTTCCATTTTAAGTTCTGTTATTCATACCTCCACTGTTGTTGTCATAAAGTCCTCCCTGGTCCTCTGCCTTCACCTGCAGGCTCACCTTCCCACTCTCACCTGCAACTGACACTACATATACCTGGCCACTAGAGGGCTCCACAGCAAACATGGAGCTGGGTGTCACCAGAGAGTACTGCAGTGTGTCCCCTACATCAGGGTCTGTGGCCTGGGGAGAGAAAAGAATCCAAGAGTTTCTGCATTACCAACACATTAATTTAATGAAATTATTAAGAAAATGGCTGAACTGATCAAACATATCATTTGTATTGATTTGTTCATTTGTATGATACAGTGCATGTCACACATAGTATTGTTCATTTTCAAAATCATCATTTCATCATGCTATATGGGTGTCTCAAGATGGACAGAATGTGTGTATTATGAAGAATTTATAACCTTGACTTCCACAACTGGATGCTCAACTGGAACCACACTGAAGATCTCGGCTCTGTACTCTTTAGAACTGAACACTGGATGTTCATTCACATCTTTCACACTGACCACCGCCTATGGGAATGGGGATAAAGGCAGACAGAGAGAGAGAGAGAGAGAGAGAGAAAATGGAAGAGTGACTGAACACAAACACACACACTTGTCATGTGTCATGTGGTGTAATGTTCTAATGTCTAGAACATTACACCGCATGACATAATGTGATATTGCTGCATTGTCACATTGGTATTAAAGCAATGTGCAGCTTGCAGTGGTCTCAGACTGTTACCGTGGCCTCTGTCGACTGCCAGCTTTCATTCTTGAGTGAAGCCTAGAGGGATTAAACCAAATAGGTAAAACAATATGTGTAATATTTGTAATAATGATTATTACTGTGTTATAAAGTGATAATAAACTGTGATTCCTCTCACCATTATGACTATGTTTATTGTATATGCTTTCTCTCTGTCTAGTTCCTTCTCAACATTGATGACTCCAGTTTCCTTCTGAATGGTAAAGTGTCTCCAATATTCTCCAGGAGATACTGAGGGAAACGTGTCATTGTCAAACAAATTTAAAAAACAACAATTCCAGCTCTTACATTATTTGCAAATAAAGATCAAGATCTGTTTTATCACAGTAGATACATGCCTATATGAGAGTCACACACATAATGCATATAAAAGATACAGACGTACAACTGTGTGTCATATCCTTACCAACCCCTCTCTCACTCATGCTATACTGCTTAAATCAGGTATCCAATCCATGTAGAACTATGCATGTCAATATGTACAAAAAAAAGATACACTTTTATAAACACTTGTTTCTTTTCACCTTTCTTGATTCTGTAAACGATTTCTTTATCCCCATCTTTTGCCTTTATTGGTTCTGGATCAATTGATTGAAATGGACCCACCTGGAAAATTATGAGGTGTGAAACAAACACTTCCAACTGACAGACAGACTACTCACAAAAAGTAAACATTAAAACATTGTAAACCTAAAATACATGTAGGAAAAGAGAAATAATTCATACAGTCAACATTTTCTTGTTATGTCGTCTGTAACACGGTCATTTGCTGATTATTTTACATAAATATCAGATTCTGAAGTAATAATAGTTGAACGTACCCTGTTCTCAGGTATCATGGCTTCGTAAAGGTCATGTTCAAAATGTGCCCCTGGGATTGTCCACACATGAATTAGCACTGCAGTTTCACCTGTTTTATTGTTAACATCCTATAAAGCACAAGTTACTTTAGTTTAAAGATATGACAGAAAGTATGACAAAATGATTATCAGATTCTATACTGCACAGTTGTATTTCCCTGTGATTCCCTGTGTGTGTTTGTCATAATACAATATCAAAAAGATATTGAAGTTTCTACTTACCCTGGCTCTCACTGTTAAGTTGTAAAGTTTTATTTCACTGCAGGTCAGTCGCTCCCTCAAAAATATCCATCCATCTGAGCAGATTTCAAATGTAGTTATCAGTGGCTATAAGAAAACAGAGAAGCCAAGATAAGTGTAGGAAAACATCCATTCTGTGTTTGGTATGAACAAACCACACAATGCTGAACTAAGAGACGTGGAACACAGACATACCTCAATGCTGTAGACAAAGGTATTGTAATGTGAAGAAATGTCCTCATCAAATGCTTTGACTTGTATTATGGAACTGTTAACTGGTGTAGCCTGGTGTGTCCACTGAGGAGATAAAATGGCAATATGTTAAATTTAGATTTGTTGGATTCATAATCAAACAATAACTGTAAACACTGTGCTCTTGAGATACATGATTATTAGCTTTCCTACCTCTAAAATATTGTCAGAGTATTCCTTTTTTTCAAACACTGGTGCATTGTCATTTATATCATAGAGTGTCAGTGTTCGATTGTTTCGGACCTATACAAATGAAATGAGATTTGAAATAACTGACAGTATTGAATGAACAGAATCTTCACTCTCTCTCTCTCACACACTCTCTCTCTCTCTCTCTCTCTCTCTCTGTGTGTGTGTGTGTGTGTGTGTGTGTGTGTGTGTGTGTGTGTTTCAGTGACTGGAGAGAGAGAGAGCGAAAGAGAGATAAAGGGAGAGATTTTTATTCAAAACACCTTATGTAGAAATGGTTAATTATTCTCATAACTTACCCCATTTTTACATGTGATGGAGTATGAGAAAATTAAGAAAGCCTGAGAGGGGTATGAGACAGAGCCATTGCACTTTGGGAGGAAAGAGTAAATAACAATAAGCAAGCAAGTAAGTAAATGAACAAATAAATAAATCTAATTAACTTATAATCAAATATTTATCCAATGGTTTCATATGGATTACCAATGGTCTTCCATGTTGGGATATTGTAAAATATAAACAAAATCAGAATGAGAAATCCTGCATAAAATGGTTAAATGTTACATAAACTACACAGACATTTTGTAACACATAAATGCTATTGTTTCTGATAGATATTTATTTTGAATTATAGATATATTAAAACACAAAAAACTCTAAGATTTATGGTTTGATGCTAGCAAAATTGCCTTATAAATGTAATATGTTATAAATGTAATAAAAATGTTATATATATTTTTTTATTACATTTATATATGTTATAAATGTAATAAAAAGTCTTAGTTTCCATTTAATGCTGTTTATTTTCCATTCTCTGTTTTGGTTATATTTGTTATTTATCATCTCATCTTCATCTGTTTGTTGTTGTTGTTTACATTTTAGACACTGCTCCAATTTTTCTGAAAACAGGGTTGATAGTATTGATGATGCTTTATACACTTTGGCTTAAATACACACCTTTTTGAGAGCTTCAGCATCTAAAGGTTTCTTTGTGATCACTGAAGCCACTTTCTCTCCAAAAATATGGTTCAGCTCCAAGAATAAGACACCATCTGGACATGATGGTGACTCGAGAAATATTTCAGCTCCTTGAGTTATATTTACCAATTCAACTGTGCCTGTCATGACAGATTATTTGTATGAGAATATGTGAGTTGCATGGAGGTATAATGTTATATTTGAACTGAAATATTTAGAATTTAGAAATTAGGATTTTGACTGAGGATTAGGCCTTAGGTCTTCTGTACTAAATCTAAATGATTTACAGAAGCAAACCTTAAATTACTGCTGTTTTAGTGGTATTTATTTATTTGCAATGAAATCATTCATTCATTTATTCATTTATGTATTCATTCGCTTGTTTGTTTGTTTGTTTTACCATTATATTCCTCAATGTCTGCCAGATCAAATGCCTCTGGAGTCTCACAATCTATTGATGTCCCTGAAGACAGAAGTAAGACGCTTTCCTTGTCTGCGAACAAGGAACCATTGGATAATTTCTGGGCAAGTTTCTGGGTTCTCTAGTAACTTCCAAGAAACTGATAACAGAGTCCAAAGATACATGTCATAAAAAGTCTCTAACAAGACAATGTGTCCATTTTGTTTTATCTGTACCATAGGGCAAGGTGTACAGTTTGAATAAAATACAGGAAATAATCAGACAAAGCTTTAGAAAAACAGACGTGGTCACTCCTAGAAATGGTCAGACAAAGCTTTAGAAAAACAGACGTGGTCACTATTAGAAATAGTCAGACAAAGCTTTAGAAAAACAGACGTGGTCACTATTAGAAATAGTCAGACAAAGTAGAGATAGAGAGGTAGAGGTAGAGAGGCTTAGAATCTGTTAAATCAAAAAATATGCTAATGCACATTACTGTATTATAATGAAATTACATAAAACAGGAAGAGCAGTCCATCTGATTTTTCTTTAATTCTCACATATCTTAACTATGGTTGGGATTCTCTTTGTGGATTTTAGCTCAGCCTTCAGTTCAGTGTGTCCAAAGGCCACAATAGGATATACTTCCTCATGTCCTCCATCGCCATCTGTTGTGCTGCCTGCTATCAGCCCGGGACAGGGGCAACAGACTGCAGCAGGTCATTCGCCCTGTTGAGTGGGTGACTAAATGCCACCTGACCTGCATACAAACCCTGCATTCCTCCCTGATCTACCATTTTCAGACACTTTTGATGTATACTTTTATCAGGCAGGGGTTTGTATCTTTTTCAAACTCATTTTGATAGCTTATAAGGACAAATAAGCCTGTGTCATTCTGTGTGTCAGATTCCATATGAGCTATGCAATTGGATCAGTGTTCTCAGTGTTGGACCTGCCCACCTCAATCGGAGTTTTAAAACCTAAGACCTAAAGACTGTCTGCCTATCCCAATGTGAGGTACTGTAGACATAATGAACCTGTTACCTTTCTAATAGAATTTTCATATTTCATCATTTCATATTATGAAGAACAAAAAACACCTCCATTTGAGGCTCAGACTTTATTTCCATCCCATCCATGCTGAAACACTGCAAAAATGACTTCTTTCACTTTGCACTTTCTCTTTGCACTGCCAATAAATCTGTCCCTATTTTTTAAAATAAACTAATCCACAATTATTATAAATTTACAGTTGCATGTTTAAAACATCTAATGCTTTCTAACGTAGAAAAACATATACAGTATACAGTATGTAACATACAGTAGGCTAGGACAGTGCAAATTACACCTCCTAGAAGAAGGGTAAAAAATTTAGCAAGGCTAATGCTGCCACAGTTCTTTCGCTCAGTATTGTATTCCACAGTACTGTATTAGGGTACACTCTGAAGGCTTTGGATTTAGTATTGTTTTTCACAGTACTATATAGGGTACACTCTGAAGGCTTTGGATTCAGTGTTGTATTTCACAGTACTACATTAGGGTACACTCTGAAGGCTTTGGATTCAGTGTTGTATTTCACAGTACTGTATTAGGGTACACTCTGAAGGCTTTGGATTCAGTATTGTATTTCACAGTACTGTATAGGGTACACTCTGAAGGCTTTGGATTCAGTATTGTTTTTCACAGTACTATATAGGTTACACTCTGAAGGCTTTGGATTCAGTATTTTATTTCACAGTATATTACTATATTAGGGTACACTCTGAAGGCTTTGGATTTGGCAACTAAAGATTTAAGCAAGCAAAGAGAAACTGAAGGCTACCAATTGGTTTAAAGTTCAAACAAAGCCCCCAAACTGCAAAGAATGAAATGAATATGAGAATTTAAATGAAAATGAATACGAGGATGCCTAGCAAGAGTGTCCATAGGGCTAAAAACTGTCTAAGAAAGCACAAAACAACAGGCCAATGCAGTTCAAAAATATCACATTTTTTTACATCAACAGTTTATGAAGTATCAGTCCATTAGGTGAGCCTGATCGCTAAGAGAAAAGTCACTTTCCCTGTGTGAAAAAAAACCTTTAGATCATGTCAGATGCTTTACTTACTGACATGCTTACAGGCCTTATACTTATACCTAATACATAATACTTATATATTTATAACACTAGGCCACAACATTGACTTTTAATAATACCCTTGTTGCTCTTCATGCCTTCTTTCCTGAATGGAGAAAGAGAGAGAGAGAGAGAGAGACAGAGAGAGAGAGAGAGAGTAAGAGACAGAGAGAGAGAGACAGAGAGACATAGAGAGAGGGAGAGGGAGAGAGAGAGAAAGAATCATTGTCAAATGGCTGTGGAGCATGTGATGTTATATGTCATGTGATGTCTTTGTCATTTGTGATTCTTAGTTTTCTTAGTCTCCTTCTGTGAAGCGCCACAAGACAATACTATTGTAAAAGGCGCTGTATAAATAAAATTGAATTTAATTGAATAGTTTTCTAACCTCTGATACATTCACTATGTATTCATCTTTTTCAAGCACTGGTGCATTGTCATTGATGTCATTCAGCTCCAAAGCTCTGATTGCTTCTGACCTATACAAACAGTTTAAATTTTAGTTAATTTTTTTTTCCACCAATAATTTTCACAGTTGTCTCTATACAAAGTGATTTCTATATATATATATATATATTTACCACAACTGAAGCATGCTGTCGTGCCCCAGAGAACCTTTTTAATATTCTAATCAATTATCAATGTCATAACATCACAAAACAGTAACTAAGTTGTAATAGTACGTTGTAATAATACATTTTAGGTTGTTATTTTAGTCATTTAATTAGGTGATCAAGGGTGATATTGTTATATTTCAACATTAACATCATGTGTAAATGTCTGCAAAAAATAGCTGTTCACTTTTTTGTTGGTGGAAGACAGATTTGTTTTTACAAAAATGCTAGCATTCAAATAACTTACCCAGTTATCTTGATGCTTAATTCTTCAGAATGTAAGACACTAGTTTCAAATCATTGGTTATGATGTTCTGGTACTAAATCCACAAGATTTAAAGAAGTAAACCGAATATTATTGAGAATAAATTGCTGTTTTCTTTCTTTATTTTTTTACCAATATATTCCTCAATGCTTGCAAGGTTAATTTGCTTTAGAGTTCCACAGTCTATTGATGTCCCTGAAAACAGAAACAAATTGCCACAAATGCTGAGTGACAAAGTTGTAATGAACAGGTTCAGCAACTCCGACACCAACACACCACTCATTTGTTTGCATTGGTGTCATAATGAGGATATTTAACATCTGAAAGAGAGAAACAGAGAGAGAAAGAGAATCCAGCCCTACTAAATGCATTAGCATTTCTTTCTGTAAACAATGCAGATTATTTTTAGGAAATAATGTTCCAGAATAATGTGAAAAAATTGTAGTATAGATTACTATAGTACTTGAGTATGTGGTAAAAGACTAATACTGATGCAAACTACTGTGCAAGTTACACAGCTGTATGTGGACGCATTGAATAAACCTTCTTCCAAGTCTGACTATGCATGACTCAAACAACATTCAACAGTCTACTGAGTGCAGCTGATTGATCAGGAAGTGCTGCCCATGAACCACGAACAGCACATTACTCCAGACACGACTGGTCAACATGTCTTAAGATTTAAGCCCAACAGCACAATACTCCAGACACGACTGGTCAACATGTCTTAAGATTTAAGCCCAACAGCACAATACTCCAGACACGACTGGTCAACATGTCTTAAAATTCCAACTCTGCTTCCAGGAATAAACATGGAAATATAATTCTTGACAATTTCTACCCAAAACAAATAACATGTCCCATTTTTCTCAAAGAGCATTCCTTCTTTCCCTCTATGTGAACATGGAATTCTGAACACATGCCGTGTAATTTCCCATAAACCCATGCAGTCCAAAAACAAATCACAGCTCTCTGGAAAGACAAACAGTCACTCTGATAACGCCTGTCTATAAAAAACTCCTACCATTACAACAACATTTACCATCCACGCATTCTCTCTATCTAGTTCCTTCTCAACGCTGATGACTACAGTTTCCCTCTGAATGGCAAAGTGCCCCCAATGCTCTTGAGGCAATACTGTGTTATTTCCCCAGTTGCAAATAAAAACACAAAACACAGGGCTACTATCTTATCTGCACATCATCAAAATAACATATTATTATCACACATAATACACATCAGTGTAGATTTTTAGTTTAGTTTAGTTGTTTTTACCTTTACTGATGCAATACATATGCTGTTACATCTCTTGACCCTCAGCATGAGCCTTTATTGGGGCTGGATGAATGAACAGAAATGGACCCACCTGGGAAATTGCAAAAAATTGCTACACATAAAACATTGTTTTATTTGAATAAATATATTTGATGAAAATGTAATTGCTACCTTAATTTCAGGTATCATGGCATCATAAAGGTCTCATAAACTGAGACCTTATGGTTTTCCACACATGAACTCCAGCAATTTCCACCTAAATTGCTGATTTTCCCCTATGAAGAAATAACACAAAGTGACATAAACCAAAAGAAAAGCAGGTTTGATAATCTTACGCAGCAAAAAACAGCTATCGGCATAAACAGCTGGTAACACGGTACTTTAGGGGTTCAACATAAGAGTGGCATGGCATGTCGTTAATGCAAGATAAATGCACTTTTTAATGTTCATGATTATTGTTATCAGTAAATGCCATTCGATTTTTGTAGGCTAATGTCTGCATCCCAAACAGTGTCCACTTTACATTTCAAAAACCAAATGATACTTTATTGACCATTATTGTAACAATTTATGAAGTTTCATTAATGTTCATGATGTGTCATACATCAACCAAAAAAGGTTGACTGTATTGTTGGCAATGGCAATGATGTTTAATTGTTCATGTAAACTCACCTCTTTGAGAGCTTCTGTATTTAAAGATTTGTTTAGGATCACTGAAGCTACATCATCTACAACAGTGTAGCTGAGGTCCAGGAATGATCCACAATCTGGACATGATAGTGACTCAAAAGCTATGTCAGTATAAGATGACATAACACATGAGCTCAACGTGTCACTGCAAGCAACAGGAGAGAGTACTTGCAGATTTGAGGGCTAAATCACTCTCTGGTGGAGACATCTGAGAGATGGAAGGTAGTCTGACAGGCAAAAAGGTGGAGGAAGGAGAGTTTTAAAGGATAAAGGTGATTTCCTTTTCATTGTCTAAGCATATGTGAGGTGAGGAGACATAATTAACTACACATTAGCCTAATTGTTGTTTTGTTGATTGATTACTATAATTAAAATACAAAGTATATTACATATTACACATTTTGCTCCTAAACCACCACTATTTCATTTAGTTTACTCCAGCACACAATTAGTGTATCTACAGTAATGACAATGAGAGATGGCAGTAAGTCGTTATTGTTCTTTATTGTCTTTATTTGTTGTATGTATGACAAGAGTGATCAGTTCATTTTGTTAACAGTTACTTTTCAAACCCAAATGGAACGTCAGCAACATGCCACCAGTGTAAAGTTCTTCATTTTCCTTCAGGGGACATGAACATACACAACAATCACCTAGCATTCCTTATCATTAAAATCATCTTAAAAATGAAAATTAATATAAAAAAATAAAAACAGGGATTTGATAAACATGTTGTTCAATTTCCTTTTACGATGAACTGAGTGAGACATGACCACTTATCTAAAACTATAATTGGGCTTGAACGGCTTGGCTGTCTATCTGCTAATGCATTCTGGGCAAGTCGCTGTAGGCCTACAAAAACATAAATAACATATAATAATATTCACATCAACATAGTGCTTGTTTTATTGCTACGGCTTTCAGCGCATTCCTAGAAGAGAAGGGCAAAACTGTCTCCAAAAATACTTTAGTGTGCAACTTCTAGTTTGAATATCTAAAAGTCACGAGACAGCAATCATATGTGTGTGTGTGTGTGTGTGTGTGTGTGTTTAACACCTGAAACAGCCTTCACCTTGCCACCCTTCTGTTGTTGCATGGTCAGCTACTACTTTCAACTTGGAGTTTCAATAGCTAGTGCAAGCGTGTGTGAGTGTGTGTGTATGTATGTGTGTGTATGTGTGTGTGTGTGAAAAGTGAGAGGACGTGTATGAGTCTAATTTAAAAACGTTCTTCATCCTCCTCTTCCTCCTTATTTGTTTCATCAACTTTTTTGGAGTCCTGTGACGCTTTTCTTTGACTTTGCTCCTATGAGAGAAAGAGAGAGAAAGAGAGAGAGATGCATTCACAAAGAAAGAGAGATTAATGAGAAAAAGAGTGGTGAAATGCTAAAACCAACTTAAATGTGTCAGCACACCAAAAATAAGACCCCTCTAGATTTTCAATATGTCTGCCCCACTTACTTTTGTGTCTTTGGCAGGCTCACTCTCATCTGAACTTCTGAACAAAGCACAGAAAATAAACATGTTACAAATCAAAGTATATTACATTTTACACATTTTGCTCCTAAACCACCACTATTTCATTTAGTTTACTCGGTAACACTTTCTATGAAGACCATATCTAACAAACTATAATGCGCATCATAATCAGTCAAAATGCATTATACACACTACACTCATAATGCTTCATTATGCATTTTTATCAACAACCAACTTGAGAACATAGATTTTGAACATAGATTTAGAATTTATCATTTATATTTTATGCCATAACGTTAGCAGACAGATCTTGATGTAATTCTGTAGTATCTGACATCATGACTTGCCACATAGATTCCTATAAATGCATGCAAATGTGTTACACTTTACTTAACCCCAACAATGAAACATTCTGATGAGGTGTGCTGCATTATAGATGCATCCATATGAACCTTACTTTACTTAAAGCACACATTGACAGCTTATGATCCCACATTATAGCAACTTATGAGCCCTTACAACAGTTGATCATCCAGGTGTGTGCATAGAGGGGTATTAGTAGTCATAATGTATTATAAGCCCCATCAGCCAGCCTGTAGTTTATAACTAGTCATGAACACTCATAACACCCTTGGATTTATAAGGCATTATAAGCTAGATTTATAGTTATTTAACTGTTGATATAATGCATCATGAAGCATTATGAGTGTAGTCATAATGCATTTTGACTGATTATGATGCGCATTATAGTTTGTTATGAATGCGCTCATAATGCGCTATAGATATGGTCTTCATAGAAAGTGTTACCGTTTACTCCAGCACACAATTAGTATATCTACATCTGTGATGAAAAATATAACAAAAACTCAGAACAATCAGCAGTATACAAAATCTATATAGGTCATTGTCCCTCGGATTGTGCCTTGTGGATATATGATCAGCACAACATACCCTTTCTCCTCTTAATAGTAGATCGAATCTCTCACACTCTTTACTGCACCTTGCACCTTGTGTTTGCACCTGGTTGTCATGCCAACCTTTACGTATGGTATGCATTCTACTCACGATGAAGACTGAGACATCCTCTTGATGCCGAAAGATTCCTGGTCAGTATCTCCCATGTCTTTTTTCAGTCTCCTGAATCTGTAAAAGGTAACAGACAGATCAGATTTTTACTTCATTCATTTCTCATTCTAGCTCTTTTAAGAGAGTTTGTTCTCTGTCCAGATGACATGGCATAATAATGCTTTTTATTTGGTCAACAATAAATGTGTTGCAACGGGAAGGAAGGAATAGCTTTAGTCATGTGTGGAGAAAGACACCAAAATCAAACAGGTCTTTTATGTTCAAAAAAATTGACATAATGTTGGTAGTTGATAGCGAAACAGCTTTAACAACCAAGATCGAGAAAAAATTTTGCAACAAAGCTTCCTAGAAACTTATGCCATAGGCCTTGAACTCACTTTATCACTGAGACAGTCACAAAAACTAAAAGTCCCACAACGGTCAGTCCCAACAATATGCCGAGAACGAGGATCACAGTCATGGAGTCTGACCCACTCTCGCCAGAGTTTTCCTCCACCTCATGTTCCAACTCCATGCCAAATAGCTTTTCCAGTTCAGCCCGGACATCCTCTGCCTCTTCTTTCAACTTGCTGTTAACAGAAAAAAGTGAGACATTAAAATTGTTTTAACTTGTTTTAACTTTTATGGTTCCTCTTAGTGTGTGATTCTGAGTGGGAGCTTCAATTTGTTTAGTGAAAAAAAATACTGGGGAACCATACGTTTGGACTGTCTTAGCAGTTACAATGGCACCACTGGCATCCAAGGCTACAAAGCTAATATATGTCCTAGAGGAGCGACTGCTGTGTAAGATAAGCTCTCTAGTGACGCTGTTGCTGTTGGAGATGCTGATTATCCTCACTGCCCATCCCAAGACTCTCTCCAATGACCTGAGATGCAGACAGACAGACACAGAGAGATAGAGAGAGTGAAAGAGAGAGAGAGAGAGTAATGGAAGCAGGGAAAGAGTAAAATAAAACGACAGGTAATTACATCCCTTATTTGTCTATTCAAATCACATTTTTTTGTTGTTCTTTTTTTGTGACCAATCAAACACATTACAGCAGGTTATTATGGTACGAACCATAAAAGTGTGGTACTTTTCATTTCATGAATTTAACTGAATAAAATTCTATGGAGGTAATTGAGCGATGACATTAACTTGACTGTAGCATGCTCTTGTGTAACATTGTTGACATAAACAGAACAGAGCCACTTACTCCTCCAGCTTGTTTGCTTTCTCCTCCACTATGTTGATTGGCTGCGTAACAGAGATGACCACAATGTTGTCGTCTTTGGTTTCCTTCACAGTCACCTAGAAACGTGTCATAAGCAGGTAAACATGTTACCCAACCAACCAACCGAGACAGGTTAGTAATACACACACACACTCCACCCACACACACACACACACATATATACACTCCATCCCCACACACACACACTCCACCTACCTCTACAGTTGCCACGCTGTACAGTCCTCCCTTGTCTTCTGCCTTTACCCTCAGGTTCATTTTCCCACTCTCACCTGCCAGTGACACTACATACACTTGGCCACTAGAGGGATCCACACCAAACTTGGAGGTCAAGTCCATCAGGGAGTACTGTAGTGTATCTCCCACATCAGGGTCTGTGGCCTGGGGTGAAAAGTAAACAAAATAGGGGAACTGATAACTGATAATGTCATGAACAAATACAAAATACAGTATATAGAGGGTATAAGCTTTTATAAAAATGTATATTTATTGCAGTTTAAACCGTTTCCCTTAATAATACCAAAATGCATCACCTGTCCACATATAGGCCTATTTTAAAGATTTATGAATCAAATGATACAAGAGTATACAGATAAATACAAATAAGTAAACAGGATAAACAGCATAAACATCATGATCTCTCCTGGCCCATGGCCTGCTTTACCATACAATATGATATTACAGTGTGCATGCAGTTTGCCTGGGTAAGACAAGATATTTGTTGTAAGCTTTTGCAATCATGTGCAAACATTCCAGGAATGAAGGAACTTGTTACTAGTAAATGCCATAAAAGAGCTTTCTTATCATTAACCCCTCATTCAAGATGAGAAAAATTTATGACACTTCATAAAGGTCATGACACCTGGACTGGAAATACTGATAGCATATGATAGGAATATGCTGGAAGAGAACAGCTAGGTGATGTCACAGAAATTAAATAAACGGAAAATAACGTTTGGTTTCTTTTCTTGAAAAAAAGAAACAACAACTAAGAAAAAGGGAAAAGTTAAAGAAAGGGATACACCTCATGAACTCATTAATTTATGAGCACAAATGAAAAATAATATTGTGTGATCAATGTGATCAAGCATGGACAAACATGGGTGAGGTAACCTAGAGAAATCTTTGGCATCATTTAATGAAGAGAATAACGCCCTCAGGTTCTTCAGTTATCACGTTTAGCCTTCATTACCTCCGAGACACAAGCACATACCTTAAGTTGGATGACGGGAGACTTGAATGGGGCAATGCTGAAGATCTCCGCTGTGTAGAGGGTGGTCTCAAACGATGGCGTTTCGTTCACATCCTCCACCTGAACTGTCACCTGGAGAATGGAGAGATATGTAGAACAAAATATATTTATCTAACATGAAAATTGTTTTGGGGGAGAAACCAAGTATGCTTTTTTGGTGAACAAAATTATTGATCAATATAATTTTCTGTGACAGAAATCAACCACCAACTCCCAGTAATACTTCTAGCAGTCACCCTTATGTCATCGACTGTCCCTATCAGGACGTTCACAATCACCAGTGCAACACAGACTATAAACTATTTTTGTTTTTTATGTTTGTGATCAACAATTTTTATTGAGTAGAAAATGTCGAAGATCAAAAGAAGACTACATACGAGACTTTAAACTAATTTATAGGGAGGCGAGATGACTGAGGAGACGGTTTTCTCCTGTGCTTGTTACTGTCTTTAGTTTCTGGGGATGGGGCGGGGATCAAAGTCTCAAGCAGAGATGCCAAACTCCCAGCAATTCCTAGTATGATAACACACCTACTTTTGGGCGGTGGTTGCAGTGAACACACACTGGTGTGTCCTGTAGACTAATATACTCCTGCCCTTGGGAGATTAGCCTATCCAATAGATGTTCAAAAGGATTGGAATGCCTGTCATTACACCAATAGGAGTTTCAGTGATAGCCCAGTCAAAATCATAGTTATTGATATGGAGTTGGTTCCCCTTGCAGCTGTAACAGCTTACCAAAGTCTAAATTGTAAAGTGCTTACCATAATCTAAATTGTTTTGCTTTGATTCAGCCACTGTTGTTTGAAATGTGCTATATGTCTGTCTGTTCAAGGTTATTTTATTTACCACTGTCAGGGCATTTTTTGGGGGTGTCCTGGTGTCAGTGGCCTCCACAGAGAGGATGTAAAACTCCTTTGTCTCCTTGTTCAGATCCACCAAAGTGCGGATAGAACCGGAGGCATCCACAGAGAACAAATCTGTGTGCGTCTTCAGAGCATAGCTGACGTCATAAAGCTCGCTGCCTGAAGTGGCGACGACGGCCCCCACCACGGTGTCCTTGGGCTCGTTCTCTAGGACACTGAAGTTGTAAGTGGGGCTCCCAAAGGCCAGGTCCTCCTCCAGACTCACAGTCCTGATGCTGACAAGGACGGTGGCTGAGGAGGCACAGAGAGAGTGAGATGAAAAGATATGGTGTGTTTGTTTGTGTACAATATTTGTATATATGTGTGTGTCTATATGTGTGTATCTGTTTGTGTGTACAGTACGTGCACATTGTAGTACAAAAACTAAGGTTTACCTGTAGAAGAGAGCGGGGTCTTCCCCTTGTCCTCTGCTTTAACTGTAAGGTTCAACAGTGTGTCTTTGGTTACATCAGCAAGGTCAGAGGTCAGTGTGATGTCACCAGTCTCACCATTGAGGCTCAAGTACGGTGAGGAACCAGATGTAAAACTGGAGACAGAAAAGACAGGTTGATTTTCTAACACAAAAAAGTGATATGTAAAATTCTTAGTACGCTTTGTCATTCCAAACTGTCTAATTTCCTAATTCCATAACTTTTTGTTTTGTTTGTTTGTTGTTCTGTCTTCATTCATTGAAAACAAAAAAGCAAAGATCAATTTCTTCCCATGAAACCTAGAAAAAGTACAAGTACAAGAGTAAAGATAAATCGGTAACACTTTCTATGAAGACCATATCTTTAGCGCATTATGAGCGCATTCATAACGAATTATAATGCGCATCATAATCAGTCAAAATGCATTATGACTACACTCATAATGCTTCATGATGCATTATATCAACAGTTATGAATAACTATAAATCTAGCTTATAATGCCTTATAAATGCAAGGGTGTTATGAGTGTTGTAAGGGCTCATAAGCCCAGTTAGGGGGTCAGGATCTCAGAAGGGCCTGAACAAAAAAATGACTGGTCTTATGGTACTGACAAGTCAACGGTAGAGTGAGATATGGTCTTCATAGAAAGTGTTACCGATAAATCTTCTGTTCCTCTTGAGAGAGAGAGAGAGAGAGGAGGCGGGGTTGAGAATTGACCATTGGCCATTCTGGAGCCTGGGTCCTGAGGGCACGAGTCTACTTATAGTATCGATGACCCTAATACGCCTGATACAAATTTGAAAAGTATATTTTGGGGTTTTTATTGCCTTTAATCAGGACAGTAGAGATGTGACAGGAAATAAGTGGAAGAGATAGACAGGGAATAATCGGAAAATGACCCTGGAAAGTACCCCTGGGTTTATGGTATGGAAGCTGTAGCCAACTGTGTCATGGCACACATTTTTTGTTGAAATTTTCACCTGTATGTGATGACAGAGTTGTTCCCAGTGTCCTTGTCTGTTGCTTTCACAGTCAGCACCAGGTCTCCAGCTTTGCCGTCCTTGGACAGAATTTTTGTGCTGTACGTGTTTGTGCTGAACACGGGGGCATTGTCGTTCACATCGATGACTGAGACCCTTATGCTGGTGATGGTCTGGGAAAATTTGGAGGTCAATTAGTCAACAAGCAGAAACAGTGCGTACAGTGTGTGAATTACTGCTGAATTACTAATCAGTGTTGGGTTATAATGTTGATCTAGACAAGAACTGATACACATAATAAAGTCCCTATATCCATATACAATATGCCATGTTTCTCTCAGTTTTTGTTCTAATGTCAGATGCACACACACACACACACACACACAATTACTCACTCAGGATTGGGATATGATCGCAGACCACACACACATACACACACTTGGATATACCTACCTGTCTCTGAGGTTTGCCATGGTCACTGGCGATGATAACCACGTCATAGGAGTCCATTGTCTCTCTGTCCAGTTCCGACAGAGCCTCAAGAGTTCCATCCTGACAGAGACAGAGAGAGAGGCACTGTAATATGTCATAGCATATCTCTTTGTGAAAAGAGGCACATCAGGGAGTATGCAGACATAGATAATGTCTGTCTACTGTACGTACAGTATCTGGGCATATTCAGTATGTAGCATGGAGGAATACCGCATAGAGGAGTGCTTGAGGTCCTACATACTCCCGAATACTGCCTGAATACTGATACAGTAACCTATACAGACAATATGCCTGCAAACTTCTGGACATACTTCACAAGATCATAATGTAACACTACAAATTCACATTATCTTCACAACATCATTTTCAATGAGAGAGTTACTGTAACATTTCACATTATTTTTACAAAATGTTATCCCATGCAAGAGACTGTAGCACAGCATTATCTTTTTGAGTGAGGTAGTTGAAAATGTTTGTGAACACAGATAAATAGGTTAAGAGGCTATCAAAGAGATACAAAAAAGTTAACATGAGTCATGCTCAAGAACATGAGAGAAAATGTGTGAAAATGGACTGGTTTGCAGTTAAGTATTCATATTTAGGCTGCTCTGGTATAACATGGTATCTGCACCAATTTAACTTGATTTGAAATGTGTGTAATAACATGTTGAAATAACATGTCCTTTTTTTCAGAAAAATAAAAAAACTAAACAAAAAAAACCCTGAGAGGACAAATTTCTTACCTCTGTAACGGTGAAGATTTCGGTGAAGGAGGACGTGGAGACAGTGACTCTGCCATTTTCTCCAGCGTCCTTGTCCTCAACCTGGATCTGGCACACCACTCCTGGTGCGTCGGCCGTGTACTTTCCCTCAGCCACGGCAATTGGCGTGGGGAGTGGCAAGAACTCCGGGTTGTTGTCGTTGATGTCCGTGACAGTGATGTTTACCTCGGCAGTCGCATTCAGGCCATCCAACGGCTGGTCCACAGCTGTGACCTGGAAATATTTGTGTTTACATTTGCTCAGTTCAGCTCAGCCAAGTTCAACACATTTCGTTGTTAAATAACATTGACATCGGTTGGATACTGCAGTAAGTCAACCACCTATAGCACAAGGAATTTTGTGTGTCTAAAACACATATCGGTATGACCATTGCAAATGAGATTTTTAATCAAAATTCAATCAGCCTGCCTAGTTGCCTAGTTTAGGCTCTTGGCCTCTTGGGTTGAGACTCGGACCTGTAGAATGTAGTGGTCCTGCTTCTCTCGGTCCAGAGTGGCATCACTGTTAAGGGAAATGACACCCATTTTGTTGATGCTGAAGGTATCACTGGTCATGACAAAATATCCATTAGAGAATCCGTCCTGCAAAAACACATAAACCCATCTTATTTCGACTCAACATCTTGATCAGCTCTCACAGTTTATCAAGAAAATGCTCATTCTGCTCATTCTGACCATCTCCAAAAAAAAAAAAATCAAAAACCAAACCTTTACTGTTAGTACCTACAGCCGTGTCAAAGCTCTATCTACATCTCTACTGCTAATCTTACATCTATCACTGACCCTGGGCCCTGCCATCTCCTCTATGCCTAGATCGTCTAGCTGCTGCTGGTACTTACATCTGGCCATTCATGCATTTCCCCAGGCATCTACATGTTACATGTTGTTACATGGCAAGTTTAATAAATAACTAGATATGTACAGTATTTCCTGAAGGAACTAATAGTAAAAGGAAAGTGGTTGCAAGGTTGTCGTTAGGATATTTAGTGTGGTTGCTGGGATATTCCCAATAGTTCAGCACCTGGTGTCTGTGTAATATTTTAAACCATCTGTTCTCATTATTTCAACTGCTTCATGACCACTATCCAATCCTTTGTCTCATCCTTACGAACCCATGCTTTACCAATCAACTTAAGTATCTGTTTCTTTTTAATGCTTTCTCTCTCTTTCTCTCCTCTTATATCCTCCCTTTCTTCCCCTTCTCACCTCAACCAAACACAACAATCTATTGCTTCTTCTTGCCACCTTCTCTCTCTTTCTCTCTCTCTCTCTCTCGCTTTCCCCATCCCATATTCTTTCCTCACCTTGTCCTTGTCTGTGACCTCCAGGGAGACCAGGACAGTGCCCCCAACCAGGTTTTCGGGCACAGCCACGTCGTAGCGCTTACGGCTAAACTCTGGTGGGTTGTTGTTGACATCTTCCACCTGCACCGTCACTGTGGCGCTCCCCGTCAGGGCCGGGGCGCCCCCGTCCACCGCCTCAATGGTGAGGATGTACCTATTGATGTTGCTGTAGTCCAGGTTCTGGGCCAGTGTCAGAGCTCCAGACACAGCGTCCACTGTGAACACAGGGGACCCTGAGGATGGCTCTTGCTTGGTGATGTGGTAGGTGATGTCAGCGTTTATTCCCATGTCAGAGTCTTTAGCTGTCAGGTTGGTCAGAAATGTGCCAGGTCCGTCAAGCTCAGAGGTGGTGACAAAGTACTGTGCTGGCGAGAAGACCGGCTTGTTGTCGTTGACGTCAAGCACATTGACAACCACCGAGGCAGTGGCTGAACGAGCAGGTTGACCCATGTCTACGGCAATAACCTCAAGGTGGATCTCATCCTGCTGTTCCCTGTCGAGGGGCTCAGCGACAGACAACACTCCAGACTCTGCGTTTACACTGAACCTCCCTGCGCCCCCCTGAAGACTGTAGCGAACCTCCCCATTGTACCCAGCATCGGCATCTGATGCAGACACAGTGGTGATGTTCTCTCCAACCATAGAATCCTCACTGACACGGAGGGTGATTGGGCTGGTAAAAAACACAGGACTGTGGTCATTGATGTCCTGGACCGCAACCTCCACCACTGCCTCGTCACGGTTAGTGCCATCGGACAGAGACACGCGAACAGTATAGTTGGCCTGTGTTTCATAGTCTAACTTGACTTTGGTGGACAGCACACCTTGGTTATCTATGGAGAACTTGTCCCCTTCACTGTCCACCTGGGGCACCTGCCCAGTAGATCGGAATGTTACCTGTGAACAAAGAAGATATATTGGTGATATATTAACCTTGACCTCAACTCAACTCATCTCTTTTTTCAACATTATATTTTAAGGTGAATGTCAAGTCCAGTTTGTTTATGCAGCACATTTTAAACAACAGAAGTACAAGTATTTTACCATCAAGATGATTGCTTAACAACATAAATAAAAAAAAATAAGAGGAAAAAGAGAATTCGGTAACACTTTTTTTGAAGGGGGTCTACACAAGGGTGACATGAGCCTGTTTCAAACATGAAATGATGCTTCATGCATGTTTATGACTGTTGTCAAAGCATGCAAAACTGTGAACATTTTTGCTAATTTTTATAAAACAGGAAATACCTACTTTAACAACCTGGGCAGGACCATCCACCTCCTCATCCACACTGCCATAGTAGGTTCTCTGCAGAAACTGGGGCCTGTCATCTCCAGGGGCCTGAATATCCACAGACACTGAGGAAGCTCGAGTAATATCGCCACCTATAAGATTAGAGAAGTCTTGCAGTTAGAAAGTTTACCAAGCCTCATCAGCTATATATCATCTGTCTCTGTGCGTCCATATGTCTGTCCGTCTGTCCTATGCATAACTCTCCAACCATTCACCCAGGCACCCTGGTAATGGCACCAGAGAGTGCAGTGTCACATAAGGTGTGAGTGGCCTTCCGTGACATCAATAGTATACTGTACGATTTAATGATTTCAAACAGGCATTAGTGAAAAAGTAAATGAATACAATGGAAAGCAACACCCAGTTTTTACATCACTATATGATCTGGGTTCATGGCACTATATAAGCCAGAGAGTGATGTAAAAACAGGGTGTTGCTTTCTATTGCAATCATTTAGTTTTTTACTTATGTGTGCTGTGAGGTCTATCAGTCTCAACTCAAGTAACTCAAGTGAACAGCACAGCTGGATCAGCTCAGTGAGTGACTAAGAGGAGTCCATTTCATTTTGGTGATTCGGATTATGCTGCTGTAGTTAAAATACAGATTGAAGTTTCTTTTCTTCAGTTGATGTTTTTAAAAAATAATCTATGCTGCACCATCCGCAAGCACTCATGTAATGTCCACACTGTCAGGCACAGAGATCTATGTCATATAAAATGTATTTAGTGGAAAGAATATATAAAAAAATAGGCATGTAATTTTATCAGAATTTCATCATGATGTAAATCTGTTTCACAGTAAAAAAAAAAAAAGTAGCCTGTAGCTAACATAACGTAATATTTTCTTCAGTGCAGAACGTTCAGCTTACCATCTTTGGCAGTCACGTACAAGGGGAACCGGAGGATTTCATTTTCTTGAAGCGTAATGATTTTCAACAAGGTGATCTCCCCACTGTTTTCATCAATGCCAAAGAAGCCATCTTGGTTGCCACCGGTGATGGAGTAAGTTACCTCTCCATTCACACCATCATCTGGGTCTGATGCTTCAACCTGTGTACAGACGGGTGTAACCGATGTCAGCACTAACACAGAAATCATCAGTAATTGACAGATGGATGGACAGATAAGTGGATGGATCAATGGATGATTGATGGATTTGTTGGTGGGTGAGTGAATGGATGGATCCATGGATTCATGGATAGTTGGGCGAATAGGTGAATGGTTGAGTGCACGTGTGGATAGATGGATGGCTGTGTGGGGGGTCAAGTGGATGGATGGATAGATGGATGGATGAATAATGCACAGATAGATGGATGGGTAGATAGATGGATGGATGAATAATGCACAGATAGATGGATGGGTAGATAGATGGGTGGATGGATGGATGAATAATGCATAGATAGATGGATGGGTAAATAGATGGGTGGATGGATAGATGGATGCATGGATGGATAGATGAATAATGTATAGATAGACGGATGGGTGGATGGATGGATGGATGGATGGATGGATAGATGGATGAATAATGTATAGATAGATGGATGGATGGATGGATGGATGGATAGATGGATGAATAATGTATAGATAGATGGATAGGTGGATACTAAAAATTTAATGTTATTGTAATGACCTTGCAATGGTCATTAGACTCACTCCGGATTCATAAATACCCAGGGTGCACACAATTGAATTACATAGGTGTGACTGCATTCAACATAAAAAAAAAATGTGTTACCTTGACAACCAGCATTCCAACCGTCTGATCACTGAAGACTTTGCCCTCATAGTTGGCACTCACAAACTTGGGGCTGTTGTCATTCACATCTAAAAGGCTGATGTTGACATTCGTTGTTGCTGTGTGATTGGGAAGATCGTCCTCTCTTGCCTCCACCTTCAAGATCAAAACACAAAAAATATGAATATTTATATATGGAGGATTTGAATGCAAAAAATATAATATGCAGGAACCCATTTCAACAACTGAAAGATGGACTGATTATGCAGTGTTTCTACACATGCAACTATGGTAATTACTTTCAAATAGCCCTTTTGGTCATCTGTGAAGACAGAATCTGTATTAGTTGTAGCAGCTTCTGAAATTACCATAATAGACCAAAGGATTTACACCTGGGACAATAAAAGTAACTTGCAGTAACTTAGACTTCAGCCTGTTATGAAACAGTCCTACCTTTGGTGTTTGTCCAAACAACTACACCTCCTTTTATGACATCAGACAAATGCTCTTCAATTGTATTAAACCCACTGGATTAATGTTACATTATAGACACTTGACATATTTGTATACTTATTTAATGGTCAGTTTAATGACTTTGTTGAATGAAATTAAAATGTATTAGTCAGTTGTAGTCACTAAGAATCCTCTAAATAATTCTGACCTGAAACTGGAAACTGCTGGTGGTCTCCCTGTCCAGATCAGCAGGAGTCTTCACCCTGATGATGCCATCATCGCTTAAAGTAAAAGGCACAGTGTCTGGAATGAGCCGGAATGTTCCAACAAATCCTCCCTGCAAAATGGACAAGATCAATTCTTGAGTCCAAAGATGTAAAAAAAAATCTGACATTTTGAGATGTCAGTGTCACAACTTATTCTTGCTTATTTTTATATGACAAGTGGTGGGTGCATAACATATTCCTCTCTTACACAGTACTGCTTCATAATTTACATTTATATTCACGCATTTGACAGTCACTTTTATTCTGAGCGTCTTACAAAAAATCTATTCATCAATACTTCTCAAAGTTTCATACACTATGCTACATGACTATGGAATAATATTTTCTAAAAACAAGGCCTATGAAACCCTGAACCCTCAAAAACTGCCATGAATGGGATTCTTTATTGGCTGATACATGCCAGTTAAGTCTTTGAGGGCTCAGAGCTTACGTTTAAGAACAGGAACAGAGATTCATCCCATAATAACTAAGGTATTTGGGTGGACCGGATTCTTTCACCTCACTTCAGCTTGTGTAAAGAGTCTGGACATCAGTAGAAATTCACAGTGAGTGGGCACTTTGTTTAAACTTTAAATTTATTGGCTCTGCCTAGTTGGGAAAACCAAAATACAGTATTGAGGGAAGGCACTACAGTGGCCTGTTGTCTGGCTACCAGTAAGGTATTCTAAGGTACTTTTTCAGTGCTTTTGTGACACATTTATATTCAGAGGAAGAGCCAGACCAAGTAATTTATTCTCAGTACTAGTAGTTGACTGGAAAGTATGATTGTAAAGTGAGCTTTTATTTTGAAGAAAATTACGTTGCTTAAAGTATTCCATATTAAATGTTACATGGCACATGAATGTTTCTTCACCAATAAATTAGGAAGCATTTAGGTAGGGTTTTGTAACTGTGCTACGCACTCATCTGTCAAGTAAAATGTTACCGACAACTTTGAGATCCCTGGGTGTCATGGCAGTACATCATGTATTTATATCAGTCTCATGAGATGAAGGATTCTAGCAGAATGACATTACCTGGTCTTTATCTGTGACTTTAAACTGAAGTACAAAAGATCCTGCTGGAGAATTTTCCAGAAGAGATGCAGAGTAATCAGCCTTGTCGAATTCCGGGGGGTTGTCATTGACGTCGTTGATGGTAACCACCACCATGGCATCGGCAGTTTTTGTGTCATCATCCAGCTGTGCTGCCTGGCAGAACACATACAAACACCAAGGAAGAGGGGTGGGTCAGTTATAAGATATACCATATGGGTAAAAATGGCCCATTTCAAGTCTTATATTTCAAGTAATAAAATTAAGAAGTGGTCAATGATCATTATTACCCAGAGAAATAAAATGTTTTCTGTTTTCTAATTAGCTGACAGGGTGTCTGCACCCATGCAGTAGATCTTGTAAAAACTTTAATCACGTTCCGTTGCTTTTTTGAATGGTAACTATAGCAACCATAGTAAACAACAGCTGAACTAGCATGCAACAATGAAGAACCTATTTTAGGATTTTATAAGAAAAAAATCGGAACAATTGATGTAAAAAAAAACAAAACAAAGAAATGCTTCCACATAGCTGACTTCCAAAAGACCTTATCAAAACACCTGAAAATATAATTTTTAATATATTTTCAAACTCTTCTACTGGTTTTATATATTAAACTCCTCTTGATATCTTTATCTTACTCTTATCTGAACGTTAACAGTTGATACTTCTTCCCAGTCCAGTGGTGAGGCCACACTTATGACTCCAGTATTAGCATTGATGCTAAAGTAAGCCAGGTACTTGCTTGGAGAAACTGAGGAGACCAAAATCCCAAAAAGTGTCATTTAACCATTTAACTTAGAGACCAAATTATTTTGTTACACATAATATAGCTAAATTGTTTAAAATTTATGTTTACCCAAGAATCATAGCAATAGAGATTTCAGTGTCCCTTATGTAATCTACCAGATTAATAAACAATCTATATGAGGTTGGGCCACAGGTTATGTAATGACCAGAAAAATGCAATGTGTGTATGTGTGTGTGTGTGTGTGTGCAATATGAACCCTTAAAAGAGTCTTCTACCTGCCGTGATGCTGTAGATGATGGGCTCGTTGATGCCTATGTCGCCATCTTGGGCCTTTATGTTTGCTGGCTGGACTACTAACAGAGGGCCCACCTGATATAACACCAAGACCATATAATACAAATCAATATGTATCTGACAAAAAACACGCATCTAAAATTTCTCTAAAATGTCTTAAATTTGTATAATTTCCCCAGGTGTTTTTATGTATTTGTTCACATTTTGTGTTTCAGTCATCTAAGGAGTATCATCTAAGAATAATCAACTAAAAATACACGTACAAGTAAAAGTTTTATAAAATGGCTTATAAAATGTATTTAAAAATGTGTTTTTATGTATTCATTCACATTTTGTGTTTGTCATATAAATGGAATTAAAGGGGACATCCAGTGTGAATCAATCAGTATACTTGTGTTGGACTTCACAGAGTGGTGTAGGTACGTTAACTGAAGAGGTCATAGTGAAATAAAACTGAAAGTGAGTTTTGGTGCCCCATTCAGTTAGTGTTAGCTGTGCGCTATTTGGTGTATGTTGTATAATTCATTCACTGATCTGTTTGGTCACTTACCTGATTTTCCAAAAACAACCAAAATTTGTTTGACTACCACAAAAGTTGTTTGACTACTTTTATAATTCATTCACTGATCTGTTTGGTCACTTACCTGATTTTCTTCTATGGCAGTCTCATAGAGACTGTGATTAAAATAAGGGTTCAAGTTGTCATAGTCTGTCACCTCCACTGTCACAATGGCACTGTCTGAGCGGCCTCCAGGGTCCTGATGGAAACCGGGTAAGCAGAGACATGGTTGGATAATGGTCACACACACACACACACACACACACAAAGGAAATATGACTCCAGTTCCAAAAAATACTATTATTTACAAAACATGGAATCACACATTCATACATGCATCACACAAACAAACAAAGGAATTTTTGTATTGTACAAAAGTATTGCATTGTACAAAAACCTTCTGTGGGAAAGGTACTTCTACCCTGTCAGGCAGGATTGCCAGTGAAGCTCAAAACCATACACACAAACTGCACACTGCGTCATGGAAGAGTATGAACATATACCCCCAACACACACACACACAGACACACATGCACACACGCACACACAACCATCACTACTTACACTTGCTCTGACTGTGAATGTGTACTGATTGCCTGTGTTGTAGTTCAGACGTGTCTTCACCTGAATCAGCCCATCGATTCTCATCTCAAACACACTAGGTACTGGATCCTGGAACAGAGCAACAGAACGTCAAGAAGCTGGTTAAAGTACTGGTAAAGTTTGACTCAACACAGTAACCGAGTATGTGTGTTAGTCTGGTGGGTTTACCTGAATGGTGTAAGTCAACTGTTTGTTTGCATTATCAACATCAGCATCCGTTGCTATGACTCTCAGCACCGAGGAACCCACACTAAGAGTCTTTGGTGAGAAGATAGAGCGTGTCTCATATAGTGTGCCATATAGCGTATAATAAATGTAATATACATTTCACAACTCTGAGAGCATTTAAGAAATTAGAAACCTAATCAGAAAGTAATCAAATGTAATATGTTACATTACTTTGATAAAGTGAATAATAATTACAGTAATAAATAATTAGCTATTAGGACATAAATAGTTACAGTACTAATTACATTTCATAAAAGGGTCATTTGTGCTAGATAACCTGTTTCACGTCTTAGAAGTAGAGAAGTAATATTCTCAACACTGACAGATAGATCGATATATCTATAATCTAGCTGTTTACCATATAATCTATACTGGTAATCAATATAATAATGTTATATACAACAATGTTATATTCCATTTCAATAGCTTGATAATAATTGAATTCAACGTGATATTGCAACAGGATTACAATTAATTCAACCATCAGGAATGGTTGAAATGGCATGTTTTCATTGCGTTTGTGACTTTACCTCGGAAATTGTGGTACTGTACTCTGTTTGCTGAAATACTGGTGAATTGTCATTTATGTCTTTGACTGTCAATGAGCGCACATTCTCATGCTGTGGAAGAAGGAAATAGACAGGTTTTTGTGTGGGTGTGCAAAGTAATGGATGTTATGTTAAATGTCTTATTTTGTAACATGAATGAAATTTGTGATGTGTTAGCCTGGACTCACCAATGACCCAGTGCATTTTAGCTTATAGTATATCAATCCAACACCCTGCAAAGACATTTCAACATTACTAGAGGTACTTTGTGTTTATTTGTGTCTTAATTGAGACTTTACAGATTCCTACAGGAATACTCAAATCAAATTCTTCCTAAAGTGATTCATCTTTTCCTTGAATAATTTTCATCTCTATCATCATCATCATCATCCTCATCTATCTAAATAAATCTAAATTCCATCCTCCTCCTCTTCATCACCATCATCACATTCATGATGTATTTCCTATACCATTATCACCATTCTCCACATAACTACGTCAACCTACATCAAGAACATCAGCATCCAGAGGCCTGCTTGTCCTGATAATGGCGGTTGTGGCCCCAGCAGTATATTCAAGGTCCAGAAATGTGACCCCAGTGGGGAACAGATGAGCCTCCAGCACTATGCTGTCGTCCACAGGAATCCCCACCAGGGTTTCCACCACACCTGTAAACCAGGTATGCACTCAATATGATTTGGCTCTGGGGTACTTTGTGTTTCAGTGGCAAAATCACAAATATTCATATTACTCATAAAGTCAACAGTAAAAGTCAAATGAAAATTTATATTTTGATACGTCCTTTGAAATACATACTTTGAAATCATATACAGTAATGATAGCAAGTGATATTTAACCATCAACAATAGCCTACTAACATCAGTAATAACTATGATAATAAAAAACAAAAAGTAAAAAAAAAAAAAACACTTTTCCTAATGATAACATTATCTAATAGCAGGACAATAACTTCTTTGAGGTAACATAGCAAATACCAATATGAGTATATAAGTCAATTCCATAGTAGATGTCAGCTGTAGAAGTTAAATATTACATATTCAATATTACAATTCACATCCACAGGGTGGAATTGCACGTGTAACCTAAAGCAGGGTTTACATCACCTTCATAGCCTTCTTCTATTTCCCCCAGCATTACAGATGATCCAGTCTGACAGTTCACACTCGTCTCTAAGGAAGAGAGCGCACGGACAAGGAAGATGGAGCAGTCATTAATTTGGAAAATACGACTGAATGATTAACATACGTATGCATTGTGCTAAATAATAATAATAATAATAATAATAATAATACAAACATAAACACAGAAATCATTTTAAAATGTACTCCTATAGAGTGACATATGCACTGGTCGACATAACACAGTGACAGAGATGTCTACACAGGAAATTGGGCAGTGTAAATTATACTCTATAGGAGTACATTTTACGCTGTTTTCAGTGTTTATGTCTGGTCAAATGTTGTACTCCTATAGAGTAATATAGACACTGCCCAATTTCCTGTGCATGTTTCTTCTGCTGTCCTGTTTTGTCTTTTATACTACAAGGGTATAATGTCATCCATAGCCTTTGAAGGAAGTCTGTGAGCCAACTGAAAAGATTATACTTCTGTCACAACAAAAATTCTTAAGTGGACAGTTAGGCCTAAATAAATAAATATATATATACATAACATAACACAGCACAACACAACACAACATAACACAATTCGAGTGTAGCTATTCTCTGTAGTTTTCTTTTATCCAGAAATGTCATAAAATGTTCCTGTCAGTTCTCCCTGCCATAAAACGTCCAGTCATGAAATAGTCAATACTATGCAGCACATCACAGAAGTCACCACTGTGCAGTACGCAAAAGTTTGGACACCTAAGCTAAAGAGATGAAACATTTTCAAAGTCTTTCTTTAACATTTAAATCGACAATTTCTTTTCAAGAAGATTAACACACTGTTTTTATTTTGTACTCAAGGGGAGGGAAATAGCAATTGTTTGGGACCCCCAGAAATGTTATACTGTTCTGGTTTGATATCTGTGGAACAAGGCCACCATGGGAGAGTTATCGGAAGACAGTCTTCCCTGTTAGGGCCTATAACAGTGCACACTGAACTACATCCAGTTTGAAAATTTAAACAATAAATCATTGTCACGATGAGCAAGCATGTTAGGAGAGAAAGAAAATGACTTTCATGGCATGAATGTCTCTCTAACAGCGCAATGGTGGGATACTAAATACGCTTTCAAATCACTCCCATAATGCCCTGACAGGCCTAACTGAAAATCTGGGGAGAGAAGAGTGAGTAGCCTATGCACGAGAAAGAAAAATCTATCAGACACCCGACTGCGAAGAGTTTACAAGGAAGGGATACTTAGCAAAGAGTATGATGTGACTTTTGGCAATAATAATTAGGGTTTTTAAAACAGTTTTTTTTTTCTTTTTGAGATGTTTTCCAGTTTTGTTATTTTGAAACTTTGATATTGTAATACTAATATTACTTGATGAATTCACTGTCACAGAAGCTTTCACCAAGGGAGTCAAAAACGAATATAACAAATTATAACCCAGAGTACAACAAACGGACCATATAGGCAAGAAGAAAAAAAGTACGTTAACATAGGTTATTCTCTCCTACCTATTGGGAGACACCATGATCCGTATGGGAACACCACCTCCAAGAACAGAAAGAACATAAAAGCACGAAGAGACCCCATCTGAAATTGTGGATGTTTTGGTCCAGACTCCTAAAATTCCACTCTGTCCGTTCCACCTGCGGCTCTCCCTCTGCTCCTGCACTCTCTTCCCACTCACACTAAAGCAGCCTTCTGTCCCCAGGTGACACCCAAACCAAAAAAAAAGTCATGAGGAGAGGAAGCTGGCAAATCAGTAATGTGACTTTCACAGTTTCCATTGCCTGCTGCGTCATTTTTATGACTGATTGTAAAAGGCTATGTCAACTTTAGTGGGCGATATAACAGGGTCCAAGGGGCAGAGGCCAAGCTACACAGATACACTGAACAGTGCACTCATTTATTGAAACAGGCAAAAGGGCCTCAAAGAACACAGTAAGTCACAGAGACAAACAAAAATGGTCCAAAATGTCACCATCTTTTTCACATGCTGTTATCATAACAGTGTTATGTCCAGTGGAGTAATTGTGTAGCCTTGTGCAGCACATGTCCCCTTCCTTCTGGTAAACATCTGCAAATGATAGTGGGTGAATCTATTTGGCCTGTTTTCATGAGGCATTTTCAATGTAGGTCTGTCATCGGAATCTTTGGTAAGTCAAATTCACAGACAATCATGATGAAGAACTCTTACCAAACTTCACAACATTCCTCATAGGGAACCTCTGTTTCACTGTTTCCTCATACTATTAAACATGGGCTACCTGTGAGTTAGGCTAATTCCAGTGTGTAGATTCTACACTTTCGTGTAGAAATCAAAACAAAGACTATTGGGAGATTATATTTCTCCTGACATCTTTCCCAGTGAGATATCAACCTGGACAACAAACTTTGATCAGATCAGAGGGCAAAATTGTTTTTTTGCAAATGGGTACAGTAGGTGTAGGTAGGATATGAAGACTTAGAGGTGATAATATCACTGGACGTGGGCCTAAAGGTAGCCCCATACAGTTGAGTTGAATTATTATTATTGTTATTATTATTATTACTTACTTACTTACTTACTTACTTACTTCACATACGTTTGAGAGCCATGCCGGCAGAAGTGACATTTCACCAACTTCACAAGAGCCAAAACAAAGAAATTACTATAGTTGGTCTTTATGGACTGATTTCTGTGTTTAACAGAAATTACATTTATAGCCTACATAGGTGGCAATATAGGTCCACTTAATAATAATAATAATAATAATAAGAAGAAGAAGAAGAAGAAGAAGAAGAAAACATACTCCTTAAAAATAATAATAATTATTATTATAAAAAAGGCACACAAACAATTAGCTTTTCTTTTCATAATGAAAACATGGCTGTGTCTCTGCACTGTGGGTGTGGGTGTATTTTTCAGGTCATTTGCTTTTTTATTAATCATTTTATTAAAAATGTATTCATATAATTTTGCCAGTAAGAACTTTCATTTGATATATAACCTAAATCAATTTAGCCACAATGTCACTGCCTTATGGCTTTGATCCCTAGACAGCCTTGGTCTATTAGACACATGAGTAAGACAAAGGATTCTTAAAAGATGACTTATTATTATTATTCTTATTTTTTTATTTTATTCCAATTGTCCATGACTCTTATTTTGATACCACGATGTCACATGACTACGGTAACGTGACTTCATGGACAACATTAGACATGGCGGACGCTGACACATTGAAATCTCTAAATGGTTTATTAAATGGCATCGCACAAAAGGTTTATTACAACAAATCGGAAATAACTGAGGACCTGCTGAAAAATGAACTTTATCCAGAGCTGTCTCAAGAGGAATTCCACACTTTGCACGAAAAAATGAAAGGCCTTGTAAAGGTGATTTGGCAAGCTATTGAACTTCCCCGTGGCTTGGACATGTTTAGTCGTGTTGAAACATTTAAAGTGATGTATTGTGTGCACCGTGAACCAGGCTAGTTTGATGGCGTTTTCGTGGGGTATATGGGGGTGACCGTTGAAAACCTGTTGCTCATGATTTGCATTCGCGTTGCTGAATGTTTTTCGACACGCCTCTAACCCCGGGCTAGTGTTATCGTCAACGTTACCAGACATCACATCCATAGACCGTAAATATGAAGTCCCGTGCAAGTCCAGATAGTCACTATGGTCTGAACTGTACTCCATGTCAGAAAATGTATAGAAAACCCAAACAATACATGTCCCAAATACTGTACTTGTAAATTATTTGAATTGGCCAAATTGGTTTACCAACCTCAGCCAGAGGTTTCATAGTGACACGCTTGTCTGAGTACAGATAGATCACACGCAAGGGGGCAGTATAGTCCACATCAAGTTCTCTCATAGAGCAAGCTCACAATTAGGCGTAAAATCTAGGCCTTACATTAAATTTAGTGCATTGATTTATTTGAATTTAAGAGCATTATATTATTATTGTTCAGAATTTAGATCTAGTTTACATCTGGTTCAGTGAAGACTGAGTGGACGCTCTCACAAGTGAATTACCCTATGCATTTCCTAAGTGTTTTTCCTTCCCATGCTCCTAAACATTTATTGTCTATTTATTATCCTATCTCCAAACCCTCTCCTCCTGCTTTTTAAAAATATTTTTCTCTGTTTTTATTTTTCTCTTTCCTCATTATTTTTTTTCCCTCACCTCCTCTCAATTTACTCTTTTCCCTCCCTCTCCTTCCTCCTCCTCTTCGTCTTCCTCCTCCCCCTCATCTTTCATCTTTCTCTTCTCCTAATTAAACTCTTCCTCCTACACCTCCCGTCTTCTCCTTCTACTCTTCCTCTTCCTCCACGCACCCCCCCACCCCCTCTCCAGTCCATCGCCTCAGCAGACATGGACCAGACCCAGCTAGAGGCTTTCCTGATGGCGCAGGCTCGCAAGCAGGGCGGCTCAGGGGGGCTAAGCACTGAGCAAACGGCCGCCCTCTCCCGCTTCTGGAAGGGTCACCGGGCGCGTGTGCGTGACAGCCTGGTGGCTCAGAGCCGCTGGGAGCCGGGCCTGCGCGGCCTCAGCTGGAGAGTGGACGTGCATGCGGCCAGCAGTGGTGGCGGCAGCAGCAGCAACGAGGGAGGAGGAGGAGGGGAGACAGCGGGAAATGCTGTGGCTTTGGTGGAGCTGGAGCTGGGCAGACAAGGAGAGGTGAGGAGGAGGAGGAGGAAGAGGAGGGGGAGGGGGGGCAGCGGAAACCACTGTGGCTTTGGTGGAGCTGAAGTTGGGCAGACAAGGAGAGGTGGGGGGGGGGTTTCATAGGAAGAGAGACAGATGTTGAAACAGGATGTGGTGAGGGAGTGCTGCAGGAGGAATGACTGCACACACACACACAGAGAAAGAGAGATTGAGTGAGTGAACGAGCGAGCAAGAGAGAGAGAGATTCAAAGAAAAGGAAGTCATCATCTGATCATGATTTGAAAATGATAGTGTGCTACCGGGAATGAGTGTGCATTAGAGAGAGAGAGAGAGAGAGAGAGAGTGAGTGAGTGTGAGTGTCTGTGTGAAAGAGAGAGATTCACAAATAAAGTTATCATCTGATCATGATCTGAAAAGGATATAGTGAGTATTCTACAGGAGGAATTAGAGAAAAAGGATGAGTTTGATGATTGACTTTTAGAGATGAAGAGCCGAACATGCCTGAACTAAATATCCCACAAGCACTGGATGGGAGAGCTAGGGGAAGAGTCAGAGAGTACTGAAAACATCTGTGGACAATTTCACATATAGTGGAACATGTTTTACTCATGTTAATGTTCTCTATGATAATGTGGAATTGCCCCTGTCTTTGTGTTCTGTCTCAGCTGTAGTCATTGCTAAGGATCATTAATTTTGTTTACGCATGTTGTTTATGATTGATCTTAAGAATATGTAGCCCCAAGTGATGGCTCACGAGTCACACTGAATGATCATGACTCATCATGAGTAGCTCTTCACGAGGATCAGAGACGCATTGCTGTGGATATTGATTCTACTATTGGGCCTCAATTAGTCCGTATACGCAGAGCATTGGTGATGTTGGGCAGCCATGGCCGACTGGTCAGGTCTTCCGACTTGTAACCGAAGGGTGGCCAGATTGATCCCTGACTAGTGCACCATGTCTGAAGTGCCCTTGAGCAAGGCGCCTAACCCGTCACTGCTCCCTAGGCGCTGCTATAGCAGGCAGCCAATTGCTCCGGTTTAGTGGGTATTTCACTTCACTTTAGTGTGTACTTCACTTCACTGTCTGCTGTGTGTGTTACTAATCCACTATTGGGTCAAATGGGTTTCAGTTGGGTTCCAAATTACCTTCACAGGATCAAAAGAGTATAGTACGGGATCAAAAGAGTGCTCCTATAGCATATCTGAACACTTGGTTGCCATGGTCAGTTCCAAATCTCAAATATGTTGTTGTATTTAGAGGATGAAGAGGTTGAATTGGGGAAGGTAGGTCGGCGATGACGATATGAACTGCAAGATTATTCTGATTATTCTGTCTTTTTTTCTCCTTTTTTCCCCTCTCTATTGAACTGTAGTTATCTAAAGCAGTAAACATCAGGACTGTGTTCCCCAAAGCTATCATGCAGCTGATCATTTTAATGCTGCTGCAAAAACTTGGTTGCATTGGTTGTAGTGCAAAAGTGCTTCAGTGAAAAAAACACTGTTAGATCATGCACATTTCCAGCGCCCTCACTGCTTGGGCTTCTACACACAATTGACATAAACACGGCCAGCACAGACAGTGTGCAGCCACTGCAAATGACTGCCTAACTTGCGGTAAATGGAGACTTTGGTCTCTTTTCTCCTCTAAGGTAACATAGAGTGTACACTATATCACGTATATCACTACGTAGTTCAATACGTGCAGGACCGGTTCAGAGACAGCTGTCCATATTTTTCAAAGGTTGCCTATGCACTGACGTGAGATGTTATGTTGTGAGTTGTGTTCAAAGAGTTTCTTTTGACATTATTTGCAAAATACAAGCAGTGTAGTGATGGTTGTAGGTGCTTCATAATATGGCATTTGAAGAATAGGGCAAGAGCAGACAGACACGTTGAATGTGAGTACAAGATAAAGGCCAAACTGTGGTAGATTTGTAGTTAAAGTCAAAGTGTACTTTATTGTCAATCCACTAAGTAAGAAGCATTACAAAGAGGATTGAAATTGCGTTTCACCAGACACCAAATGTGAAATTTAACTAAAACACACACGCACACACACACATAACCCTCATCAACAAATACAATGACTAATACAGACATCAATAAGTACTGCGGTAGCTCTTCTTGGAAGCTGGTGAGGTAAGGTGAAGTGAAATGTGTAATATGTAAAGTGCAATGAAATGTGTAATATGTAAAGTTGCAGTAAGGTGTAGGTGCAATATGTGAGGTGCAAAATATAAAGTGCTGAGGGCAGCATGGATATCAGTGTATCAGTAAAGCAAGGGGGAGTGCAGAATTTGCACAAGTGGGGGGGATAGGGGGAATTACAAAATCATGTAGTCGGTCACCCCTGGGTAACCCTGTCGTAGACGTGATTAATCATGGTGATTAATCATGATCAACTTACATTTTCTATTGTGATTTAATTAGATTTTTAAAAATTTTATGTGTGTGTGTGCATATATATATATGTGTGTGTATGTATGTATGTAAATAGATGTTTACATTCTGAGGCATCCTCAACAGTAGGAGAATGAATGAAAGGTCTAGCTGAGATATGGTCTGATGATGATGATGATTATTATTATTATTATTATTATTTAAGTGATATCTGTACTAAAGGTGTTGATTATTGTAATGTTTTTCCTAACATAGCTGCTGAGATATAGCCTGCTTGTGTAAATGTCTCTGGCTGTTCACCTCTGAATGGATATAGCCTACATGTGTAAATGATGATGTGTGTCAGCTGCCCACTTAAGAAGCATTCTAAATAGGTTCTTTGTCACTTCTTAATACCCATTGGTCTGGTCTGGGTATGGTAGAGAGTGGTTGTTTAGGCCATGATGTTGCTTCCATCTTAGATGGTCTGCGGACTTGACTTTCTCTTCCATCTGTGTATTGTTTTGGCAAGGACTGGTAAAGAAAGTCTGTGCATACTTTTAAAAATGTACATGCAAAAGAAAGGTAGAGATACAGATACAACATAGATGAAATATTCAATTTGACACAGTTTTCAAATAGAAATGTTGTTCTAATTCTATTTTAATTCTATTTCAACATATCTCAGTGTTTATTTGAGTTTTCTCCTCAAATAAACAGTTCTGACCAAAACATCTGCAGAAATTGTATTTGCCAGTAATAGAAGTTGGCATCTGCTGATACTGTTGCACCGATAACAATTGTGTGCTTCTTGAATGTCGTCGTACAGGTGGTTGTGTGTTTGGGCATTCGTTCCCTCTCAGATGGTTTGGGGGCTTGGCATTGGGTCCAAGTTGTGTGTTGGTTCTTAAATGTGTTTCTAGTAGGCCTAATTATGATGTACCAATAACATAATGTGTTTCTTGAGTGTACATGTGGTTGTGTGTCTGGACATTTCTTCCCCCTCAGACAGTTTGGTAGCTTGTTATCGGTGCCCAGTTGTGTGTTGGTTGGGCCTGATAAAGGCTACCTGGGTGGGAGGGGTTTGGTGGTGTTTTGGCCCTTCCGAGGCTGAGTTTCAAGAGTTTCCAGGAAAAACAAACAGAAGTTGAATACAACTTGGATGGGAGTGAAAATATGTTTTATGGTAGGAAAAACAAAAGTCAGTGTGTGTTCATTCCAGACATCTTTATGGCTCCCTTTTCTTATGACTGATCATGATCTCTGACTGACTGCCAAAATTTTGGAACAAACCCAGGATCAATATAATTTTTGTGCCTACTATGTGATCTGTAATTGTACATGCTAAACCAGTTGTGGACATTACCTCCCCTTTGAGGCCCTCTGACAAGGTCCTAGGGGCCGTACAGACTGCCGAAATTAAGACCCTGGAAGAACATAAAACTAGTCCTCCTGGGCTTGTGGCAGTCTGATAACAATGGAGTAGTGCAGGATGCTGAGTCGCCTATCAGGGCTTCTAAGAAGCTATAGTGAGTAGAGGGTCACGTTGTTGCATCAGTCTCTGATCCAATGTCAGGCAACCATCCAAAGGCTGACGCACCGATGTCCCACCCCAACTTATCACTGCAGAAATGTGATGAAGAAAAAGGACACTACTGAAGTGACTCGGGGACCAACCAACCATCTGCGTCAAAGCCGTCTACTATCTCAGCATTGAAATGGAGATTGCGAGCATGTAATTCCAGATAGGAAAGGAAAACGACATCTAAAATATGTCATGAAGATTCATGTTGACCCTTGTATGACTGGGTCAGACAGTCACAGAGAATCATACCAAGTATACCTAATTCCCTGATATTTTTTCATCCTCCCTATTCCCCACCCTGCATTTTATCTTATTTGCTACAGTAATATCTGAGTATAAGCCGTGCCATGTTTTAGGCTAATTTAAAAAAACAAGAAAAAAAGACACACAAAACACATTAACCACACATATGTATCTATTACATTTTACTAATAACAAAGCAGAATAAGAAAATATTATGAAAAAGTAAATTGTATAGCTCTCTCCCATGCATTAAGCTCACAGCTGAAGATATTTTGGAAAAATCAGTATACCTGTTTTAACCTTAATTCATAGTTAGGAGAATACAACATCATTTACTGCTTTTGAGCCATACAGTTCTCTTTTTATATCCTTTTCTGCTTTTCATGTAGGCCTACTATTCTTTTATTCTTTATGATGGTCACATCATGGTCAAACTGTCTCTGGGTAATAAATTCACAATAATAATTAAAATGTTTTGCTAAGGCAAATACACCTAGTGGCCATTAACAGTTGTGTAGCACTGATAACACAGTCTAACAGCCTTGAACATGAGCAAATGATTGACTCAGACCAGCTCATAGTTAGACTATGAATCGGACTAGACTAAGTCCACCCTACCTGGTATGAGTTGATGTGTGTGTATGTCATGTGGCCAATAGCCGTTCTTATTGTAGCCAGGGTTGAAATTGCCCACTAGTAACACGTGCCGGGCTATGCCACCTAGCTCACACCTGAAGCTTTTAATTCACGGATTTCACAAGAGGCTGTGGGATAAACTGTTTTTTCCATAACCAAGGGGAGTTGACAGGCATGCTTACCACATTAACCTCTAACAATGGCACTGCCAAGAAATAATTTCTCTAGCTGAATGTTTTCAAAGTAACACACAAACGCAGCCAACATAACTTTTTCATGGCACAAATATAGAACAAAACCAGGTCTGAGCCGTGGTGCGTCATAATGCCAATATGTCTGCCAGAACACTGCTAGGCTGAACCAGAGCAGAGCGAGAGGCACAAGTGTCTGTCAAGTTCTTTTTTCTATTTTTGCAAGGGGAAGGTGGGAAAATGCCCCTTTATGCAGATTAGAGTGAAACCCTCATATGCTGATACATTGAATAGTTTATATTTTGATGTTATGTGACACTCCAACTTATGCAGGCCAGAACTATTCACAGTATTCATTGATCTTTGGCTGAACTGCTGGTGGGATGGCATAAAGTTGAATGGTGGCTGTTAAAGACCCATACTCATTTTGCACATTGCAGTTCGTCAGTGATGAACTTTAACCCTCATTTTGAATTTGCAACAGATTGCATAGCAAGGTGTCTAGCAGCGTCTGTGTTACTAATTACTAGTTACTAATACGTTACTAATGTAACCTAACTAGCTTAAGCTCACCTGTACATGTCAAACAGGTGATTTTACAATGGCTTGGAACATGATTAAACCAATCATAACCAAGGACCATAACTATGCATTTTAGAAGTTGCAACAGTTAGCTTCTGCTATATTCAGTGGGCCTAGTCACATGAGACAGGGTAGTGCTGCACACATATTCAAAAAGATACAACCAGTCCTCATCTCAACTATTTGTTATCTCCTCTATTGTAATACTTTAGTGTAGGTCATTAGTCGTTGGCTCACATCCAAACAAGCAGGTTTGTTCAGATTTCATGTACCCAAATGCTTGAGATAAGACAGCATGGATGAAAGCCATTGCTTGAGTATACAGGTGAAGAAGTAGTTATTGGTGTTGCAGTGGCAAGTTGCGCAAGTACAAACACTGTATTTACCGTATCAACTTACCTTTGTGTCAGGCAAGTCCTTGTTTGTCGGCCAACACTATTGGCCAAGTCCTCTTTGTTCTAGAATGTCTTGAAATCAAGCTCGCACAGTCTGTCTACCTGAGGACTGTGTGTTCCACCCTCCCCTATCGCAAATTCTGCCTTGTTACTTTTGTCACAAGATTCTCCCTCTTGTCTGTCTTTCATTTGTGTTTTTTTCTTTTATGTTCTTTCCTTTCTCACCCCTTTTTATTTTATGTCTTCCCCCTGGGCACGACAGCTCCAAGGTGTTTTTTTGTTTTCTAACAGAATGCTCATAGACAGGGTCACCACTCCCACTGTTCCATCAAGCTCTGTTGTCACAGGAACAAGCTCACTGTTATGTAGCAGTAGTGTGGTTGTCTGGATTTCTCAATCTGTGTTGATTGCCTACCAGTGAATCATTGTATGATATCTATGACATCAGGGGTTCTCAAACTTTATTGGGCCCCTTCATGGAGCAGGGTCTATGTAGGTCTGGAACAAACAGTATACCCAGTACATACATCAGTGTTGAGCTTCATAGTTGACTCACTGTTATCTAGCCTCTACAGTATCTATTTGGGAGTCTATATAATTTGGTTTGATTGTTTTTCTTCCTCTTTCATGAAAAGGGCAGATACTGGTCATTTCATGAACATTTTGCTTTGTCACTTTGTCATCCTCAAATAGATACAGGACATTTTTGAAAATTGTATGGCATGTCTCTTTTCTTAATTTGCAGCGACTGTTTTATCTGTAACTTGGGGTCAGACTTAACTCCCCTGTAAGCGAAAGAGTAAAAGCCTTGTCTGGGTAATTTCACAGTAAAGATGTCTGTGTTAAGAACTAAAGAGTACTGAATGTATATTAATTTGTTTTTATGACTGGAAGGTTTCAGCCAAAATATGACATACAAAGTAATCCTGTAACGATACATCAATGGGATCAAATCCAGACTAGCACTGTAGAGAGATGATAATTAAGTGGAAGTGCTAAGAAGGCAAGGTCAGGCTAACTTTCAACACAGCTTTAATGTGATGAGGCAAGTTTATGAAGATTTGAACATAGCGACACCATTTTGTAATCTTGTTTCCTTTCCTTCATTCCCTCAGTCTGTCTTTCTTTCTTGCACATTTCCAACCACCTGTTGTCAGGCCATATAACCCAACATTAGTTCTCTCTGACTGTTCTGCGCAGAACTGTTCTAAACTTGGGGAGTGAGTTTTGAAGAATAATGGTTGTGTGTGTGTGTGTGAGAGAGAGAGTTATCCATGTATGAATGAATTTTATTAATGTGCAAAAAACATGAATGTGCAGACAAAGTTGGACTTTACCCATACGAGGATGTATAAAAGCATTGGATAGACTTGTACCAGTGTTTGAGAAGAGCTGTGTAGTTTTTTTTACCCTCATCTTTAACATTTATTGGCTTCTTTTCTCGCAGTGTGTGTGGGTGTGTGTGTGTGTGTGTGTGTGTTTGCCTTTGTGTTTGTGCTTGTGTGATGGTCTATATGTGTTTATTGTGTCAACTATGTGACTGACACAAAGTTTTGTGTTGCACAAAAGCAAATGCCCTGGTGAGGGTATGCAGAAGTTCAGGTATTGATGAGTATGATGAGGGCCACTGGGTAAAAAAATTACACAACATAGACTGAATGACTAGTGAATAGTGAACCAGCCAATAATACTAACTGAATGGGCCACAAAAACTCAAGTTCAGTTTAATTTTCCTATGCTTCCTATGCTATGCAGTTAATGTTAGTTTCCAGTTTGCTTTTTCCTACAGACAGTGTTCAGTGACCTCAAAAAAACTCTTGATAAAAAGTAGCAGGCTCTCACAGGCTCTATGCACTGTAGCCTGTATGCTGATACGCATTTGCATGTAAAAGTACCCAAATCTAGTGAGTTTGCCTAATTTGAATTTAACCAGATTTTTTAGATGGCTCCAGTGCTGTTGCAGTTGCAAGATTGCCTGCTAGAAAAAAGTTTAGACCAATCATATTGCAGTATTCTTTCTTCTTGGCCCTCTAGTACAACCAGAAATATCAAGCGAGATTGCAGTAGCAGTGCTGACCTCTCGAGTCCTGAACCCTCCCTACTCCGTCTTAAGGTTAGGTTAGGTGTCAGGTGTCAGGTTATGAGCTGTTTTACAAGGGTAAATAGTCTGGGAGGGAAGTGGGAAACAGATTATGAATTAGGTTAAATTATTTTAAAGTTAGCCCGGGAACACGGTTTACAGCTGCCACAAGTGAAAGTAGGCGAAAACAAAAGTTGTATGAGTATAAGTGTATAAGTGTAAATTAAAGAAGACAGCAACACAAATGTCAATAGGCTACTGGCTCTAGCCCCATGTAGGCACATGTAAAGAATAATATGAAATTCTCATGTTGTCATAAAGGAAATATCTGCTTTTCTCATCGATAAAGTCTGACAAGTTGAGATGTTAGAACCCTTAGAATATTATAACAATGATTACAAAAAATAGAGAAATAGAGAAAAAAAAAACAGACAGCTCTTTTCAGACTGTAGACAGGTCAACTGCAGAGATGTATAAAAAGAGGGGTCTGTGACCCCCAGGAGGTCTATCATAGTTAATGCAGTTTGCCAAATTGTAAAATTTGTAAAAAGAGTTTAGTCAACAAACATGTCTTAGATATTAGTTTGTTGATAACTGATGATTATGTTAGTGACCCTAACCTTAGAGGCGGCACATCAGCATTGACCTGGTTGACCTGACCAAAGCTATAGCGCCTTTCATGTGAAATTCTAGGTAATATGTGGTATGTCCACTGAGTCTCTGTTTGTCAGGGGATCCTTGGCCTGTAAAATGTTGAGTACTCCGATGCATAGTATTCAGAATCAGTTACACGCCGATAGACTATTTGGTTGCGATTTTAGGCCGCTGTTTTCTCCACCGCCGAGGTGCTAGTCAAAAAAATTCTTCAAGGTTAACAGGTCTGTGTCACATGCAGTATGCACAAAGAGGCAGTATGTAAACAATGTTTGTTACATCAGCATGACAGTCTGGAAGTGGCCAGTATCAAGTCTGGGATGCATTGCTTTAAGCTAGCCAGCCAGCCATCTCCAACAAGCCGATTAGCTCACTATTGTTAAAACAACACCACATATTGCCTCTTTAAAGAGCCACACAGCTGATGCCCACTATTGGCATCAGGAGTGCAGACACAAGACCCAAGACAAAACATCATTGGCACAGGGCATCAGCTGTTAGCCAGTAGGGACTTAACCATCCATCAAACAGCAGGCACCTCTGAGGAGTGATCAACAGATACAGGGTTTTCAATGGCAGGAGCCAATTAGTGAAAATACACAGTTGTGTTACTTTCCACAACCATCCTAAAAAATGATTTAAAAAATGTTTAACGATATACCAAAATGCACTACTGAAAAAGATACATTTGAATTGTTAAGCTCTGTAAAAATGACTCCCTGTTTTAAGCTTCACAAACCTTTACTCTAGAACAGTCATTCTCAACCTGTTTCAAGAAAAACAAATAAAACTAGGCACCCTGTAGGCTTCTGTCTGACACCTTTGTTACCCCAGTCCTATCACCTCAGCACACAAACTGAAACCCAACAGAAAACAAATTAAGACTAAGCTGCTATGAAGCCCACATTGTGGCTCTGTCTGTTTTGACTGATTCATTTTGATTTTGTCAATCAATCAACTCTTCATTTTCCATCTTGATGAAATTGCTAATGAACAGGCTTTGTGGTCTACATGGGCTGGTGGAATTGTGTCATATATAGGCTAACCATCAAAACTCATTTGTGGTCTAGGTTATGTGGCACACTAATAATAGCTTAATAAAAAATAAGAGCCAGTACATGTAGTGCTCTTTGTGATAATGGTACACTCTGCACATTCATCCATTACATCCATAAAGATAATTTGCTTGTAGAATTATGAAATTGACACGGGGCGACAGCTGCCACTGAACCTCAGCAGCCACACTGACAAATCTGCCTGTCTGCAGACCTTTAATGGTTCATCAGCCTTGTGAGCACTTCAGGCGACCGATGCGATCAAGGAAATTATGGCATCAATCTGTATGATAAATCAGCAGTACTAACATAATTACAGCTTATTTTCTTGAGATGGACGATCTAACCACAGGATGCACCCTCTTCCCCACTCAGACACACACACACACTCTTTCACTTTATCATTTGTCGCCTGTATTGTTTGTCTCCTGTCTCCTATTGTTCCTGTACACTGTGGAAATCAGCAGTAGGTGCCAAACTCTGTGTGTGTGCATGTGTTTGCATGTTTGTGTGTATGTATCAGGGGTGGAAAGTAACGAATTACATTAAGTCACGTTACTGTAATTGAGTAGTTTTTATGAGTACTTTGTAATTTTTTAAATAGTTTTTCAAATGGGTAATTTTACTTTTACTCAAGTACATTTTAAGCCAAATATTTTACTTCCTTACATTTGAAGCCTCCCACGTTACTGAGTAAAATAATATTGATATATAATAATATTGATAATATCGAAAAAATTAAATGCGGGCAAAAATGTTCCGGAACTGAAATGAAATTGCAATGGGTTTGCGCACGAAAATTCCATTGTTTCACAAAATCTGGATAAAGGCATTGGAACAAGATGGCTAGTGCGGAGCCAGATATGGAGATCATGGAGGATGAAAGACCAGAAGAAGATGCATTAAATTCTGGAGAGGAAAGCCATAGTAACCCTTGGCCAAACCTCGATGACCTATTCGCGTTTAAACACAAAAAAGGCAACAACATAATCATGCAATGTAAAATGTGTGCCGAACCGATCTTTCCCCGTACAATACCTCAACATCGAATCTACATGTGGTGGTAAGTAGGCTACAAATATAGGCCTATATGTTTTGCCTGTTATACCCGAACGGTATATTTATTGTTGTTTGGTTAACACCTTACGCTGTTAAGCACAATCTGTCTTCATGATATCAATTCTTTTCCATCCTGATCACTAACGTTTCAAGTGAAGTAGCCGAAGGTAGGGGAAATTAATCACCTCACGTTGAAAATCGGCTTTAGAAGTAGTCAGTTGTCAGAAAAAATAAGAATGCAGGACTTTAGTTTTGTGATTTGTGTCTTAATAATCTTCATTTATGTTGGCTATAGGATAACTTGTGCTGGATTTGTTTTATGACTTTGGTTTATGAAATGAAGTAATTTTTTACTTTTACTTGAGTACATTTTCAGATGGGTACTTTTACTTGAGTAGGATTTAAGCAAAGTAAAGATACTTTTACTTAATTAAAATGTTTCAATACTTTTTCCACCACTGGTATGTATGTGTGTACCTGTCTGTCTATTTGCATCCGTGCCTGTGTGTGTTTGATTTTGTATGTGTTGGGGAGTATGTGTGTGTGTGTTTGTGTTACTGTAAGATTCAGAGGAAGGAAAAACTGATGTGGTTCCTGTTCTGGGTGATTTGTGTCACCTGTTTTCAGTCAGCCATATGGGAACAGCTGTGTCTGTGTGTGTGTGTGGCCAAACCACCCTTGGCCAAACCTTGATGACCTATTCGCGTTTAAACACAAAAAGGCAACAACATAATCATGCAATGTAAAATGTGTGCCGAACCAATCTTTCCGCGTACAATACCTCAACATCAAATCTACGAAAAGATTCGATGTTGATGTCTATTTTGCATCTCTGTCATGCCAGGCTGGTGACTATGTGTTTCACCAATCAGCTCTCCCTCAGCTTGCTTCTCCTCATCTGTGTGTGTTCTGTGTCTGTCGAGTGAGTCCCCTTGGCACAGGCGCAGATCTGGGCCATCCGGCCCCCCTCGCACACACCAGGGACCGTTTAACCCAGATGATGACAGCAGTGCCGGAACTCACGCGATCACAGCAGACTCGTTTCCCCATGCCCGGCTGCCCTCAAAAAGACAGTATATACTGGATGCAACGGGTGCACTGATTTAAGGGCTAGCTATGTACTAGCGTGACCATGCCCTCCTAGCACTTCCACTTGGTTTTTATCTCCTTGTAGTGCTAGAATGGTTTTGATCCCATTGAGCTCATTGTCATAGGAGGCATTTTAACCTGTCCAATCAGCGAGCAGAGGGAGGCGTTGTGAATGCAGAGCTAGAATGCTATCAGTCAAGTCAAGCTATCAGTCAGTTCATACTGAAAATTATGAGTCTAAAAATGTAATTGTACCGTGATGTAACAGCAGAATGCATTTGCTGTTGACGGTAACGGCAGCTGGCGGTGAGTGTCCTGTAGAGAAACATGTATTTGCCATGTTAGAATATAGTGAGTCTGTAAAATAGTAAACCTATTGTACGTTAATGGATGTGACTCTGTGCCCACCCCCACCTCCCGTTCTTTCCCTCCTGCAGGACTCGGATTTTGTGTGTTTGGAGTTTGATGAGGCAAAGGTGAACCAGGTGCTGAAGAAGATGGCTGAGATCCAGGAGAGCATAGACACACTTGTGCACAAAAGCTAGTGTGTGTCTGTGTGTGTGCATGTTATAACTGTCTGCTATGCCAATGCTGTTCTGAATATGCATTTTTGCTTATCTAGAGTGTGTGCCTGTGAACATGTGGATTGTATAGAGAAGTATGTGTGTGTGTCTTCAATAGTGTCTTGCACGCAGCATTTAGGACCCTCTTAAAACTTGCTACAGTTTTGTTTTCCTTTTTGTTCGTTTTTTCACTCAGTGCATAAACAATCTTAACCAAATCACCATGGCGATTTGTTGTTTTTCCGCCCCAAGTTGATAAGGTCTTGTTTGTCTCCTACTGATGCCCCTGTAAGTGAATTACTTCACAGTCGACTCTGACTCATCCTCTGGTTTAAGAGCGCTAATCAGCTTAGTCTCCTCGTTATTGCTTTATTTTCCCCCAGTCATCATTTGGTGGGCGTCTTCCACCAGGACAGGAGTTTCCCGTTGGTCTCACTGGCTGCACAAGCCCTTCGCTGGCTCACTGTATTTTCTTTCTCTTTTTCTATTGAACACACATACTCTCATTCACACACACACACACACACATGCACTCTCACATTCACATACACACAAACTCACTCTCTCTCACTTATTGACTCACACACACACACAGGTTCGTATGCAAACCCACAGACACACTCCACACTCACATCAGATGAATACTTTAATACCTGAAGATATTACTATACATAGATGCAGAAAGACACTGAAGTCAATACTAAAACTTGTGGAGATAAATTAATACACAACACACACACAACTGTAAGATGTGTTCTACACATCACACAGTGTTCCACTGTGCCATATCACTTAAACACACACACGCACACATTCTCAGGCGACAAGTGCCCGGGCCTTGATAAGCTAACCTAAAAGTGCTGGATCATGGTTTGGTTTACCAGAGAAGTTTTGTGCAAAACTTCAACAAAGAGAGCGGTGGTAAAGGTCATTCAAACAATAAACATTAATAAATATTATCAAGAAAACAAAAACTAATTTTACAAAAGCAGCTTTTATTCCTCATGAAGCCCCCTGACACAGTGTACTGAGAAACATACTTTTAATGGGCTAGACACTTGTCACCTCTACCAGCTCTTATTCCTGTTGTTGCAATCATAGCACCAATTCTTACTTTATGATCTTACTGATAGTTGGGACAAGAAAGAAAGCCTAAGCAACAGCGTGTGGGTGTGTCCTAAGTCAGCCATGACAAAGACGCGGTATAAAGTAGAGCAACCAGTTCTCACAGAGTAATGGCAGTAGGATAATAATGTTTGAGTTTGGGAGTTTTGCAAATGATTGGTAGAGGACGGGTGTGATGTGGTAATGTTGCCTCACCCACTGTCGTTTGTTGTGGATACACGGACACGCCTAGGCAGAGGAGCCGAGGAAGAATTCTTGGATCTTAATGGTCTTCTGTACCCTTGCAAAACAGTGCTAGGCTGCATCTGTTGACCACTTTCTCTTAAACTTGTCTGTAACGTCTCCAGATATGTCAGAACAGCTTAACTGAATCTCTAAAGGAACAAACACGTCCTCTTTTCTTGAGGAAAATTAGGTTTTATGCAATCTACCCCAGATATAAAAGAATATCCCTCTCTTTCCTGTTTGTGGAAAAAAACACCCATGGCCGCATCGTACTTAGCATAATTATGCGTAGCATAATTCATTGTAAGAGCCTATTAACAGTATGATATAGCTATTTAAGTTTAATTCACAGGGAGAGCTAGCAGTATCTCTGTATCTTTTTACTTAGCTCACAGGAAGATTAAAAATAAGATAAACTGAAAGACCGTATTTTGAGGTGCAGATTAAGGTAGTTTATGGTAAGTTGAAGGTATATGTATCTTTACATTCTGCTGAAAGGATTTAGTAAACAGCGTTTTAAATCTGATCGCTCTATCTCGCTACACCGTGTCTGTCATTCTGTCCTGTTGCTTGCATTCCTTACATTCTTCACTGATATAATGCTACATGCCAGGGTGAGCCGATAATCACGGAAGCTATATTTGAAGTTGCAGTACAAGGGTGTGTGTGTGTTTGCGTGTGTATATCTAAACATTGAAATTGTATAGCGGAAACGGGCAAAATAATTTTAGTGAACTGGCGTGTACAGTGCAGCTTTTTCGAGATGGGTGGTCGTACGGTGCCATCGCAGTAGTAGCTAACCTAAGTTCTTCGGAAGCCAAATTTGTGCACCTCTTACCATTACCATGAAGCGGAATTCACTAAGCTTTGGGTTAATCGCTCATTAATAGGGAATGTGAGCAGAGTGTAGCCAGGTGACTTTTTTTCTAACTTCCAGTGATAATGGATGCTTTGTGTTGGTGCGCCGGACATACCTGAAATTTGAGTAGTGGATACTTGAGACTGATGCAGTCACACACACACACACACACACAAAGTTGTATGGAACGCAAACAAACAAACCAGGTGGCTAGCATGCAAAAAGGTGTGGACATGTTCTGTCCGGGCACTGATCTGTGAAAAAGTCGGGGGGTTGTGCTCATGGTAGGCTACCGGCAATGCATGCATTCAAAGATCAATTACAAAAGATATGAAGATATGCCACCCCATGTTCACTAACAAAGGGTTGTGTGGAGGTGACCAGTACCTGATAATGGAGACATAAGGCTATCAGTACCTCTGAGCCCATAGGTGTTGGGGTGTAATACAACCCCTCAAACACTTAGTCTGTAGCCAAACCTTTGGATAAAGGCAGGGTGACATAATCTAGAACTGAACGGAAGGAGTGACAACCTGAACAGGTCAAAGAAAGTGTTGCTGACTGCTAACTTCTCTGCACTAAAAATAGTTCCCTAATGGGGGGAGGCGTTTTAGTGTTGTACCAGGACTGTCCGGGCATTGAACTAAAACGTGTATCACATTGTATTTTACACTGTACCTTTAAATAGCATGCACTGACGAAAAATTAATTCCTAATTTTCGGCGACTGCCTTTTATCATTAAATCATCAAATGGTGTTTACCCTGATGTTGTTATGGCACACGACAGATGGCCATAACAACATTAGGGAACTGTCATACTGTTGACTAAAGCATCACAAAGGTTTAGTTAAAGGGAAAGCTGTATAACGGCATAATTGTGTATACGTGGAGCATTCATCAAGAGTTCAGTCTATTGAAATCAAGACCATTAGAGGGCGGCGGTCATTAGTGTGTGTGTGTGTGTGTGTGTGTGTGTGTGTGTGTGTGTGTGTGATGGTCCCTCCTGCGAAGGGTGTCTGCAGCTTATCCCCCACCTGATCCCCAGTGTTTTGTTCCCGCTACACAATGGGACACCGCCTTCACGCACACACCCTATCAGCATGACCTAATCAGCATAAAGTTACATTAATTCAAGCACACGCAAACCCATCCAGACACTGATACATAAACACCAAACTACCATGGTTTACAGTCACAACGTCGTTGCTTAAGACCAAAAATTAGTAAGCGCAACTCTCCATCTCATTGCACCAAATTGGTCTATTATCTTGGTGACTCAAAGGTCAGGTTCCTATAATCTGGTCAAATGTGCACCAGCTACATTGAAATATTGTAGCTAAACCAATAATTTAAGGCAGCACAAGGACTATATCAGTTTTAGGTTTAAATATTATATTAGCAATTCAGACAATGTTAGATGTCTATGTTCATCTACAATATGTAATAGACCTGCTTACACTGTAAACATAACATCCACTTGTCAAAACTTGTCAGTACTAGTTATTTGAAAGCATTTATCAAAACAGAAGTTTAGAAGAACAACAATTCTGTTTCAAGCACATACCACTAGTCCCAATAGGCCTGCAAACTGCAAACATCGCCCCGAAGCATGAAACCTAATTGTCAAGTGTGATCAAATGCTGATATCTGAAGCAGAGCGATGATCAGCTTGCCCCCCGGACGCTTTTAATAACGTTAAGAAAATTGCTGTCATCCCAGTTTTTTTCCCTCGATGTGGCGCGCGCGCACACACACACACAGACACACACACACAGACACTCCAGCGGACGCACATGCTGGAATGGGAGGGGCAGCTATCGACACAAGTGAAACATATGGCTAGCGCTGGGCGGATTGCGCGAACTGCAGACAGGAAACGCAACCCACACACTTCACGTTTACTTGGTTGGTGGGTAAGACCTTTCCACTTTACCAAGGTGACGAAAGGGGACGCGGCGCCGAGAAGTTGGGGCACTGAAAGGTAGATACGGTGTATCTAAGGAGCTAAATGTACTTCGTCGCCAAAAAGTATAAAGGTAAGAACTACAACGGAAGAGGTCTAAGTTTTGTGAACATTTTCAACCCTTGTTCTAGTATACAGCCTTCAGCTGACTGTGCATTAGTGGCGAGCTTTTCTTTTTTTCTCTTTCCTTGAAACGAATCAGAGAAGCTGACAAGACTGTCGGGGCAATGTTGGGTTGGCAGATGTGTTCTTAAAAGCTGATTTAAAACAGTTTGATTACGCAGGCGGAGGTCCTCTCACACATATTCGCCGGTCTTTCTCTTACATTGGATATACAGAGTAGCAGACATAATAGTTAATATATTGCAGGCGTACGCCTGTTTCCTAGATGTATGCTGTGTTCCCACTACCATTGTCTCATACATTGATTGGTAGTTTGTGCCAGCTTGCGTGTAGACAGAAGGTGCTCAAATCCGCTTGTTCGATCTTAGGAACATTCGGTGTACTTGTCTTGTTATCAAAACTGTTGACGTGTCCTTTGACTTGTCTGCTACACTTCCACTTCACTGCTTAAACTGCTGATCCAAATAGTTACATTAAAGAGTCTGTTTTCTGGTTATATTTACATAACCTTTCCATATCAAACAATTTTGCCGAAGTTTCTAGGTCATAGGATGGTAGCATTTGCTTGTCACGCTAATTAATCAGACGAGAGTGTGTCAAGAACAAGAATAGGCGTTGAGTAGATAAGTTATCAGGTAAATGTATTAGTGTTGCTAAAACTGTTTTGTGAGGGTCGACTGGAAAGTCTTCACACTGTGATAGGAATTTCTGCACGTGTTCTTCTCTGGTCTATGTCGCAGAGACTGACTTGTTGATTTGTGCTATTAGCTAATGGTATAGTCTTGGTTGAAGTCTCCTTGCCAAGGTCGTATGAAGACAAGAACCAAATGTTTTTTTGTTTGTTTGTTTGTTTTTTCTGTGGCCAAGGGAATGTATTTTCCTTGATCCTTGACCCAGACCCAGACTGGGCCTCCTCTTTGACTTTAATGTTTAGATGTCAGTCATTTTACATTTCGAAATGAAGAATTCCCTGCCAGATAAATCTCAAAATCATATTCATATTCATGGTCATATTCAGTTGTACTATAACATAGCTTGTATAACCACTATTTGTTAAGAAGTTGTCGGCTGCCTCTATTGCAGCCCATGATGCCCCTGTCATCACTTTGGATTTCAGCCAGTCTATTTAGGTCTGTTGTAGCAGCGTGCCAGACAGGGAGTGGAGGATCCTCTCCTGTTACACCACGGCACACGCCACACACACCAGCCGGCCCTATCTGTCGCAAGGCTGGAGGAATGTCTCATGGCCAGGCTGCCCAAGCAGGCTGATGTAGAGATTCCCCACTTCTGCCAGCTGGCAATACATAATTAGTTTTTCATATTTTTAAACCCTCACTTAGTACTCAGATGTCCAGTAATGAGATAGCGAAATGAGTACGTGCTAGTTGTTTATTCTTTATTTGGTTCCCCAAAGAGGTCATGAGTCTCCCTGAGGGTTAGGATAAAAAAGAAACCTGAAATAGGAACAGTAAGCTGCTTTTCTTTCTAGGGCTGTGTTGAAATGTTCATTTGGGTACTCAAATAAAAGTTGAAAGGGTCCCTACACTAAAGTTTCTCTGATTCGAGGGTACGGACAAGCACAGATCAACTGTTCAAATTACACAAAAAACAGAATTACATAAATTTTGGTTTTAATCAGTTTTTGCTGTAGTGTATTCAGATCATTTTTATGGGTGTCTAATGGGTGCAGACTTATGCAAAATCTACACCTGACTTTTGTACAACTTGAAAACCACCGTCTATGGTCTGCAATTGCCACTGACAATATATAATACTAAGTCATGTAATTTTGTAAATATTGTGCAGTAGGCTTAATAATAAGTCATGACGGATTCACAAAAATGTCTGGGGATCTGTTATTTGCCCAGTTAAAATATCATATAGATGATGGATAAATAGCATGCAGATTATTGCCACAGGATGGGATAGGTCTGGGTCTTGATGAAACCGCTTTTATTAATGTGTTTACGATGCTGCATACTCAAGGTTCATAGAAAGTGTCACCATTTTTTATGCAGTGAGGATTTTAAGTTTGTCATAAATGTAAAAGCACAACACAAAAGTGTTCTCAAATTCAGTTGAATTATTACTTTAAACCCACCAACTAATTGATTTCAACAAACACTTTCTATTATGCGTATTACGTACAGCCCAGACATTAGACTGTCGTGTTAACAATTTAAGACCTGGCGGAGCTGTGTAGATTGTTTTGCAACAGTAGTGGCTTGAGCTCAGTCAAGGCCTTTACATGAAAGAATGAAAAACTCCACGCTTACACTACATCAGAGGTTGTATTTACCTGTCACCACCATACATGGATGGAATTTATTTTGCAAGAGCTGCCCACCCCTCCAAGGATGAACTGATGTACCCTCTACTGTAATGCCCCTTGGAGGCCAAAGTCTGTCTTGGTCATGTAGAGTGGAAAGGTTGTGTATTGCGCCATTGTGCTCTCTGTCTCTCTATCTCTTTCAAATTCAAAGAAGCTTTATTACAGGTGAATGAGGTAGGGTCGCCAAATTGTACGTCATTACAAATAGATACAGTATGCGTTTTAGTATCCGTTACAGTATCTTCTGTTCACATTGTTTGCTGGCCACAGCAGAAGTTGACAGTTGGAGGTCTAATCACTTTCTTTTTTTTCTTCTTCTTTCATGCGCATTTTTCCTGGGAGAAGGTTGAACGGTGTGTTGTCAAAATATAACGATACACTGACTCAATAAGTGCTTAAAATGAGATGTCACAGATATTCATTTGCAACAGCAACAGTATCAGTTAACATCAGTGTTGTCTTCACCTCCTCCTCTTCCTCCTCCTCATTCTTCATTCCCACATACAGTTACACATGGCACCGCTACAGTCAGGCATCCAGTCATGTATACAGAAACCCCATGTCACTAATAGCGGAACATTCAACATGTAGGCTAGGTGATAGTTCATACGTGCAGCACTGAGCACTAAGGAGCAGGTGGTTTGCACATTATGGCTCATGTGAGTGTATGTGTCGAAGGTGTAGGGGGTGGGATATGGCTTTGTGGTTGTATGTTTGTGTCTGTGATCATGTTACAACTACTTTTTCTAAAGAAAGCAGGTCATACCCGCCATGTCTGCAGAAGCAAGTCATATTTATTGGAAACGACATACTATAAACAACCATGGTTATACCATAAACAGTAACACAGATGCCCTCATTCATTGCATAACATATAAAGCCCAACCCCATGCTGGATACTAGCAGTGGTGATTGGTTCCTGGGTGGTACTTTGGTGGTTCAGATAAGGGCTATAGTGATCTCGTAACCAGACAGACTTGCAAATTCCAAATTTGCTAGGAGTGCATCTAGGAGTGGGTTAGCCAGGCCACTTGCTTTAAGAGTCTGGGCACTCTCAATAGGCATACATTTACTTTGTTTAACTTTGTTTACTTGATTTTAAAAAATCTACTTGAAGCAAACCAAAGCCTTTGGTTTATCCTGACTAGTGTTGTGACAAAATACAGTATTGAGTGGAAGTACTAGGCAGAGCTAATCTGGGTAAATTGGTTTACTTTTTCTTACTTCATACCATGCCTTATACCTTTCCTGTCACACATAAGATTTATACATGACTGGTTTCCTCTTTTTCCTCCACCAGGTGTTCTCTCCCACCTGAAGTCTGACTGATGTCAGTCCTTGGGCTTCCCTTGATATGACCAGACCCATTCAACCCCAAACCTGGAGGGCATGTGGGCCTGAGGGACGAAAAGGAGTGGCCTCTCTCAGCTGAACCTTGGACTTTGCTTTTGACTTTGTGTGTTCTACTCTCCCAGGTAAAGACAAAAGGGCACAGTTGTTGTTTTTGTATCCAGCCTCTTTTAAAAGGATCCCTATTAAGACATGTTAGCCTTATTCTCAATTAATCTTGGCATCAGCTACATAAATTTACAAGCTCTGCAAATTAGTATTTTCTAAACACTCAGATGTTTAGAACTTGTCCTCTTATGGTACGACTGCTAAATCTATGGTATTTTTGTCAATCTGTATAACACATCATATGGGCACACAATTTGCTGCACATTTGTAGCATGCATACAGCATGTCAAATCTTTGCAGATTATTGTTCTTATGCATCTCTGAAACAGAGGCTGTGTGTCCATGATGTGATTGAAGCATGCAGTTAGCAAGCTTTGTTAGCAAGGACTGTTGGTGGTCGACTACTCTCACAGACTCACATTTCCTGTGGCTGAATTTTCATGAGTGCACTCACTGTAAAGGACACAAAGGCAAACCCAGATAGTGGGGTTCCTTTTCCTGTCAGTAATTTTGTATCAAATCATGAGGCAGAACTTAACTTCTCTTTGCTATCCACATGGGTCATAGAAATACTCATTGTTCAGTGACTGCCTATTTATGCATCATGTATATAGCTTGTGTGTGTGCATGCGAGTGTGTGTATACGAGTGAGTATGCAAAGAGAAAGAGGGAGACATAGATTAAGAGAGTGATTAAGAAAGAAAGAGTGATTAAGATTAAGATTAAGTGTGAAAAGATGGAAGAAAGCAAGCATTTTTGTTTATGTGTCTGCATGTAAGTTTATGCATGATGGTCAGAAAGAGAAGAGAACCAGGCAGATAAAACTTATTTTTCTTAATTTCAAAGCCTCCATTGAGGCTGCAGGAGTAGAGCAGAGAGAGCGTCACAGGCACACACCATATTGCGGGCGGCTCTGGCCAGTGGAAACAGTGACTGTGCAGTCTGCTAATTAGGGTCACGAGGACGGAGGAATGAGAGACTCATGATGCCCTGTCTAGCCTCAGCAAAAAAAGAAAGAAAAACAGAAAGCTATAGAGGATAGGGGAAAGAAAGAACAGAAGAATGAAAGAAAGGTTGAATGAAAGAAAAGAAACCCATAGATAGATAGATAGATAGATAGATAGATAGATAGATAGATAGACTGAAAGAAGGGAGGGAGCGAAGAGAAGAATGTGTGATAAAAAGGGCTGTCGGAACAAGCTTGTGGGAAGTATGTTATTGTGTGCTGAAGATTAGCGTAGTGGGGGAGAGTTGTGCAATGCAGGCTTCTTAGAGGGGTCAGTTCTCTCCATGGCTTAGAGGTCCTTAGAGTATGTTTTTTGTCTGTTGTCTGTCTAGTTTAGTGGTTGCACTGGTTACTGTCTCTGCTTGCAGGGCCCTTTTTAACAGATGTGTTTTCAGATTCAGCTTTCCTTAATTTCAGTGTAGTTATTCAAGAAAATGTTTTGCTCTGTTGGACTGTATGGCTTTATTTTTGCCAATGTAGTGTTTATTCACATCCATGAAAAATAGTCTTGTCACTGCACCTTTTTTGTGCTCAGGCTGGAAACTCCCCTCACATACATATGTAAGAAAAGCCTTCTTAGCACAATATGCCAACAGTTGTGCCACAAGACAGTGGCAGACAGACTGACAGATTCCTCTTATGAGTGGCCTGTAACAAAACAGAGAAGCAACCTTGATTGATTGTTGCATTCATACAAAAGGATTGTAAGATGCAGGTGTTATTATTTGGAACTCATTTTCGTCTCATTTTCACAGGTCCAAATCAAAGTGTGGAGATGGCCACCAGCCAGTTGAAAACCAGGCTTCTGGGCCTGATGATGTTTAATGTTCTCCTCTTCATTCTGTTCGACATAACACTCAAGTACAGCCAAGGAAAGGATCCCAACGGGAATGTCCGAATCCCGTCTAAGCGGTTCTGGAAGAAGCTGGTGGTCAGTGAGGCCCTCTGGAACCGTCGGCAGCAGCGACTCGACCACATTCACAACCCGCTCTTCATGTTGGCCATTTCTGCGGGCAATGACACCGTCATCGAAGCCGCCAAGATCCCAACGGGGATACTCGACTGGATAAATGACACGAGTCCCGCAGATCCCTGTACGCCAGACTACAGCGTGGCGTTGAAGATTAGGGACTACCACCAGCTGCCCCAGCGCTTCAAGGACTTCTTGCTCTACATGAGGTGCCGATCCTACCCCATGATGCAGAACATTTTAGACCTCTGCCGGGATCCCCCATTTCTACTCCTGGCGGTGAAGTCTCTGGCACCGCACTTCGACCGGAGGCAGGCGATCCGTGAGTCCTGGGGCAAAGCGGGCATGGTTGCCGGCCGCAAGGTGGTCACCGTGTTCCTCCTGGGCAACGCCACATCGACAGACCACTTCCCGGACCTGTCGGGAATGGTGCATCATGAGGCCATGCTCCACGGCGACATTCTTCAATGGGACTTCCGTGACACTTTCTTCAATCTCACTGTTAAGGAGTTGCTCTTCCTAAAGTGGTTTCACACGAGCTGTCCTGATGCTCGCTACATCTTCAAGGGTGACGACGACGTCTTCGTCAACACCCACCGCATCGTGAACTATCTGGCCAGCCTCCAGCAATCCAAGTCCCGTGACCTCTTTGTTGGCGACGTGATCACCGGCGCCGGTCCACATCGCAACAAGAAGCTCAAGTACTACATCCCCGAAAGCATCTTCCAGGGCGGCTACCCACCATACGCCGGTGGAGGGGGCTACCTTTACTCGGGCGAGGTGGCCCACCGCCTTTACAACGCTTCGCAGCAAGTCATCCTGTATCCCATTGATGACGTCTACACGGGCATATGTCTCCAGAAGCTCGGCCTCGTGCCTGAGAAGCACAAGGAATTCAGGACATTCAACATCGAGGAGAAGTATCGGGACAACGCCTGTGTTTACGATGGCCTCATGCTTGTTCACAGTCGGACTCCGCAGGAAGTCATTCAAATCTGGTCCTGGTTACAGGACCCCAGCCTCAACTGTCAGGCTGTGACTAAGCACACTAGATAAGACTTTTTATTTTAGCTGTTTGGATGAGACTTTCACACAACACTTTTTTTCAGTCAAACAGTCAAACTGAGTTAAGTTTGCTGGCTGAACAAAGGTGACTTTTGTTCTAGTTAAAACTCTTAAGACTGTCAAATCCTGTTGATATTTATAACTGTGAGCACTTCAAAGGAAACGCTTTGTTATGCTTGTGAACTAGAGTGCATAGGCCAACACCACAAGCCTTAGAACAAGCTGTGCGACTCTTTGGTTGGGTATTTATTTTTATCAAACCTATTACTATCATTTTTTCTATTTTTCTTGTCTTTTGTGATTGTCAAGTGTAGCATTTTGCCTAGTATATAGCGCCCTCCACAGTCATTGGCACCACTGATAAAGTTGGCTAAAAATGCATGTAATGTGATGTCATTGTCCTTAATCACATAATGAAAACACTGAGAAAAAGTACAACCTTGATGAGCAGCAAATTTGTTTTGACAAAGAACATATGTCCTCTCTGGTGCTTACTCCCCTGTGGCTCAGCCCATTGGTTTACTATACACTTCTGATTTAATGACCTGTTGGATGAGACAAGCATGACCCATTTTTTTCATGACATGAAGTCTATTACGCACTTAAAATCTTGCCATCTGACCATAAAATATGATTCTAGCATTAGCATTTCATAACGCAGTCATTTAAATTAGCGATTAAATGACAGGAAAGCCATTTTCCTGGTATGCATTTTGAATAGATCTAAGAACAAGAGGGGTCACTTGTGATTTCTTTTAAAGACTTGATCTTGATTCCAAGATGCTCCTTTTTTCTGGAAGTCTCCAACAGTGTTTTTTAGGGAACCTTTCTTAGTTTCTTAGTTATTCTTAGTTAATGTTTTAATTGCAAATGGGGCATTTTCAAGCAAGTACCATTTTTTTAAAACAATCATCTATCTTACAGAGGTGTGCACACTTTCTTCAATGCATTTAAAATTTATATTCTATTATCTTCTCCATGTTAAAAATGACTTTGTTTCATTTCAGTATCTATGTCTTAATGGAATAAAACTTGAATGTCCATAGACCCTTTGGTTAACTTTAAGTTGAATTTGGATTTAAATATTATTCAGTTAGATTATTATTTATCATATTTTGTAGTGGTGCCAATAATTGTGGCACGTGTTTTTGTTTTCTTTTCAATGCATTGTGTTTTCTTCAGATGAATGTTTCTCTTTAAGGAGGTATTTTTTCATCTTCATTGGGAGACACTTAAATATCAAACTTTTCCACTTTAAGGTTCTCTTGTCCAGGCGTGCCAATAGTTGTGGAGGACGCTGTAAGTGGACAGCTTCTGACACCTTGTTCTCTTTTTTGCCCGCATTGTTACCAGTATCCACGTAGACAAGACCTTAGTACAGTATTCATTTTGATATCACTCCACAATAATATTTAGTCATCTGTATTCTAAATTTTCACATCATATTCATCAAAAACAATTTTGTATTTGTAAACTCACACAAATATTGTCAGTACACTGGAATTTAAAAAAAAATTATTTATGATGCGTAATACAGGCTTAATTTATTGATGAGAACTTTAACATATATCAGCATAAGCAACTGTTGGGGTTTTCACAAGTGTGCAAACGCAAACACAAAGTGGGTACGCAAACAGAAGAAATGCTCCTTTGTAACAATTGAGCCATCAGGTGTTGTCTGCTTTTAAATAAATTCTATAGACTGCGGCTGGTATATGGTGACAGTGTTGCTATGGTATGGTATTGACAACCTGCTTAATGTTCATCTAAAAGGTTGTTGCTCTTGTGGTTGTGTTTGTTTTGAACATGTAAAAGAATTAAAGTCGTATTTTTGTAACAAAATAAAAACATTGTGTTGTTAATGTTTCAATTGTGTCTCAGAGATTGAGTGCATAGTGATCCTCCATTCTCACAACACAATGAAAGGGAGCATCCACTGCAGCAGTCCTAAAGAATTTCTACATAACATGCCTTTTGTAAACGTGTACTATATGTAAAACAGTAAAAGTACACAAATATAATGGGTAGATATGGAATGTAAAAGGAAGCCAAATTTTACCAGCCTGCATGCAGGTACTAGTAGCAGAGACACATGAAAAGTAAAGTGGTTTTATTATTGCCAACAGTTGTTACTAATTTGAAGTTAGTGTGCTATGACTGACTACATGTCATTGTGTATAGAAATCATATGCTTGTGTCCGGCAGAATTATTTGTTTTTGAGTCTATCTGTTTGGGTAGCGTTTGTGTGTACGGATGGAAGATGTTGCATTTCGAAATGCTGGTGTGTTTAGAAAATTTTAAATTCAAGTTAACCCTTGTTAGCGATTGAGGGCTGTGTATACCTGTGGGACTCTGAGAGAGTTTAGACACAACGCCATCTTTTGGTTGCAAGGGAAAATGCCTGTTTGATGGTTAGGGAAAATGCGTTTATGGCACTTCATTGGTAGGATTGATTGGCACGTGGTTTTAGCAACCCACCGGGAAGACGTAGAAGTTTCTCAAACAAAACAAAGAAATCTGCTTATAGAAAATCGTAGACGTCTGACTTTGAAGTAAAATAATAGACCAACATGCCACCATTCGTTTTGACAATAATACTTTTGTACGGACCGACGGTGATGTGCGATACCATGGTAAGTAGGCTACCAAAATGAAAATGTTTGCCTTGGTTTATAATACAGCGATGTCTTTCATTGGTTTTTGCCATTAACCTAATTAAAATGGTATGGGAATGTCTGTGCTTTGGACGAATGTAATATAAAACGTGGGGGGAAAAAAACGTTTTACTATCGGTTGTGTTTGCTTCACCCGTGTCTCCTAGATCAGCAGGAATAAAACGAGCTACAGGTCTTGGGGTAAGTTTTTTTCTTCACTTTTCTTTTTAAACATTGTAGGCTATCCTACAGTGAAACCATTCTGGATTTAATTGATTTAGGAGTGTAGGTAAATAAGCCAGTAATAGCCATGCTTGCTGAATGTTTCTGAGGGGTCTCATGAAAGTTTTGAGTTATTATTTCAAAAATGCTCCAGCTACTGGAAAACTGGATTCTCTTCTCTGAAAATCTCTTGATTAAATATAATATCTTGATTTTGAATAGTAGGCTAGGGAAGGCTGATGAATTAGCAGTAACGTTAACGTCAGCTTTTCTACTTTAAGTTAAGACTGTTCAGAATGTCAGATTTTGTGCTTGCTTGTTTTTAGGTGGATCTTCCAAAGACAGAAATGCATTCTTTGCCCTGCGAAGTTGTCACCAGATACTGCGTGGGGACAGCGGCGAGTTTTTCTCCCCGGACTACCTGTGTTCCAACCCACCCCTGTGGTGCAACTGGACCATCCAGGTTCCTGCTGGGAAACGTGTGCACCTGCAGCTGGAGGATCTCACACCGGTTGGTACCTGCCATCTGAAGACGGACCAGATCCACCTGGAGGAGCCGGCGGCTGGCGGAGGTCTTGGGCCGGCGTTGTCGGAGACCATCTCCACCGGCAACCACCGCATCCTGGAGAAGTGTTGGGGAAAAGAACAGTACACATCGCTCTCAGGCACCATGCATGTCATCCTTCTCATCCCTCGCAGACCGGACCCACCACTCAGGGGCTTCTTTGGACGCTTCAGGTCTCTTGGCTATGGACTCCATGGGGGAACTGATGAGCCCTCAAAGAACGACGCAAAACACACAAAGAACTTGTCAGACTCTGGGAGTGGTGAGAAGCAAGAACTGCTTGACGACACATATGGCAAACACAGTGAGACTGTGCCATCACCTCCTCTACCTGATCCAAGAAGCGGTTCAAAGGGGACATCCTCAGCTACTGTGAAGCCTAAGATTGGTTATTCTCCTGATCAGAATAAATCTCCTGACACCAAAATGGCGGGTGGCAGCCATGTTGTTTCCCCAGGCCCTACCTCCAGGTCCAATGAGATTTCCCCTGGGCCAGAGCATCTTGGTGGTGAAAGAGCAGAGAAGGGTGGCGTCACGTGGCGAATCTTCAAAACTCACTTTGAAGGAGATGCAGCAGGAGGAAGAGAAGGAGAGGCAGAGGAAGATCCTCGAGCTTCTGATGACCACTCTGTGATGGTGCCAGAGAGGAAGAAGAGAAAGAAGGCTGATCGTCCACATGCCGACCGCCCTGGCATAGCCACCTCATCACCTCTGACTGTCGCTAACTCTCCATTGTCTCCTCAACTAGTGTCAACGACAGTAAAGGCAACAAATACAACACCAAGACAATTTGATGCCTATATACCAACACCCAAGGTTGAACCAGCAAAGAAACTAATAACCGAGGCCAATTTCAAAGGCATGAAACTATTTGACATTATCTGTCTTGTATTTAATACATCAAATGTACACTACTAGTCTACACTTACTGCACTAGTAATACTTGTCTTCATTATAAATATAAAGATTTTTTTCAAGTTTTTTAGTAGAGCTACTAGAGGTACTTTATATTGCATTTATTATATTATATGAATATATGATATTTTACCCTGCTTTACAGTCAGTCTAATACCTGTCCTCCCATCTTACACAGAGAAAACATATTTACATCAAGCCTCAAGGAATAGAACCCACCATTCACACCTGCCTGGAGGTGAGATTCATGAATTCCTTCCAGAAAGTTCGTTAGAATTTTATTGTCTGTCTGAGTGACATTGAGTCATCTTGTCCTGAAATGGTTATTCACATTGCTGTAGGTTTCTGGATGTTTTGTTGTGAAATATTGGGTTTTATCACAGTACAAGAAAAGTAAAATAATTTCAACATATTTGACAAGCAGTGGGTAACTTTAGAAGCCATGTTAATAGAGTTTATTTTACACAATAGGATATACAGCATCAGTGGAAGACATGGAAGAAAAAAAAAACAGGCCGAGTAAAAGTAAAAGATTCTGTTCTTAGTTGGTCTGTGTCGGAGCATTTTGATGATGTCACTTCCTCAATAATGCCCCCCACTTTTGTTCCCAGAGTTTCTGTTTGAGGTGTCTGTGGAGGTGGTCTTCGCTCACCAGGCTGGGGAGAGTTGGGATCAGTGGATGACAACTCTGTTGACTTCTCTCAAGAACACAGTAGGTGATATGGATCAATTTTCTCTCTGGTCAGTGTCAGCATAGAAATAAATTGTAATGGCCATACAATTTAAATTAGTTTTAGTCAAAAAAAAAAAACTTTGCCTTTTTTCCCTCCCATGGTATCAAAAATCTGTGTGGTTCTCACACATACTGATCTTCTATTTGTTTCATTTGCCTACCAATCAAAAATCTAATGTCACTCCTTACACAATGGCAGTGGGCTTAACGTATTTTGTTTCAAATTATGACACAACCCACTCTGTCTGTCTGTCTCTGTCTGCATGTGTGTCTGTCTGTGCCTGCCTACCTGTCTGTCTGTATGTATGTATGTATGTATGTGTCAGTCTGTATGTATGTCTGTATGTGTATCTGTTCGTCTGTCTGTCTTTCTGCACAGTATAGCTTCTGCTTCTTCTCTTTTTTTTCAGATGAAGGAGGAGTTATTGAGCAATGCTCCAAAAAGCATATCGTCCAAGAGAATTAAAAGGTGAGTTTCAGCTATCCGTCTGTAGCTTACTGAGGACTACTTTGTGCGTCACCAACAATATTTTGAGCTGTAGGTTAAGAGAAATGAAGTGAGGCCTACTTTGTGTAACACTTGAATCCAGTGATTGAAGACAAAGCAAGAGTCAATTCTCAGTCAGATGTTTCAAACTACTGAAGAAGTAAGTAATGGGGGCGATTAAACCAGGCTGAGTTGATTATTTCTCCTTTTTTACTTGATGCCAAGAAACAGAATGATGCCATGCTGTACATGACCTTTGTCTGTTTGTTTCCGTCTCTCTCTCTCTCTCTCTCTCTCTCTCCATCTGTCTCTCTCTCCGTCTCTCTCTCCATCTGTCTGTCTGTCTCTCTCTCTCTCTCTCTGTCTTGTCTGTCTGTCTCTCTCTCTCTCTCCCCATCTGTCTGTCTGTCTCTCTCTCTCTGTGTCTCTCTCTCTCTCTCTGCCCTAAAGGTTGAGCTCAGGAGTATTATTTCTCCTCTGGCTTTATGTTGGGGAGTGGCAGGAAGGGGCACTGACGCACAGGGTTCTCCATGCTGCAGCGCAAGGGCTCAGAGGGCGCAGTTTGCTCCACCCGGGGGGCGGCACAGAGGGGGTCATTGCCTACGCCAGTGTCACAGGTGAGAGCAGACATGGCTGGCCAGGGTCACTCCCTGCATGTGGAGTACGTGTGCACCATAGAATAACATATGGGACAGTAGTACTAGATAAATAACAGCAAAGCAAACAGACTGTGTGTGTGTGTGTGTGTGTGTGTGTAGACAATGTATATCCATTACACAGATTTTTTTTCTATCTCTACAGATATGTTGCCTAATGGTTTTGATATTGACATATATTTAATTCAGTGTATGTATACATACGTATGTATATTTGACTGTTCCCTACCAACCTACAAATATTTGTGTGGGGCATGTTGTGTGTACACACACACACATACACACACAATCTTCAGATGTGAATGAGTGCGGCACCCACCTGGCCCAGTGTGATACCAACGCCGAGTGTGTGAACCACTTTGGCACATACGCTTGCCGCTGCCTCCCAGGCTACATGGACAAGTCTCGTACCGGGCCCGGGGGCACAGTCTGCATCGACCCCACTGCCACTGGTAAGTGTGTGTGTGTGTGTGTGTGTGTGTGTGTGTGTGAGTGTCTGAGGTTCAACCCAGCCGCCAGTTTTCTCATTTCTCAGTAAGTGTCTCTCTATGTGTTTGTCTTTCCCTCCTTTCATTCCTCCTTCCTTCCCTCCTTCTCAGTTTTATCAGAGTGAGGGGAAAGATGTTTTTATCGCTTTGAGCATTTGTTATGTATGTCTTCACTTGAATTTATGCATCTGTGCATTACACTGACTCCATTATGCAAAGCAGTGGTCTCAAACTAATGTTGCACTTAACAGTAATTTCCAGTAGAGGGCGCCAAATAACATATTTCTGACATCAAGTGAAGGCTACTTTTGGGGGGTTATCCGTACAATAGAAATGCATGATTTCTTGTTTTAGCATAGCTTCTTTAGTTTTAGAATGTGATTCTATGGCACTCTGGGTTGTATTTAACTACCTCTGTTTTGTTCTAGTATTCCTCTATTCTACTATTCTTCTACTGCATGAGCTGTGCCACCTGTTGGGAATGTCTTGAAACCCTCTCTCTGTAATGTTGTTCAAGAAGATTGGAGGGAGGGGGGGGGGGCGGCGTGGTAGCACGCTATTTGGTGGCGATAACCTTGTCTAAGTTAATTGAGAGTATTAAAAAAAAAGTTTTTATATTATGTGTTTAGCTCCGCCGTCTCAAACATGCCCATGACTGGACAAGGATGGCCATACTCTCCTGACTCTGGCCAGCTCTGAGCCTGACCTTTGACCCCTTGTCTTGTGTCATTGTGATTTTTTTTGCGTGCACCTAAATTAATTATATTACATTACATTTAGCTGATGCTTTTATCCAAAGTGGCTTACAAAGAGAGGACAAACAATAGCATACAAAATGTACAGTGTTCGCAGGCAATTAATAGAATAGATAAGTACTAGTGCAAAAGGTTACATACACAAAGGTCTACTATACAGATACAGGGTAATATTGCACATTGGTTATACAAGTTATTGCACAGATTATCTTTGCTCAGTGTATATAATGCAGTAGAGGTTTTATCAGACTGGGACACATACAACCATATATACACTTGTGCAGTGCAAGAAAAAATCTCTGCATGGGGGTTATTTAGATGAGTAGGGGTTAGTTTTGTTGTGAGGGGAAGCTCTCTCGGCACTAAATTAAGTGCACCTAAATGGAAAAAGTCGTGTATACCAGTGAAACTGATGTGAAAGGTTGTTCTGACCTACTGTGAATAAACTCTCAATTGTAACTAAGTCATGTTCATGGACCCTCACACTCCCACCCATGCCTTGCATCAGGCTTTTACTCTTCATTCATCACTTACTCTGAGTAATGTAGCGTAGGGTAGATGTAGAGTTTCTGTGTCACCATGTACACGGAATACTCTTGAATACTTGGAATAAACTCTCAGTGGTCTAAATAGTCTTTAAATGTGATCTCCTGTTTGTGTGACAGCGTGTAGCTGGTCGTCCCCTGCCATCCTCCGAGGCATCTACTGCATCTGCTTCCTGCTCAGCTTCCTCATTGCCCTGCTGCTCCTCACGCTGGCCGCCATGTACCGACGCCGCCACCAGGGGGCCTTCCTGCTCCGCTGTCAGGGCCACAGCACCGTAAGCGGCCTGGCAACAGTTGCCGGCGGTGATGGTTCAGCAGACAGTAACAACAATAACGTCAGTGACCCCAGCAGCGGACCCGGTGGCAGGAGTGGATGCCTGAAGATGTCCGCTGTCCGTAACCGACCTTTACCCCCAGCACCACCCACACCCCCGACACGGTGCCCCAAGAGGGTCTCGGACAGCACGGGATCCCTGGAGCACCGCCGCTGAGTTTCGGGTCACTGTCTCCCTCAGACGGGGCCAGGAGCTTGGCATCGGGGTCCAGAGCGAATCAGTGAATTTGGGCATTCCTTCTTAAGATCAAATTGAACTGATCTGTATTACCATGATGTCACACAGATCAATCAGTAGCTGCTTGTGTGTGTTCATTTGAAATGTTTTGTTCCTCATAATTTTTGGTGTTTCTAATTGTCCACTATAAATTGGTGTTTTTGTACATATGGTGTATTTTGAGAAAAAAATGTAAAATAATTTGGACGAAGTTAGACAGTTTTTTTTTTTTCATTTTTAGTTTGGTTTATTTAGGTTGTTTTGAGCTTGAAAGGGCAGTCATTATGGTGTGATGGTCTGTCTTAATCAATTGTGGAGAAGGGAGTTCTCATTACAGATGACTAATAAATGTGTGTATCCATCCCGAGTCTTTTAGTTATTTTAAATCACAGTAGTGTGTGTGTGTGTGTGTGTGCACAGTTTAATAAAAAATGATATGGCATATGCAAAAATTGCAAACATTTAATGTTCTATGAATTAAATCAAACATTTTATTGGTCTTTGAAGAAATGCATTTTTTTTCTTTACTGGTAGATGCTGAGGTTGTAGTTATCTCTTTTGCACTACAGAAGTGCAACGTATGAGCAATATATGTGTCATATATGATGACAATGTATGTGTAATATAACATGATGATATGCCATGGGCGCCCAAAGCTTTATGGGTATGTGTGTGTGTGTGTGTGTGTATATATATGTGTGTCTGTAAAGTCTGTGTGAATATATACATCTCAAGGGTACGTAAGTGTACTTCTGTGTGTGTGTTTGTGCATCTGTATATGTGTATAAGTCTGTGTGAATATATACATCTCAAGTGTATGTAAGTGTACTTCTGCATATGTGTGTGTGTGTGTGTCTGTGCATCTGTATATGTGTGTCTGTAAGTCTGTGTGAAGATATACATTTCAAGTGTATGTAAGTGTACTTCTGCGTGTGTGTGTGTGTGTGTTGGTTTCTTTACTTGGTTTTGGTGTGTTTCTGCCTGGCTCTTACCGTGAGGCTTCATATTTCAGTTTGTTTGTTAAGCAGACTGTTATCCCCAGAAGCCAGCAGCATTGTGGGACTGTCATTTGCACTTGTACCGGGCGTCAGAGACCCCCACAGATTGAGGTGAAGGAGAAGCTGAAAGCATTTGCATAATGTCTGACCGTGAATGTGTTCACTTGACTGCTGTCAAGGGCTTTTTTCTTCTTCTATAACTGAAGGTATTCCCGATGAATGTGTGTGTGTGTGTGTGTCACTAAAGCAAGGGTTAATGCATCTCCATTTTCCTCACATCCACAAAATTAAATGGCACTTGATCCGGGTGCCACTGAAACAGACTCTCGAAGCTCTCTTTTTTTTTTTTCAGTGAAACACACACAGAGATTTTGCGAAGACACACACACAAAAAAAATGTGAAATGGCAAAGGACCTCCTTGGCCTCTTCCTTTTGTGAAAAAAATAAAATAAATAAAAATCAGAGTGAAATGGCGAAAGAAAAATGTATCAGAGAGAGAATGGGGCATTGTGTCAAAGAGAGATGATGAAATTCAATAGCCCTTTCCAGCTTATCCTCCAACTCAAACACAGCAATGTTAATCCCCCAGTTTCTGTGTGTGTGTGTGTGTGTGCGCGTGCATGTCTGTCCTAGTGAGTTAGTGTGTGTCTGTGCACGCACATGTCTTAGAGTGTGTGTGTGTGTGTGTGCACATACTGGCATCCCCCGCAGTCATGCCTGTATATGTCTTGTGTATCCGTGGCTGGAGACCTGGGCACTGCTTTGCCTCTGTGTGGGTTTGGGCCCTTCAGTGGATTGGCCTGGTGGTAAAGCCGTTTCAGATCCATGCGTGTGTGAATGTACAATATATACCCTCACGTGTTGAGTGTGTGTGTGTGTGTGTGCATGGTACATTTATGTGGATTTGTCTGTTTGTGTGTGTGTGTGTGTGTGAGATATATCCCATGGGCCTAGCTTCATTCATTCGTTCCTTCATCCATGCCTTTATCTGTATCCCTGTATGCTTATTGTATCCACAGACGAATGATGAAATGAGATGGTTGTATTAGTCAACATGTGTGTTTTGTTTTTTGTTTGTTTGTTTGTTTGTTTTCCACACTCCTCACATCTGCAGACATACAGTATATTTTCTATTTTCTACTCAGAAATTCTTCAATATCTATTTTTCAAAAAGTCAAAAGAGATAAAATATGCAGAAATCCATTTATTATTAGCACACATAATCGGTGTGTGTTTTAGGCAGGTTTGAAATGAGAAATCTTTAGCCTTTTAATGGGTATTATCATCAATTAAAATCACTATTGTATGGATTAACATGGAGGATTCTTCTCCAAGAAATACAAAGAGTTCAAATAGGGATTCAGTAAACGTCAAAAACCAACATAAACAAAGCAATGCATCCCAATTTCCAAAAAGGGTTTTTTTGTTGTTGTTTTTATGTAAATAAAAACAAGAATGTTATAATCTGCAAATCACATAAACTAAAATGTATTGGTAAAATGGAAATAGATTCAACATGCCCAACAATAAAAACAACAAAAAAGTGTCGTCTTCCTGAAAAATCGCATGAACAAAACTAGTAAAAGTACAGTGTATCCTTTGTTAAGTATATTGCCACAGAAATCAGTCCATAAAGTCACGACTGTGGTCATGTCTTGTTTTTTTGTATCCAAATGTCACTTATCCCTTCATGGTTCTCAACCTTCTACATGCAAAAAAACATGTATTTTAAATTTTGTATTTTTTGGTTGGATATCTACAGCTATTAAAACCCAAAACATTTTATCTCTATGTGTGCTTCTTGGGACTGAATCCTATTGCTGAGATGTTATCAGAGCCCTGTCTTACCATTTCATTTAGGTTTAGTTAAATAGTCATTAAATGTCCCACTTCTCCATGTCCCACTTCTACCCTCTGAGTGTGTTAGTCTGTTGAGTCCCCTATAGTGAGTATGCTTAAGTGCACGGCAACCCCTTGTTTAAAAGGAGTGCTTGTCTAAATAGATTAAAAGGACCATTGAGCTGTCTCCAAACCGTAGTCTAGCCACACAAGTGCACACACACACGCTCACACACACACAGATTCAGACACACGCGCACACACACAGAGTCAGACACAAACAGTGCTCACATCCAGATGGGAAACACACACGCATGGACACATGCATACACACACACACACATGGATTCAGTCACAAACCGTACTCACACACAGATCTGATATGCACTATCACACACACACACACACACACACAAACACACATTATCTCTTAAGTGCCATGGTCCTGTAGTGGTCCATGGTCCAGATGGCTTCCCCATACCATCAGAAGCATGGCATAACCCTCTACTCACAGTAGGCAGTGGTCTGTGTGTGTGTGTGTGTGTGTGTGTGTGTGCGCGTGTGTGTGTGTGCATGCGTGGTAGTTCAGTTATCTAGCACTGGATAGTAAAACAGGTTTGTGTGTGTGTGTAAGAGAGTTTCTGTCTTCTGTATTCTTCTCTACCAATCATTCCCTGTATACTCTAGCAATTATGGTGACAGGGTGGTCGCCATGCAGATCTACACACACACACAACACATACATACACACACACACATACACACTCCTGAGCCCAGACCGCAGTAATAGGCTTACAGAGTCTAATCCACAGCAGTGTGTGGCTGTCACACGGCCAGTCTGCTGACCTGACTTTATTCACTGCCCACTATATGTGCCCCCACACCACACACACACACACATACACTCACATACTCAAACGCAAAAAAACACACCTACACACATACACAAATGACAATGCGTACACACACGTACATGTACACGTACATGTAGACTTAAATGACCACACACACTCACACTTAGAGACATAAATGAAACCACACACACACACTTAGAGACCTAAATGACCTCAAACACACACACACACACACACTCAGAGACATAAATGACCACACACATACACAGACACTGAGAGACCAAAATGACCACACACACACACATGCTTAAAGACATAAATAACCACATACACACACACACTTGACCACACACATGAATGGGTGCCATGCCTGTCTGCAGAACCGCCACACCACACTGCTCAAGGTGGAGGTCAAGAAATGCAAGGGCAAAGGTGCACACACACACACACACACACACCTACATCTATCAGACCACACACTTTTACTCACAGAAAAAGAACACACACACACAATCACATAAATGGTCTTTTGTTAGCCCTAAACTCCATAAATGCAATCCTGTACATGTGCGCATTGATACACACTAATTATCACCCGGAGAAATGCTGTATTATGGCTGACAGGGTGTCCGTTATTCCCCGATAACGGGACACCTATGACGTAGATCTGGTAAAAAAGTTTAATCACCGTTCCATATCAGTGCTCTTTTAAATGGTAACTATAACAACCATAGTAAATGACTGTTGAACTTGCAGGCAACAATGGAATCAGCCGTTATCAGACAGTAACCAAAGAAAATAGTGCAGCAACCAAACAGGTTAGTTTCTTTTAAAACTGAACCACATATTTCTGTTATGTTTTAAATGCTTACTTATTGTCTATATGCATGAGTTGCAAGCGGATGATAAGCAGGATAGCGGCCTCCGAGGTGTACCGATATAAGGGAATAATGGACTTGGTGTAGGCAAACCTTGCCTCGTCCATTATTCCCCTATTTCAGGACAACTCGGTGGCAGTTATCCCTAACATATTCACCCCATATATTCATACTATGCAGGACAGTATGCCCTCTATGCAAGTGAGAAGAGTGCATGTGATAACATTAGCTGCCAATGTTTTGCATCAACAATGCAAATCCCTTTTAATTATTTCATTAGAAGTGACATTAAAGTGACAGTAAAGAATAAAATAAAATAAAAAAAAAAGATCTGCATGTTTGTATATGATGGAGCTGTCAACATGACCAATTATATTGACAGTGCAAGGTATTCTTGAGGGAGGGGCCTCTCTGTGTATGTGTATGTGTATGTGTGTGTGTGTGTGTGTGTGCGTGCTGTGCATGTGTGTGTGTGTGTGTGTGTGTGACAGAGAGAGAGAGATCAGCTCCAGATGTGATCTCAGTGTCCACTCCACAGCTTTCAGTCACACATACCGAGCCCTCAGCATGGGATACACACAGCAGGCCTGTAAACACACACACACACACACACACACCTGTACTCAGATACAGCAGTGCCCCCCCCAAACACACACACTCACACACACACACCTAAATGCAAGGCAGTAAACATGGACACAGCATGCACACACACACATATACAGAAGACACACATTATATGGAGGGTTCAATCTTATTGCTATCCTTGTCCCTTGTGTGTGTGTGTGTGTGTGTGTGTCTGTGTTTGCATTTGTGTGTATCAGGGTGTGTAGCTGTTTAGTTTGTTTACAGGGGGTTGGGGGTTGGACTTGCACTTACAGGTCTGACAAAGCCAGTGGTCTGTTCACCCTTTCTCTCACCCTGACCTGAAGGTCGGAGGAGGAGTAAGTAAGGCAGGGGAACACCGTACCGCTCTCAGCCCACTCACGGTGCGCAGCCAGTGGGCAAGAGGGTCAAGAGGCCTCCCCTTCACCCCATCCCCCTGCCGCTAAGCTCCAGCGTATAGCAGAGGCCTGCGGAGAGCTCACCTGCCGTGTGGCATCATTTGCCAGCATACCTGTGTGCCTGTTATGCCCACCCAAACATCCTCCACCCAGAGTGTGTCTATCTCAGCTCCCCCATCATCACCATCCTCCCTTCCTCCTTCCCTCCCTCCCTCCGTCCCTCTTCTCTTCTCCTTCTTTTTCCCTCCATTTCTGTGTTTTCTCCATTCCCCCATTTTCTCAGCTGTCAGCGTGGTCCTTCTCAGTGCTCCCCACCATCCTTCTGTGACCTCCTTGACCTTCTCCTCTTCCCCCTTTTTGCTCTCTATAGTGTGTCCCTTCCATTTGT
>JAIFZK010000168.1:405000-432500 GCA_027481765.1 Tenualosa thibaudeaui
TTCTCCCACTTCCTCATTAGTCCTGACAAGCTACTTGGTCATTATTACCACCATCAGAATTACCACCATCGTCATCGTAATTATGTTCGTAATCTTTTCCATCGCCATCACCACTTTTTTATCTTCTTCCTCATCCTCCTCATCTTCATCAATGTCCTCTTCACATCTTTCTCCTTACCACTTTCATCACCATCATCACCATCATCACCATCATCATCATCATCACCACTTTCATCATCATCATCATCATTGTCACCATCACCATCATCGTCGTCACCATCATCATCATCATCAACATCATCATAATCACCATCATCATCTTCATCATCATCTTCATTAACCCTATCTGTTCAGGTTGTGAAAAACACATTCTCTCTTTCTCTCTCTCTCTCTCTCTCTCTCACACACACACACTCTCTCTCTCTCTCTCTCACAGACAGATCATGATATCCACGGCTTTTGACTGTTCACATTCTTTTGTATCACTCAGGATGACAGCATAGAGGTGGAGTGGGGTGGGGTGAGGTGGGGAGTGGAGGGGGTTGGGGGGGTCAAAGCAAGGGGGGGGGGGAGAAAGAAAGAAACAAAACGCCTCTGTCTATATCTGTCTGGCAATTATTTTTGTTTTGTTTTGTTTTGGTCTCTCTCTCTCTCTCTCTCTCTCTCTCTCTCTCTCTAATCCCCATGTGGCCCCCTCGTCCGTCTGTTGGTCCTGTTGCTCCTGTTTGTTTAGCTTCATCACGGCGTGTCACGCCGCCGCCGAGCAAGAGCCAGCATTTAACAGGACGACGGAGAGAAGGAGGTGGAGGAGGAGGAGGATGGGATGGTGGGAAGGTGGCATGAGTGTGTGTGTGTGTGTGTGTGTGTGTGTGTGTGTGTGAGGAGGGGAGGGTGGGGGGGTTGAGTGCTGCTGCGGAGGCACGAACAGGAAACCAGTCCTCTGGGAAAAAGAAGGGATTATGAACGAATAGAGGAAAACAGAATAATCTCTGATTGCTCAGCCAACAATGAGGCGAGCCCGGGGAGGAAAATGAGACGAAGGGGGAGAGAGAGAGAGAGAAAAGAAAGTGAGCAAGAGAAAGAGAGAGAAAGAAAGAAAGAAAATACACCACAGCCACCATCAACACCAACAAAAACAACAACAACAATAGATGAGGCCAGAAATGGGTAAACAGCAAATAAGGAGTGGGATGAGGGGCGTGTGGGGGGTGAGGGGGTGAGGGGGGTTTGGGGGGCTTGCCTTGACGTGAGAAGTTTACTGGCAAGGACAGCAAAAGTGGCTTTTAATGTTGTGCACAGTTTAGTTGAGATGTGGAAGCATTTGCATATAAACAGGGACAAGCATATAGACTGATAAAAAATGAATGCTTTCTGCAGCATTGAAGAAGTCCTATTCACACGGGACTAGCGTCTTGCTCATAATTAGTCACATCATTACCCATTAGCCTACCAGCATCCAGAAAGTTCTTACCAGAGTAAATGCGTCTCTGACTGACAGAAACTATTATTGACTTCCTCGATGTAATTTGTGTCTTGAAAAATATGTTATTTGGTATAACAGCATCTGGTAAATGCATATTAATGTCAACTTGTTCAGCATAGTTCACCCCATAATGCATCTGGCTATGGCCTATGCAGTTATCCTTACTCCATTAAATCTTTATGAATCAAAACCTTACTTTTATACACTCAGCAGAAATGTTGTTTGCTTAACACAATATCTGTTAAATACATTTAAAAAATGTAAATATAAATGTCAAAATTGTGTTAACATGCCGGACTTAGCACAACCAATATTGGCATTGTGCATGGCAAAGCTACTGCTACTTCAACTGAAGCCATGGGTATGGAGGATCAAATTCTTAGATATAACAACGGCTTTTGGAATATCTGCTAATTTGCTGTATACTTATATATACCTATGCAGGTGTGTGTGTGTATTTTTTTAGGATTGTTTCCTTCACACATATACAGACACACACACACACAAGGCTAAAGTCTGATAGCTGCTGCTAGAAGCTGCTAGAAGCTAATGGCTAGTTTGTGAAACCAGAAACTAGACCTTCAGGGGTAATGCGTGGTGTCATTTCTTTGCGCTGTTTATGACTCAGACGATGCAAATGTGACTTTGTCTATGGAAATGAGTCCTCATGTTGATCCATTGGGGCTTTTGATTCTTTCTCAGGTCTGGACATCAGACTCTATTCTCTTGGCAGTCAGGGTGCAAGGTGTGGTTACTGGGAGGAAAAAGTAGTCTCAGTTTTGGACGAATTCCGAAAGCCTTCTGAATGTGTCTGTGTGTGTGTGTTTGTTTGAGTGTGTGTGTGTGTGCGTGTGTATGTCTGTGTGTGTGTGTTTTGTTTGAATAGGGAGTTCTCACATACACGGGCACACACACACACACACACACACACACACACACACACACACACACACACTACACTACTCTCTGTCTCCCTGTGTCCTTTCTTTGAGATGCAACCACTCTCTTTTTTTAATTCTGGCATCTCTAAGAGCCAGCTGCAACCAGCTGCTTACTCTCTCTCTCTCTCTCTCCCTCTCTATCTATCTTTCTTTCTCTCTCTCTCTCTCTCTCTTGCGCTTTCTCTCTCTCCCTCCCTCCCTTTCCCCTTTCTCTGTTTCTCTCCCTTTCTCCATTTGGCCATCCGAGATGACCTTTGCATAAATAAAGTCGGAGAGGATTAAGGACCAGGCCTCCTCCATAACAACGGGACCAAGGGGCGTGTGTGTGTGTGTGTGTGTGTGTGTGTGTGTGCCTGTGAGTGTGTCTGTCTGTGTGTGTGTGTGTGTGTGTGTGTGTGTGTGTGTGTGTGTGTGTGAGAGAGAGAGAGAGTAAGTGAGAGAGTAAGGGAGAGAGCTTGCCTGCCTCTGTGTGTGTGTGTGTGTGTGTGTGTGTGTGTAAGGGGAACAGATGTGCTCTTTGTGGGACGTGGCTGGAGTGTAGATGTCCTCTCAGCCTCCTGGAGCCTTGGGGATACACGCCTGTGGGTGCAGGTCAACCAACAACCCCCCCTAACACACACACACACACATACATACACACACACACACACACACACTAAAACACACACCCTTCTGAGAGAAAGAGAAAGAAAGAGTTAAAGAGAAAATGTGTGGATGTGTCACACAAAAAGACTGACAAGTGAGCTGCTGAGAAAGACTGTTTTACATTTTACATTTTTTCTGTAATGATGAAGTTTTCAGAACATTGAAGTTTTCTGCATTTTTCTATTCTTGTATGGTGTCAGGGATGATGTTAAAATATAATCATTTTGAAAACACACGCAACCATGGATTTAACATCTGCACTGTTGCTGTTGCTAGCTAGCAGCCTCCGCTACTGTTAGTTTATGAGAAACTAGGTCACATTACATAGTAACATTAGATCCTTCTTCCCTATACTGAATTCAAGCAAACAGTGCCTGTGCCCAGTGTGTGTGTGTGTGTGTGTCAGTGACTGGCTCCTGGTTCCTGGCTGTGGCGTGTGTTTCTTTGTGCTTTGCAGTAAATAATTTTCTGTGTGTTGCTCTCCAGTACTATTGAGTGAACTGTGCCTCTGTATTGGGCCGTGCTGGTAGTGCTGACTCCTGTGTTTGGTTGTGTGTGTGTACATGTGTGTGTTTCTGTTTGTGTGTGTGTGTGTGTGTGTGTGTGTGTTTTTTTGTGTGTTTGTGTTTGTGTGTAAATACATGTGTACATATACATGTGCTTGTGTGTGTTTTTGTCTATGTGTGTATGTACTTGTGCGAATATGCAAGGTGTGTGTGTGTGCATGTGTGTGCATGTGTGTGCGTGTGGGTGTGTGCATACATGCACACATGCCCCTGCGCATGCTTTACCCTACCTGTGTGTACCTGTGCACTGGTCCTGGCTGGTGAAACCCTAGAGGATTAATCCCTGACGGACAGCTCAGCACTGGGCCTCACCCGGCCCCCGAAACCCCCTCTGAACCCCCAGCCTCCCTGGGAACTTCACTCGCCTGAGCTCCACTCCACGCCTCACCAACAAACACTCAACCAGACCCACAGCAAGCAGAGGCCAAAGAGATATCTGTCCTTACAGTGTCTGTGTTGTTTGCTTTCAATTAACCTGCTGAGGGACACCACCCCTTCCAATTTCAAATATTTGTTTGCCAAAACCCAAATTAAAAGAAGCACACACACAAACATAGTTTGAGACTCAGGGATATGTTTGGCATCATTGGTAAATATTCTCTGTTGCAGAAGCACACACACACTCTAGTCACAAGTAATACCCTGTGCTCCTCGAGTGAATAGTATTGTGACATCTATTGTTAACCCTGAGCTTAAAGCAAACATAATGTAATTGTTTTAACTTAAAAATGTCTGCTTTGGACTCATTTTGATGCAAATGTAGACTCTGACATTGAGCTGACATTGTAAAACCTAGCACTGCGCTCTGTAATGTTCATTTGTCCTTACAGGTAAGAACATACTGCTTTTCATCACCTTTAAAAACACTCAGTGGGATTTCTACATCATGTTCCTTTAAACCTGATCCTAACCACGACATTAACCATAACTTTCTACCATAAAAGCATGTATTATGTACCACGTGTCTAATTATATAAGTAGTTAATTTATATTGAAGTGAGGCTGAGACTGACTGGGGAATGTGGGTTTTGAGTATTGTGTTTTACTCTACAAGGCTGCAGGTATTTTGTCATGTGTTTCTACTGTGTGTTTTCAATGCAAAACGTCCACAGAACCATGTTGTGTTTGCGAATGACTCAGCCAACTGGTTAAGTGAATTATGTAAGGAAGCCGTGAACGTCAATGTTTTTAAATAAGTGAAGAAGCACAAAATTCTGCTGTACTGGCTTTGTCTGTGTGTTTGTCAGTTTTGTGTCCTTTGTGTGTGTGTGTATGTGTGTGTGTGTGTGTGTGTGCCTATTTTGGGTTCTCACTAAGGGCATGGCTGATGTCACTGTGTTTGACATGTATTTTGCTGACAGTGTGTGTGTTTTGGGGGCCTCCTTAAAATTCACTCCTCTTGGGAATGACGTGGGTATTATTAACATGGCCCCCTGACATTGTATATGTATGTGTGTGTATGGTTACCCTTGGGGAGTGTGTGTGTGTTTGTATTGTGCATGTCATGGTGCATTTGGATATGGGTTATTTTTTTTCTCTTTTCAAGTGTCTATGTATGTGTGCATTTAATAGCGTACGTGTTGTGCTTGAGTTTCTGAAGTGTCTTAAGTATTAAAGTTGACATGTTAAGTGCATTAGAAATGTCCAAATCTCCACAAAATTGCTGCTTTAAGTGAATGTGTGTGTGTGTGTGTTTGTGTGTATATGTGTGTGTATGTATGTGTGTTAGCACACGCTTGCATGTTTGTAATCTTCCCTCTTTGGGGTGAGTACCTTAGGGATTACAGTCGAAGACCCCTGTCCACCCAAAGCGGTCGTGAGAGGAGGGCCGCTACAAAATGGCAGAAAAAAGGAAACAAATTGTGCTATAATCTCTTGAGAACCAAAATGGTGTGTGTGTGTGTGTATGTGTGTGTGTGTGTGTGTTGTTGGGAGGAGAGAGGTGGGTGGGGTCACTAGCCCTAGTCGTCTGATGGGGAGTCCCCCTTTGCTAGCCTACAGATCTTTGCTTGGGGAAAATCCCATAATCCCCCATGTTTGATGTCTCCAAGCTAATGGTGCTGATTAGCGGCCCCCAAAAAGTGCATTGTCAGTGGTGTGGCCCTCGTGCACGTCTTGAATGACATGAAGGAAAGAGAGGAAAAGAGAGAGAGGGAGAGATGGAGGGTGGGGGAATGAGAGAAAGATGGGTAACTTTAGCTTAATCTGGGCTTAGCTGGTCCCCCATCACACACACACACACACACACAGGTGTGTGGCCCTCCAGCCGAAAGCAGTGGTCAAGCCCTGGTCCAAAGATCAATCCCATCCCTAAGGCTTGACATCAGTGGCATATACACCACAACACACATACACAAGCACACACCCTGGGTTACTGTGTAACATATTGCGAAGTATCATACACACACACGCATTGCTCCCCACCATGCACATACACTGCTTTCTTTTATAGTGGTCAGGGTGGGGGTGGTTGTGGGGGGGCAGTGCAAAGGGAAAGTTTTAAAGTGATTAAATGGTATAAATAGTATATTTTATAGTTATATTATCACACACACAGACAGTTATATATGCGTACACCAGCACACTCACACTCACACACACACACACACACACACACACACACACACACATACACACACTAATGCAGGGCACCTCCCTCTCTTCTTTCCTCCTGAGCTCCCCTCATGATCTGAGGCCGTTGTCACATTTTAATTTGGGCAGATTGGGTGTACACACACACACAAACACACACTGCTACCACAGTCCTGGGATATGAAACTGAATGTGTGTTTGTGTTAAAGATCCAGACATTGAGCCTTTACCCACATTCATTCACCCTTCTAAAGGAAAAGAGTGTATCATGGTGTGTTAACATAACACAACATAAACACAAATATAAACACACTTTTGCACTAGAGGGGTATACTAGCAAGCCAGGTTACTTGGCTAACTTCTGGGGTAACCGCTGGTTTAAAAACAACATGTCACTTCAGAAACAGCTGATGCTCAATGGAGGGTTCTTTTAGAGATCAGTGGTAACTCCCAAAGCTACCAGAGTTAAATAGAAACCTCGCTTAGAAGCACAGGCTCCTGCATTGCTGACTGCACCTTTGAGGCATCTTAAAGGATTAATGTTTTAATTAATGTAGTCAATGCCTTATGTTTGCGTTTTTATTATTTTATTATATTTGATCATTTTGTTTCATTTCATATCTAGGTACAGAATGCTTAACCTTCTCTTGAATCTTGAAAGAAACAGAAATGTTATTTAGTTGATATGATTAATTTATATACCAGTTATAAAAAGGCATAGCTAATATCAATTATAGACAGCTGAGACACAACTATTACATCATTGGCTGTAGGTGAAATATGCCTCTGATCATTTATTGCTACGAACAAAAACCATCTTCTACCCAAAATCCACATCATCTCCTTCAGACCAGATTCATTGCACTCTAACTTGAAACACCCATGGTCATCCAGCTCCACCATGTATTAACTTATCAGACGGTATGAGAGGGAAACATGTGGCGCAAAGCAGACTTAAGGAGACTTACGTGGGATTAATCGATAGAGTTAAGCCAAATAGTTCCTCAAACAGTTCCTCTCGTGACATCCTTTTGTCAGGCTTTGCTGAGGGGGAGACTGGGGACACTTGAGATTTTTGATCCCACAAACCAAACTTGCTTGTGCTAGTGATTAGGAAAATTAGCTTTCCATAATTAGCTAAATTTGATTGGGCTGGTTAGCTTTCCATAAGTAACTAAATGTGATTGAGCTGGTTAGCTTTACATAGTTAGCTAAATGTGAGTTGGCTGGTTAGCTTTACACAGTTAGCTACATGTATTGTTATTGCAACAACACAATGAACACAGTGGCGATGTATTACCTGTCATTACTGCTATCAATTTCAGACATATTCAGTCATTAATGCTTAGCACACACACACACACACACAAACACACATAATGCATTCAAGATGAATATTTGATCATATATTTTATATTAGACACACCATATGCACACTTAGGATAGAGTGGGGTGAAATGGCCCCTTTAAGAAAATGTATGGCTTTACTGTGAAAGAATAATATTTAGTCAAAAGGGGCATTTAAGCCCAGCGCTGTGGTAAAATGCCCCCTCCTTAGGTGGGGTGGCATATAATGCCCCCATCCCTCAAAAACAATTTACCCAAACTAAATGAATGTAAATTATGGACCATACTACTAATAGTCTAATGCAACATTCAATAAGATATATATATATATATATATATATAATAATAATATATATATTTCACATATTTGCCCTAGTAGGCCATTTTCATTTATTTTCATTTTCATTTTTATTTTAATTTTCATCATTATTTGCGCCACAGTCAGTGTAGTACATAGCAACAATAAAAATATAATTTGACTGCACCTATAGTGAGTATTCTGGAAAAAAAAACAAGTGGGGAGGCGATTTTCTCTACTCCACCCTACAATACACACATGCACCCAGGCATCAGAACATGCACAGCACCAGCATCCTCATCTTGACCCCACCAGCAGCACGTTCTTCATCCATTTCCTCCTTTCTTCCTTCCATATTGTACATTGAATTGTTGGATGGATTGTTTTGCCTTTTAAACAAACTTGCCTTGCCTCTTTCTCCCCCCCCCCTCTCTCTCTCCCTCTCTTCCCCTCTCTCTCTCCCTCTCTTCCCCTCTCTCTCTCTCTCTCTTCCCCTCTCTCTCTCCCTCTCTTCCCCTCTCTCTCTCCCTCTCTTCCCCTCTCTCTCTCTCTCTCTCTCCATCTCTCTCTCTCCCTCTCTCTCCCTCTCTCTCTCTCTCTCTTCCCCTCTCTCTCTCCCTCTCTTCCCCTCTCTCTCTCGCTCTCTTCCCCTCTCTCTCTCTCGCTCTCTTCCCCTCTCTCTCTCCCTCTCTTCCCCTCTCTCTCTCCCTCTCTTCCCCTCTCTCTCGCGCTCTCTCACTCCTTCCTCTTTATTGCATTTGTAGCCCTTCCCACCTCCCCCTCCTCCCATCAATAAAACGAATGGGTTTAGCGCTTTAATTTGATAGCGTGGCGTAGCGTAGCCACCGCCGGCGCACTGATCCAGAAACACTACTTTGATGAGGTCAGCTAGCACTCCACATTCAGTCAGGGCCAAGGGTTTGGACTGGGCAGGGTGGGGGTGGTTGTGGGGGGGCAGTGCAAAGGGAAGGTTTTAAAGTGATTAAATGGTCCTATCAAATGGAGATTTTTGCTTGCCTTTTTTAACCCTAATCCACCCCCTCCACACACACACACACACACACACACGTGCGTACACACACACACACACACACATATGCACACGCAATCCACATCCACACCCCTCATTTTGTGGTGGTGTTAGGTTAGGTTAAAGATCCACTATGTTAGCTTACTTTTGTGTTTGATTTTGTTTTGGTGTTTAGCCTGTTTTAGTGTAGTGTCACTGTGTTAAGGGTTAAAAACATTTTTGGATGACTTTTTTCTGAAAAGCTTTCTGGAAGGTCGGATGAAGCGCCCTCATAGAGTCAGATACACACACGCACACAAACACACATGTGCAGACACATGCACCCATACCCTGCACGCGCGCACACACACACACACACACAGGCGTAGAGTGGTATATTCGGTAACCTTCAGATATTGTCCTCCACACCAATAACAGTGTCTGTTGTTAAGGCACAGCAGAGACTTACTTCTCTCTCTCTCTCATACACACAGACACACATACACTTTCTGTCTCTTTTTATCTCTGTCTTTCATATCTACCATACACTGTGATTCAGGAAGACAAGGAAACAGCCCTACCACTCCCTTGTTTAGGACAGATGGCCATATTTATACAGTGTACAGACACTATTTTGACTGGAATACTACAGTTCTCCTGTATTTTATGTTGCTTTGGCAAAAGAAGTGCCTTTTTGCCATGCCAATAATGTTTATTATTTTAATTTTAATTTTGATTATTTAGAGTCTTTATACTCAATCCCTGCAAGGTGAACTGCATATGATGCAGCAACCCACAATGATGCATGAAGCCACTTTGGATTATTCTCAATTTCCCTCTCTCTCTCTCTCTCTCTCTCTCTCTCTCTGTTTGTCTTTTGCTTTCTATTTCTCACGTGACAAATTCTATCTGTTCTTCCCTCACTTTCCTCCTTCCCTTTTCTCTCTCCTTCTCTTTCCCATGTCTTGTCTCTCTATTTTCGTTTCACTTTAGTGCCACATGTAGTTAATGAATTCTGAAAACTATCTGCTTTTGTACAAGATCAACTTTTCCTGTCATGTTGCGATACCTATTTTCAGCCAACAGGGGGAAACAGCGAGCAGCTAAAAACAAACTTCCCTCTTAGACAGGTATGACCAGTGGGAAGCTAAAGTTAAAGTTAAGTTGTTTTGCATTCACTTGGTCACATATTTCTGTCAGATCATACATTCTGAGTGACTGATATGTGATTGTGAACAGGGGGTGTATGTAGACAGGTGTAGGTGTACACCAAGGTGAATCAGTATGCATTTCATTGACATATTTTGGTTTTGTGGTTTTGAGTGGTGTGTGTTTTGTTGTTTTTGTGTGTGTGTGTGTGTGTGTGTGTGTGTGTGTGATTATGTGATTATTTTGTGTATGTGTGTGTGTGTTTATGTGTTTATTTTGTTTGTGTGAGTTTTTTTTTTTTTTTCGGAACAGAGGAAATCAGGGCCGATCAGGCACTAGCGTGACATAACAAGATTACACGACAGAATCCTCGCTTCCAGGGAAACACACACACACACCCTCCCTTTCTCTCTCTCTCTCCCTCTCTTCTCTCGATCTTACATGCGTGGATCTGAGCAGTCCCCTGTGTGTAATCCTACGCTTGATATAACTTCAAAGCGAGGGTAATTAATGATATGTTTGCTATAATCCATGCCTGCACACTGGAGATGACCTTTGACCCCTCATTAGAAGATGTGCATGTTCTTATTATGTGAGGCACCAGGGGTGTGTGTGTGTTTGTGTTTGTGTGCACGCATATTTGAGAGTGTGTGGCTTTTTGGTTTTGTTCGTCTGTGTGTGTGTGTGTGCACATGTGTGTGCGTGTGAGTGTAGGCATGCGTGAGTCTTTATGTGCATTTGTGTGGACTCGTGTGAGTGTTTGGGTTTTGGCTGTGTGTGTGTGTGTTTGTGTGTGTGTGCCTGCAGGTACACAAATGTGAGAGTGTGTAGGCTTTTGTTGTGACGAATGATCAAATCTCACTCCTCAGTTAGTTAATCATTAACTAAACCAGTCTGACAGGCCCTTTTCCATACTAGATGCACTAATAGTATGCGACATAAGCAGACACTAATGACAATCAGTTTGCATTACATTTTACATTGATGCTTTTATCCAAAGCGACTTACAAAAGAGAATAACATTCAAGCTACAACACAATGAAAGAATCTAATGGGTGCACAATGAAAGAATCTAAAGAGTGCATATTGCTAACATAAAATTAGCATTATTTTAAGTTGAAAGAGCAATAGTGTAATAAAAGTGCAGTATAAAAGAGCAGTATAAAAGTGCAGTATAAAAGTGCAGTATAAAAGTGCAGTATAAAAGTGCAGTATAAAAGTGCAGTATAAAAGAGAGATTAAGTATAAGAGGTTAAGAGTATTCCTGGTGTTTCAGAATTCAAGCCAGGAGATATTCTCGGAAGAGCTGGGTCTTCAAGAGTTTCTTGAAGGTGGAGAGGGTTTCTGTTGATCTGGTAGCACTTGGAAGGTCATTCCACCAGTGTGAAATAACACATGGGAAGAGTCTGGATTGACCTGCGCAAGGTGTTGGCCGTTGCTGTTGGCCAGTTTGATTACATTACATTTATTACATTTACATTACATTTAGGCATTTAGCAGACGCTTTTATCCAAAGCGACTTACAAAAGAGGATAACATTCAAGCTATGACACAATGAAAGAACAAACAAGGGATGCATACTGCTAACATAGAAACTGCACCATTTTAAGTTGAAAGTGCAATAGTGCAGAGAAATTAAATTGTTAAGTGCATTCTCAAAGTTTACACCAGGAGATATTCTTGGAAGAGCTGGGTCTTCACGGGTTTCTTGAAGGTGGAGAGGTTACAGTTACAGTCCCGTGCTGCGTGACATGGCACACTAGTTTGAGGAGAACTTTTTTTTAGCACCTCGTATTTTATTCCCTCGTGCCAGTCAAATCACTGTAGGGCCTATTAAACAAAAGACATGGTACAACAGAAGCACATAGACAGAAGTAGACAGAAATGTTAAGGCCTCTGCACATCAGTTGGATAGTGTTTCGAATTCGATCATTTCGTTTGCCTCCGCACACCGGCGGTGCACTGCAGGCAACAAACATAGCATAGCAGTATCAGAATTCAGTGGTGGTGTTTGTGGTTGTATTGAAAACAATGGAATGGAATGTTGAAAACGCAGTGCTCCGCTCTTCATCGGAGTCAGTGTGAGGAGGCCTTTATTCAGATAGTTGGATGATATTTAGGACTTGGTGTTGTACAGCTCCCCTAAGTTAGTCAGATGCTTGCATGAAGTTAGGCTGTGGTCTTACACAGCTCTGCTAAGTTAGTCAGATGCTTGCATGAAGTTAGGCTGTGGTCTTACACAGCTCTGCTAAGTTAGTCAGATGCTTGCATGAAGTTAGGCCGTGGTCTTACACAGCTCTGCTAGGTTAGTCAGATGCTCGCATGCAGTTAGGCTGTGGTGTTATGCAGCTGTTCTGATTGAAATCTAAAACCCAAAGTCCTTGTGAAGCCTTTGATATAAAGTACTGTAGCACACAAGCCCTCGGCCTCTCTAGTGGAGTGTGATGTGGTGTGTGGCCAAAGGACTCCTTTCTGTCCTTTGTTTTTTTTCTCTTTCTTTCTTCTTTCTTTTCTCTCCTCTTCACTTCTCACTTCTATTCCTCAAAGTCTCTTTTTTTCTCTTTTCCCTCCGTCCCACACAGGCATCTAAGTGTGTGTGTGTATGTGTGTGAGAGAGAGAGGGGTCTGTTTGATGGAGCTAATCCTCTCTTGCCTGCTCTTCTTCTGCATTCTCCACCTTGGTGGCCCTCTCCTCTCTTTTCCTCCTCTCTTTTCCTCCTCTCCTCTCCTTTCTTCTCCTCCTCTCTCCTCCTCTCCTTCTCTCTCCTCCTCTCCTCTCCACTAAACTCCACTCCACTCTACTATACTCTGTGTCTCTATCTCTCTCACACATACACACACACACACAAACACACGCACAGCAACTAAGTTGTTGTTAAGTTGTACCTTAATCTTTTTGTTCATAGCTAAGAGTATATCCTGTAAGTCATACTTTGAGTCTTTTGCAAACATTATTGGGAAAACAGGGGTCTAAGCTTTATTGACCTGCAGTCCTTATAATTGCCTTTGATGGAAACACAGTATTTACATTGTGAAATCTTCAATTCAATTAGACTATATATTCATTTTCAGCAAATTCTTCTGTCTTTTCAAAGCTTTACCACTAATGCCAAATTAATGATCTCTAAGAGACCAGAAGTGAAAACAACAGTTGCACTTTGATCATTTTCAATACTTAAGTAATTAAAGAATAATAACTGTAATTTGAGATAAGATACAATCTTAACTGTGTATGATAATGGCCAACAAGCAACACTGGTATGACACCTTTAATGTTAAATTTCAGAATTGTTTCTTTAAAAGTTAAATGCAATTAATACACAGTATTATTCTAAAATATCTATCTATCTATCTATCTATCTATCTATCTATCTATCTATCTATCTATCTATCTGTCTGTCTGTCTGTCTGTCTGTCTGTCTGTCTGTCTGTCTGTCTGTCTGTGTGTGTTAATGATATTGTGAGGAAGTGTGTTGCAATGGAGGGATTTGTTGAGTGTCTGGCATTCTTCAGGTTCAGTCCAGGAGACGCTATGTGGAGTGACACATGAAACAGAGGAGGATTGTGGGAACGTCAACAGAGATGGGTCTCCATGGCTGTCATCATCTCAAGCAAAAGACTTCTTTGGTGGGATCTGTGCCAGTGGTAGACCTAAACATGCACACACACAAACACACATACACACACACATACACACACACACACACACACACACACACGCACACACACGCACACACAAACACCATGCACACACACACACACACACACACACACACACACACACACACACACACACACACACACACTGACTTGTTTAATGGAGCTTGATTGACCATGCTAAGGCACAGTGTGATCTTTTTTAATTGGACTGTGTGGTCTCCTACCAATCAAGTGTGACACACACACACAAACTTAAAAACAATACAACACACATTTTTTAACAAGAAAAAGATAATCACACACTCCCTGTCCCTTCACTTCACACACACACACAAATACATACATACAAAATGCACACTCACACACCTCACTCATACCTCTTGTTCTCTGCATGGTGGCCACATCTGAAAGGTTGTGTGTATGAGAGACAGACATTGAAAAGAAAAAGAGAGAGAGAGAGAGAGAGAGAGAGAGAGAGAGAGAGACCCTTTCGGCCCTAGCAGCTCTCATGATCCTGGGCAGCCAGACTCCTGCAGATTAGCTTGGATTACCCCCCCCCACACACACACACACACACACACACACACACCACACCACACCAGGCCAAACCACACACATAACACACATTCCTCCAGGCCACCACAACATACCACACATATTTCAACATGGACGGCCCAAGGGCATGATACACTCTCTACACACAATACAAACAAACAACACCTGCAAAGGGCTGTGCTCATTAACTGACAAATGATGAAAATGAAAATGAAATATAATATAATATAATATAATATAATATAATATAATATAATATAATATAATATAATATAATATAATATAATATAATATATAGTGGAAAAAAAGAAAATTGCATTATTTTATTATCTGAGAGTGAGATAATTACAGTAGGCCTAGACCCTGGGTAGAGTTACAGAACCGTAAATATGACCACTGCTCTTGCCAGTGGAATAGTAATGTGCATTTGTCAGGCGTTCCATCCGAACAACAAATTGTTTCACGTATCCATGACAATTGTTGTCATGTTTCCATAAACATATTGCTCTATTAATCTCACCATTGACAAGAGGGACACGGCATTCTCATATTACAAAGTATCATTTATATTACAAAGTATCAGCTATAAAGATCTGATTAAGGCATCATCATCATCATCATAATCATCATCAACATTACATTTATGCTTAGGCTATTATTATTATAAGCATTTGTAGCCTATTTTTGTTTGATATCATTTGTAAAATTAATAATAATAAAAATTATGATTTCATAAGACGTTATAAAGAAATTAAACTTAGTAATATTTTTAAGGGGAGTGTATGCTTCATAGTTAGACAGACATATTCACAGTCATTCATGTAATCATTTAATGTTAACATTACACATACGTTTATCATAGATCTTGTGGTAACATTTAGCCAAAAAAAAAACTAAAGAATCAAAAAAAACAAAAAAAAAAACAAACGAGAAATGCATTAAGATAAAACATTCAGGCAGAAGGATGAGAATTTACAGCTTTCCATCACATAATTTTTAAGAAATTCCAGCATTATGTACAACGTAGCCTACATCTAATAATAGAGAGAACTGGAGAGAAATAAAAACAACAAAAACACCTCAAAGGTGAGTGGAAAGGATAACAATTTTTTAAAAAAAAAAAGGAAAATAAACATTTTACAGCTCAACGCATAGTTAAAAAAATAAGATTATGAGTATGTTTGTGCTTTTTGAACAGGGAAAATTTAAAAAGTGCCACAGGAATAAGATTTAATAAAGAAATAAGCAATGTATTTTGAAATTACAGTCCAGGCACAATCCAAACCAGTCAGTGGTGTCATGCCCACTGACACACTGAAGTGTGGCCACATGTTCCCCTAGGCTTTAGTTAAATTTTACAATAATCCTAAAAGTTTGACAGATTTATGATAAATTTCTGATAATTCTATCATTATATAATGTTTTTGTTTCACTCCCCATAATCCCAAATTGTACAGCTTGCCTAACACCTGCTCCAGCAGGTAAAACAGGTCATGTTTGCATGATGTTTCTCATCGAGAGGACACTCAGGCCTCCCTCTCCCAATCACTGAAATCCATCTTATTTGTCAAATACACAACAGCCAAATACACCAAGGACCTTGTTAGTCCCTCCCTGGCCTAACACTCCGGAGCTGTCAAGCAGTCACTTAACATTTCCATACTTCAAATGTGCCCTTTCACCATAATAATAACGCAAACCAAATTCAATATCTCTCTGCTGGTCTGGTTGGCAAGATTGTGATTTTTTTTCTTCTTCATTTTATTTATTCTTAATAACATATTTTTTAAATGTCTTGATTAAAAGAATTTTCCATGTCATTAATTCATTCTTGTTGTTCTAGTATTTTCCTTCTTGTGGGATTAAGTGACCCATCTCTGTCAGTGTACGTTGGAGTCTGTGTCTTGCCTTATCAGTCAAGCTTTCTGAATTGGCCTTGATTGGAATTGGGGGTGGGGGGGCAGAATGTTTGAATTGTGCTTGGAGGAAGGAGAGGGAAAAAAAATAGAGTGACATCCCATAATTAGCTGTGTCGGTATTCCTCAAAATAGAGAGAATGAGGGGGTGGGGGAAGAGAGAATAGAACAGTCTGTCTTGGCACTATGACAGCGATGTGTTAATAGAAGCATTTCATCATTTTATGCCCTCAGGTCAAAGGGTACAGAATAGGAAAGCATCAACTTGACTCATTGTAGTGTTAAACTTTATCTGATTGACTAATTATGCAGAGGAGGACAAGGGTGTGCCTTGACTAACATCACATTTGCCTAACATTCACTTACACTTACATCAGCCTACATTACATGTACTGTGAAGAATGTGCAAATACTTCAGGGTTTTATCAGTCCCTATCCGAGTCCGTTTTATCACTTGGGTTGCTTTTAAGAGGTAAAGAAAATCAGAAAATTATACAAATATATTCCTGTAACTTCATCAGAAAATGGGAATGGTCTGGTTTTGCATCAGAACTGGATTTGATATATTAATGTTTCCAAATACAATGTGGCTTAGGGTTTTTTTTTTCCTTCTTTATATAGGCTCTGGATTCTAGAGCTCCAGGAACATTCCATACATGATGACCTGTGTGAGCTTGAAAGAATGCCCAAGTCATTTTACACAACCTCTGCACCAAACGGCATCAAGATGGTGGCAGCTGTTTATAGGACTCATGCATTGACAGCCAGTATTTTAAACCTTTCAGTGTCAGTTATTTGTCTCTCCTCCCTCCTCTCTGTCAGTTATTTTTATCTCTAATTTGTCCATCTCTCTCATTCTCTTTTCTCCCATCTTCCTCCCCCTCTCCTTATTCCTCTTTGCTTCTTCCATCTCTCTCTGTCTCTGTCTCTCTCTCTCTCCCTCTCTTTCTCTCTGGCCTTCTATTTCTATCACTTTTTCCTCTCATTTCCTGAAAGACAGACCAGCTCTTTGCCCTGCATAACTCTCTCTCTCTCCCTCTATCTCTCTCGCTCCCCCTCTATTTCTCTCTCTCTCCCTCTATCTCTCCCTCTTTTGCCCCCTGCTCTGGTCCATTAGGGGTGGTGGAGAGGGGGGCCCAATGTTATTGGGATGCAGCCATTTGCATCTTGGGTCCCCATTGTGTCCCCAAACAATGGCAACAAACAAAGCATTAACATGGAAATGGCCAAGATGTACCTCATTAGTTATCTCGGTCTCAACTGTTAAGGTGTGAAAGGACGGGCCTAAATTGCCCCTGGACCCTGGTTGGGAGGGGGTATCAGGGGGTGGCATGGGGGGTGAGATAGATAGGTTAGTGTTTGTGTGTGTTTGGCGGGGGATGATGATGTTCAGGGGGAGGGGAATTAGCAATTACAGTGAAGTAGTAACAATATGTACCTTAATGCCAAAAAATTGTGACCTTTTTTTTTGTTTTGTTTTTTTAAGCACCAATTGCCGAGGTGTTGCTGTCCCTATAACCTTTCACTGTTTGAATGTTTCCTCACTGTTTTTATCCTGTAAGTATCTCCTGTAAGTAACCTCTGTATGTTAAGAGTGGTTAACAACTGACCGTTAAGCTTGCAAAAGCTTATGTTATCTTCACTCTTCACTCTAAAGTATCTTCACGTGTAAATGTCTGTGTATTACAGATTGAAGTACAGAGTTACAGAGTGAAGTACATGAGGGTGTAAAAGTCTGTGTATTACAGATTGAAGTACAGAGTTACAGAGTGAAGTACATGAGGGTGTAAAAGTCTGTGTATTACAGATTGAAGTACAGAGTTACAGAGTGAAGTACATGAGGGTTCTAGCATGAGTGAAAGGGCAGGAATAGACAGGGTGCGTTTTCGGTGGGGTAATTGGATGAGGGGGGCGTGAGACAACACTCTTTACCCACACAACTGGTTGGTAGAGTCTGTCAGTGCAAAGAGAGAGACCGAGAGAGAAGGAGAATGAGGGGTGTGTGTGTGTGTGTGTGTTTGTGTGTGTGTGTGTGTGTGTGTGTGAGCTCTTGAATGGGCGTGAACTGCAATTACTAGCTATTATGCTGAGAGGTTAATGGGCACTGTGAATGACAGAGGAGTCCAGTGGTCTTGGTGATGCTCTCTGGTTTCTGTTGGCTGTGGTTGCATGTTCTGCCCTAAACACACACACACACACACACACACACACACACACACACACACACACACACATACACACTTAAGGAAAAGCAGTGTGGATTGTTGAAACTTAAAAGTAGAGCATTAAAGAGGCAAAGCAAACATATGTAGTGGAAAGAGATGGTTTAGTCTCCACAGACTTTGTGTGTGTGTGAGAGAGAGAGAAAGAGAGAGAGACGGAGAGAGAGAGAGAGAGAGAGAGTCAGTGGGAGGTACTGTACACGAAGAGGCGAAAAAAGAAAAGAATGACGGGATGCATAAAGGGGGGAATTGAGAGACATAAAATGAAAAAGGTGATTTCACCAAGACAGAGGCAAATCACACAAGAAGGATGGCATGAAAGAAGGACAGCAAAGCGAGAAAAAGAGAGAGAATTATTTTTTTTTAAATGTGAATGCGAATTAGAAAAAGAAAATATAAAAATATACACATACGCACACACATACACACACACACACACACAGACACAGACAGAGACAGCAAGGCTCTTCCCATATCTCAGAGTCCAGATTTGCCACTTGTGTTATCACAACCAAGGGCCGACCTGTTCAATAAAGAGCAGAGGAGAGCAGGAATAAAAGAGAGCCAAAAGCCCTGTCTTCTGCACATGCTCAGTAGAGCCAGCGTGTCAATTTGCCACCTCGTCCCGCTCTCCACTGTCACCAGAACTGCATGTGCCACTTTGATATCCCGAGCGTATAATTACCAGATTATAATGCAATTACGCCGAGGAGCCATTGAGAGAGAGTGAGGTGTGTGTGTGTGTGTGGGGGGGAGTGGGGGCCGCTGCAGCTTCGTGAAGGGGTGTTGGGGGTTCAAGAGTGTGGGTGAGAGGTTTGGTGTGTGTGTCTGCGTGTGTGTGTGTGTGTGTGTGTGTGTGTGTTGGGGGGGGGGGGGGGCAGGGGTTACAGAGTGGATCACAGTATAATTCTCCGTAATGATGTGTATTTTTTTCTGTCTTTGAAGTGTCTGTGTTTGACGCTCCAGCCTCAGCCTGTAGTGTGGTTAGCAGTGTGTGTGTGTGTATGTGTGTGTGTGTTGAGAGGTGGTCGTTAGCGAAGGGTGGGAGGTGGAGGGTGAGTGTTCATTAATTAGCCGTCAGGCATGTTGGAGACAGACGGCCTAATGACCCCCTGGTTGATCATGTGCTTGGGCCTGACCCTGTCCGGTCAGCGTGACGACTGGGGGTCATTGGTCTTAATTAAGGAGGCTGGTGGTGAGAGGGAACCTCGTTCACTCTTTCTACACCTCTTCTCCTCTTCTCCATGTCTCTCTCTCCATATTCTTTCTGTCTTTCTACATCTCTTCATTCTTTCTCCTGCTCTCTTTCCTCTGCTTCTACACCTCTTCTTTCCCTCTCTCTCTTTCTGTTTCTCTTCCTCTATCCTTCCTCTCCTTCTTTCCCTCCTTCTGCACTTTTTTTGTATTTCCTCCTTAGTCTCTATCCCTCTCTCTCTCCCTCTCTCTCTAGCATTGTCACTTCACTGCTCAGTCCATCTGCTATTCATTGTCACAGGGTCACTTCACAGTCGTTAGCATTAGCCACTAGCGCTGTTTTTTTCCATGGTTTCTATTCTCAGGGCTGCCACTTGAAGTCAGTGAGGTCGAGCGGACCACGGCCCTTTTGCACCTTGCACCTGTGCTGGGGCATGCATGTGTGTGTGTGTGTGTGTGTGTGTGTGTGTGATTGCTTGGGTCATTTGGTCACCTCAAGATGGTTACCCTCTATTGACTCCCAATGTGTGTCAATCAATGCGGAAGTGTCGCAAGGTAAAAGTGAACAAGACGGCAGAGAAGAGAAAGAATTGGCCACTGACCACTTTGATGGCAAAAGGTCAAAAAGGTCACAAAAAGAAAAAGAAACAGATGCTAACAAAAAAGAATGTAACAAAGAGACTCACAGAAAAAAGATGCAACCAGCCTTTTGTGTGGCTTCATTAGTCTCGATCAGATTCCAGATTTGTATATTTTTACACCCATTTTATTTTTCTGATGACAGAAAAAAATTGGAACTGAGCAACAAAGTTCTCTGAAAACAGCACACCACATATATTGTGTTGTGTTGCGTTCCGTTCCGTTCCGTTGCATTGCATTGCATTGCTTTGCAGTGTACCCAGTCCAGCCATTCCAGTTGAAAACAAAAGTTTTAAAAAGTAGTCAGACTGACAGACAGACAGTAATCTCTCACTCGTTCATGTCACAGTTAGGCCATGGTGTCAGTGTCAATAACTTTCTGAGCTGTACTGTCTTCCTCCTTCAGTGTGTTCTTATTCCCCTGTCCTTCAGTGTGTTCTTATTCCCCTGTCCTTCAGTGTGTTCTTATTCCCCTGTCCTTCAGTGTGTTCTTATTCCCCTGTCCTTCAGTGTGTTCTTATTCCCCTGTGCTCTGCATCCCATTAAAACCCTTTGTGATTTTCCTCCTCATGCTGTTGTTCTGTGTTCAGTCTGCCCGTTGTTTTGTCTTCTGTTTGCTCTGCGTTGCTGCTGTCCTGATTAGTGTGGAGTGGAGGGAGTGCTGTTGAACTGAGAGCTATAGGGAAGAGTGCTGGGTGCTCTCTGATAGTATAGGAATGCTAATCACCACCTTTAATTAGCCAGGACGGTCTAGCACAGAAGGTAGTGTGTGTGTGTGTGTGTGTGTGTGTGTGTGTGTGTGTGTGTGTGTGTGTGTGTTTAAATGGGTGCCAAGTGTAGATAAGTCTATGCTAGACTATACAGCAGGGGGGTTGTGTGTGTGTGTGTGTGTGTGTGTGTGTGTGTGTGTGTGTTAGTGTATGTGTGTTTACATTTATGTGATTGCAAGGGGTTAGATAAATCTGTGTTAAGCGAGAATCATGTAGGCTGTACAGCAGTGTTTGTGTGTGTGTGTGTGTGTGTGTGTGTGTGTGTGTGTGTGAGTACAGCATAGTGAGTGTGTGTGTGTGAGTGCATGTGGTACAGCATAAAACTGATTCGTAAAGGTTGTCATTTGATGCTCTGTAGGGGATGCCAGGGGCTCCAAGGTGATAAGTCTAACACTGGCATCAAGGAAAAGACACTGAAAGGTATTTAATAAGAGAGAGAGAGAGAGAGAGATGGAGGGAACATGTAGATGAAGGAGGAGACACAGTTCGGGTGTTAATTGATAATACGGTTGTGTCGTAAAATATGTCCCCTGTAGCTAGTGCTAATTAAATGCATTCATTAACATGAATAAAGCTTGAACTACAAACAGTATTATTTCATGCTCATGAAGGTTTGAAGGTGTAATATATTAAGGCACAGCTACAAACCATGAAGGTAAGCTTTGCGATATGCTCATGTCTTGAAGCTCATGGTTCTAGGTCTAGCTTTAATGGCTAGTTCCAGTCGTCTGACGTGATTGGATGGTAGGCAATGTAGGTGTATGTTCAATTCACGGGAATGTGTCCTAGGTGCATCTGTGTTGTCCATTTGAATTGATGACTATGCATTCTGTGGACTCCCCAAGTCTGACAACTACTGTACACAGTGCAGTTAAGCTTGTTCATCAAGTTATGTGTAGCATATAGCATGAACCTAACACTTAGCATTAAACACGAACAATCCGTCACTGTGTGTGTGTGTGTGTGAGAGAGAGAGAGTTATTCCCCTGTATGGATGTGTGGATGCGTCTCTCTCTGTGTGTGTGTGTGTGAAGGGGGGGTTAAGGGGGGTTGTTCGTGTGTGTCTTCTGAATGCATTGCCTTGCACTAAAAAGAAAATTATAAAAACGGCATGCAAAATACTAACAGTGGTATGGCTCTTCTCAAAAGAAAAGGGCAAGAAAAAATGTCACAGGAATGTGACTACACTTCTCTAACCTTTTCAGTGAATTAAGCCACATGTTTTAGTCTACACATTGATTCAGATTGGATCTCTGCATGCTATTCCTAGCTACTAGGCTTCCCTAGGGACGCCAACAACAACAACAAAAAAAAAACATGTTCAATCAGTGGCATTCCTCTATCTGTTCTTACCAAAAGCTAATGTTAAATAATAGCTCAATTTAACCGTTCCGGCACATTCCGATTTAGCCCAGGAAAAACACTGCATCTTGGATGTTTCAGTGTGCTGGATTGAGCTTCTATTTCTTCCCCTCAAAATTGGTCTGCCACATGGTTTCAGACAATCCAATATCTCCTCCCACAGTTAATGACTTCTTGATACGCCGGGAATATGCAAGTTAGCAAGTTTTGTATTATTCCTTTCTGATTACTCCTCATGTAATTGCAGAGCTTTCCGAATGTGAACCACCCCGTATTAGGAGATTTGAATCTTAATACCTAATTGTGTCCCTCGAAGTTTTCATTTTTTTCCCCTCCTTTTCTTTTCTTTCGCTGTTTTTTTTTTAATATGTGATTGTTTTGTTTTTTTTTGCTTTTACTAAAGTGCTCGTGTGCTTGGTGGTGATAATTGTGGAACTCCTGCCTGGCTGTCTTGGAGGTGGTGGTCGGTGCTCATTGTTGTGTGGGCTGCTGCTGTCGTGGCCACCACCACCACCACTGTCTCAAGTTTGGGTGTTTAGGGCTAAGCCTCTGAACGTGAGCTGCATGGCACATAGCTCTCCTCCTGGCTTTGAAACAAACATGCCGTCATTTGTGTGTGTGTGTGTGTATGTGTGTGTGTATTTGAGAGAGAGAGAGAGGGTATGTGTTAGTATATGTGTGTACTGTAAGAATATGTCTAAATGTGTGTTTGTTACAGCAGGCTTTTAAGTGTGTAACTGTGTTCTACGTTCTTCTCCCTCTCCCACACAAACACACACGCTTGCTCACACACGCACATGTTCGTTTCTTAAACAACGTAGGCCTATAGGCTTAAAAAGAAGCTTACCATTAATTAATGTTTCTCGTGGGTGTTGAGATTACAGACTAACGGTAGGCCCTTGTCTATAAGCGAGCTGGACCCCCTTATTGACCTGCTCCTCCGTACTCATAGGTCCGGGGCGACACAAGATCGGATGGCTCTTTATTTCCTCTCTCTCTCTTTTAAAAGAAAAAAAGAAAAAAGAGCAACTTTAATAGGATCACCAGGAGAAGCTTTTGAGGATTTGGTGTTGGGGGTGTAGGGGTGTAGTAAAAAGAACAAGCGTGCTGCAAGACTACATAATGCAGATTGGATGCCTAAAATGGACACCGGCAGTTTTTTGAGGGGTGGATTGTTATGTCAGGGATGAAGTTGTTTAACTTTTGTGGTTTATGAGCATGTGTGTCTATAAGTATGTGTGTGTGCTGGGCTGTGGGCACGCAGTGGGAGGTTAGCGGGTGGTACTCATCATTGGTTTAAGCATGTTATGCTCGTCCCTTATGTTTATCTTTGAGGTGTGAGTAAGTGTGTGTGTGTGTGTGTGTGTTTAGGAATCAGGGTTAATGGCACTTGAAGACTTTGACTTTGTCCATACAGAACAAATTGAAGATTACATGACAAACTGTGAACTTAATAGGGGTTCTGACAAAAAAAAAAAATCCCTGGTGGTGATGAAAATTTTAGGAATTCTTAGGAGGAGTTTTAATGTTGTGTCCTCATTCTTTTTTTCTTTGTGTAATAATTAGACAGGAAAGTAAAGTAAAACTGTTGGGGAATAAGCATTCAAAAGCAGTGACAACTGTCCTCAACTAGGAAAGAAAAATGAATCAGCAAATGAGTAGTGGCAATAACATATACACAAACACAAACTCTCAGACTGATTAGTGATTTGATGAAGTTTAAGACGTTGTGGCGTATAATTAAATACACAGTATGATCTTGAATGATTACTATTTGGAAATGCTCTGTGTGTGTGTGTGTGAGAGAAAGAGAGAGAGGGAGGGAGAGAGAGAGAGAGAGAAAAGGGATCTAGAGACTAAGAGGGGGGTTCTGGGGAGATTAGTGATCGGGATCCCTAGGGCATTGTCTGAAAAGGTGCAGATAAAGACTGCTGCTCCTCCAGAATAGGGTGGGGGTATAGTGTGTGTGTGTGTGTGTGTGTGTGTGTGTGTGTGTGTGTGTGTGTGTGTGCATGCATGTATGTGTGAGAGTGAGTGTTGGGGGGTTTGGCAAATGGGGGTCTGGGTTGCTGGGTACTGAGGCAGGTGGTTGGTTTGGGTTTTGGATGTGGGGGCAGGGTCAATAAAGGTGGTGTTCATTTGTATGTGTGTGTGTGTGTGTGTGTGTGTGTGTGTGTGTGTGTGTATGTCACAGGACTCTTGACACTTGCTGAAAAAAAGTTGGTAACTTGCAGTAGTTACCACTGGTTACTGCTGCATCCAACACATTGATGTAAAGATAGATTATATTCTGAGTCTCTATTTTTCCAGTGGAACATGGGTTGTGTGTGTGTGGATGTGTGTGTATATGCTAGTACACAACAGGAGGAAACTGTTTGTTAGTGTTTTAGTTCTTCAACTATAGTATTTCTGTTGGGTACAGACCTAGAACCACCATCATTTTGTGTAATCTGAAGGATTTCAAAATGTTTATCCGAATGTTTATTTGTTTAAATGAAGATTCATTAAGGCCCATTAGCGTGTACTTGTTAATTGAAAACGTAGGGAGTGCTTACAAAAGGTCCAGGCCGTTAGTAGTTCAGCGCTAATGATATCATTTCACACATGCTAATAGCTTTCTTTGCTTTGCTCTCTTTCCATAGACATCTCTTTCCCTTTTTCTTTCTCTCCACCTCTCTCTCTCTCTATCTATCTATCTATCTGTCTGTCTGTCTATCTGTCTATCAATCTATCTCTCCATCTCTTTCAGCAACTTCAAAATATAGGAGGCAGACCTAATCATGTCTAGCTTTAACATAAAAAACTTGTATACATATTGACTGCTGACAACTAAATTTGACTGTCTGGACACAGTCGGTAACAAATTTGTGTTTTTTTACAAACAAATTCGTAAGTATTCCTCTTAAACTAAGGGCCTCCACAATGGTAAATTCTGATTGAAAATTAAATCTTTTCCTTGATGTTGGTGCCCAGTGCTGCTCTTTCTCTCTCTCTCTCTCTCTCTCTCTCTCTCCCTCTCTCTCTCTCTCTCTCTCTCTCTCTCTCTCCCTCTCTCTCTCTCTCCCTCTGTCTCTCCCTCTCTCTCTCCCTCTCTCTCTCCCTCTCTCTCTCTCTCTCTCTGTCTCTCTCCCTCTCTCTCTCCCTCTCTCTCTCTCTCTCTCTCTCTCTCTCTCGCGCTATCTGCGCCTCTCCATCTCCTTGTTCACTTATCCTTCAGACGATCAGATACTGGAACGACGACAGTGGCGTAACAGGACACAGGACATCCAGTGCTTCGTGCCGTTAGACTTACGCCTCCTCCCTCTCCCCCAGGCAGAAGGACCTGTGAGTGCTTTACTCGTGTTGTCTCCCCACAGTCTGATTACATTTACCTGTTTTGGTCTTTTACAGATATACCCTAGCATGGCCATTGATAAGAGCTCAGCTCTGAGCAGGTATTTCATGAGGACACAAGTTGCATCCATGTTGCAAGCTTTCATTTCTTCTCGCTTTTCTTTCTCTTTAGATAATGACATTTTTTCATTTATGTTTTTATTGAACACAGAGATTCACTCACAAAGAGTCAACTTGAAAGACTTCTTTAATACAGTAGTAAAAAATCACATTTATTTATTTATTTATGCATTCATTCATTCATTCATCTTAACAATCACAGTGCTACATCAACTTCCCAACAACTCAATCCAAGCCTGACCAAGCACCCCAAGCAACTTCCCCTCCCTGTCACTCGGGGACAAAATCATTTAGCTTCAGCATCATTTCGCTTAGTTTGCATGTCAGCAGCCAACAACCTCAATTAACTTAACCCCCCCCCCCCCTCTCCCATCTCTCTCTCTCCCTCTCTCTCTCTGTCTCTCTCTTTTTTTTTGTTAAGGGACACCTACATAGTCCATTACGGGTGTCCATTGACATGCTAACCAGTGGAGATGGAGCCTATATCTGCTGATAGCCACTAGCCCCGGGGATGGCTAATGACTCAGAGTTCCATTCAGGTGCAAAATGGCCCCAAGTCTTGCCAATAAGTAGTTGTTGTTTCCTATTGTGATGCTTGCGGTTTGTTGGGGAGGGGGATAGAGAGCGGCTAGAAGAAAGAAAGAGACAGAGAGGGAGAGAGAGAGATTCATTATGTTGGTATGAGAGCAATGTAGTGGTTTTGGTAAAGTGGTTAATTGTTGGTGCGAAAGATGCTGAGGCCTTTTCAGGTTCTTTTCTTCGGGACATGATACTCAGTCCATGCCCATTGTGCCTCTCCACTCTGAAAACGGCACATCAAGGATGAGAGGATTTTTTGTCCATGTCTGTAGTCAGAAAACCCTCTCATTCATAACTATAATAAATCGTATACCACTGTATTATATTGTATGATATGGTAAGGGCGTAAGGTCCACCATATAGTCAATGAGCAGATGCTTCAAGCAAAAGGTATAGCTGTGGTCTATAGTCTATGCATTTATAGATAGATAGATAGATAGATAGATAGATAGATAGATAGATAGATAGATAGATAGATAGATAGATAGATAGATAGATAGATAGATAGACACGGATAGATAGATACATTATTTATCCCGCAGGAACTTCAGACATACCATAGCATCCAATATAAAGACATGATACACAAACATACTACAAAAATACAGAAGAAAAGTTCTATGTGTATGTATGACTGAGTGTGATGGTGATGCACCTGTAAAGTGAAGGTGATTTGTGTGTCACTAATACCACTAACTGATGCCAAATGTACAGATGGACTTCCATCAGTCTTTCGCTGTGGGGCAGCTAAGACACACTCCTCATTACCTCACACCAGCACACATAGAACTTATACTAATTCAAACTTACACACACACATATACATACATCTCTTTCACTCACACACACTCAAATGCACATCACACAGACATTCCACAACGCAGGGCTGCTTTTTCCTTAAGCCAATAGTGATAATAAATCTAGGTACAGACCTTCCAATTTTTAACCCAGTTATTGGTTATTACAACGGAATGTCCAGGCCAGTCATAGGAAATCAACAGTAGTCATGGTGTTCAGTCACGGCAGGTGTTGTTAAGTGTGTTTGGATGACAGATTTGAAACACTGGGATTCTTTACATTGTTGAAGGAGTTACGCCTCAGACTGAATAGAACATGTTTG
>JAIFZK010000168.1:435000-470000 GCA_027481765.1 Tenualosa thibaudeaui
GTGGGGGGTGGAGGTGGAGAAGAAAAGTTTAACGCACGGACATTCACATGGCTCGCTGGCGGAGGGGAGACTGGGTGAGCGGACTTAATTCCATCAAAGGCGAGGGGAGAAATGAGTGATTAATTTATGCCACTGCTACCCCCCAAAACACTCTCTCTCTCTCTCTCTCCCTCTTCCTCATTCTCTCTCTTTCACAGCCTCTCTCACTCTCTCACACTCCCTCGCTCTGTCCCCCCCTTGCTCGCTCTTTCAGTTCGCCCTACTTCAGTCAGTCTTTCCCGGGGGCCGGCGAGTAACATCTGGTCACTGGTGGTTGGCGTGGCGGACATGCCGAGACCCTTTCGCCTCGCCCGACGTCTGCAAAGCGAGACACATGAGGGAACAAACGTACCCCTTTTTTTGTGTGTGTCCCCCTTTTGCATTCTCCTTTTTTCCTCCATTTTCTCTTTTTTTCATCCTTTTCTCCTCCTTTTTTCATCCTCAGTGGAGAATAGGAGGGGATTAAAAAAGTATGTTTGGAATGGTGGCTTTAAGTAACCATTCCGAAATGTTGCTCTTTTATATTCCTCTAAACCAATTGACTTTCTTCCTGTTTCTTTCTGTCTTTCTTTCTTTCTCTCTCTTACTTTTTCTTTCTTCCTCAGCTTATGCCGTTTCTTTTCCCCTTATCTTTTTTTTTTTACATAAGTTTAGGTGTATGGTTGTGTTAATTAGACTGTCTGGGTCATTTCTAAAGTGTGTTGGCTAAGTATTTAGCTCCAGTTCAGGGAAACTACTTCGTAAAAATGAACACTAGAATAGCATTATTCAATGCTAAACTACTGGTTAATTTGAACTACTTAGTAGTTAATTGCTGTTAACGTAACACTTTTATGCGTTCCATTTCTGTCCCATTCTTATGCCTCTCACTTTCCCAAAAAGACTGTTTTAGTGGTATTAAACTGGTGTAACACAGACACATAATGACTATTCAGTTATTTTTGGTTGTACTTTTTTAACACACTGCAAGAACTGCAATCTTACATTGTCGACATAGGTCTAGAAACTTCTGGATCAAAATAACTCAACATCTTAACACTCAGTAAGATTTAAAAAAAAACTTATTGTAGCATGATTCTATGGGTATGGCCAGAACGGGGCTAAATAAAAAAAAAAATTGCATTCAGTGGAATTGTAGCATATTCAAATCAAATATGTGTGTAAAATTATGCCTTTAACCTTTTTTTTAACCTTAAAGTTTTCTGTCACTAACTGATTCACACTAACTGAAGTTTTTCATCTTAAATTTTGAATCCTACCTTCAGTTCTCACATTTACGTGAAGTTAGCTGTCAGTATCTTGGCAACTGTGTCCCAACGATAAACAAACAGAAGGTGGCGTTCTGTGTTGCTATCTTTCTAGGCCATCTGTAACAAAGTTCATAGCTGGTGCCTTGATGGCTGCAACAGCAAGTCAGATAGATCGTTAGATAGGTGAAGGCAGCGAGGCACCCGTTTCAGGCAGACCCGTCGTATCATATAAGCACAGTGACGAGGATTTGATGGATTCGATTGGATTTGATTGTTTTAAATGTTTTAATTGTCAGGACAGCAACAGGGCTGCCAGGCTTCGGGGACAGCACTAAATGTTTTTGTAAACTGTCCTCCTCCCCTACCATCAGTCTGTTGTTTGGTGCATGAAGAAATGAATTCTGATTTTTAATTAAGCTGAAGTTAGTCAAATAATTAATTATCTGTCTTTACATCTCTTCTATCTCTTCCCCTCTCTCACTCTCTCTCCTTCTCTTTCTCTCTTCCACCCACTCTCACACACATACAAAACACACACACACGCACGCACAGAAAGAGAGAGAGATGCCTGATAGCCTTGAGATGCTTCAGTGACAGATGAACATTTGCATGGTGAATATGCTTAGCCGTTTGACTTCAGTGCGAGTGTGTTGCATCACTCCGCTCCCTGCGGGATTTGTCCTGCTTGTTCTTGGCAGACGTTGAAAGATGGCGTTTTTTTTTTTTTTTTTTGTTCAGGCTGTTGTTGTTGTTCTTGGTTTATTTATTTATGTATGAATTTTATTGTCAGCACACAGGAATGAGATAGAAAACACAAGTGCAGTTTTGTGCTGAAAATGAGTCTAAACAATTAAAGCAAGTATGCAGTGTTAATGATGAAACTGAGGAACCCCAATGGGAAATATCGGCCTAACCATCTGTCAGTGTATCACTCGTTTATATAACAACTGATTTGTTATTCATTATCGCCTGTATTATAAAAGCTGATTTGTCTCTCATCATCTTCATAATTGATGCCCCTGTGACAGCAATTGTCGGTTTGTCTGACTTTTTTCACTGTCATCAGACAACCCTCTTTCTCTCTCTGTCTGTCTGTCTGTCTCTCTCTCTCTCTCTCTCTCACACAGCTTTCTGTGTGATTAATTTATGTTTGTTCATCTTCTCGATCTTCTGCCTTTCTTCTGTCTGTTCTTAACAGACATTCCTGGGTTCATCTTATGTTTTTTTTTACTTGTGCATATCCCCCATTCCACACACCCAGCGTTCCTCCCTCAGGTTATTGTCTTTGCTGTCGTTGTTGTTGTGATCGTTCTTTAAGGAGGTAATGAGTTTCCTTTGATCTCTTTGGCCGTCCCATCAGTGTCTCCACGGGACCCTTTGAGGACCACATGGTGTCTCGCTAAATAGAGACGCCGAAATTGAGAAGAAGAAGCCGAAAGAAAAAGGAAAGAAAGAACACAAAAAGCAAAGAAAGAGAGAGAAAGAAAAACTCCTCCAATTGCCATTTATACTGCCCCAGGCCATGGGGGCTTAATTCTTGATTCTGCCTTCATCATTTCATTCATCTCTACCTCCTCCTCCTCCTCTTTGGGTCTCCTCGGCTCTCTTGCTCCCCTCCTCTTGCTATGGCCCTGCTGCCTGGCTAGACAAAGATTAGAAAGGGGACAAGTGCAACAGGGGGTATGGGCATCGTTGAACACCACAAAACTTTTATTTTTTAACACCCAACGCCTCCCTCCTCCTCCTCCCAAATTGCTATGTCTAAGGTGACTTTGATTCTGTGTGTGTGTGTATGTGTGTGGGGAGGGGGGGGAGAGAATGTGAATCTCTTCATTAGTTTACAATCAGGCCTTGATCTCAGGGTGTGATGCACTGCACCAAACACTCCCCCCCCCCCCCCAAAAAAAAAAAAAAAAAAACTAATTGGCTTTTATAAACTCCGAGAGACAATGCAAGTAAACAATAACCCTGACGGGTATGGACTCTCTCTCTCTGAAGTTGACGACGTTCCCAGAATCGACTATGGCAAGTGATGGCAGCTTCATAATATCACTAACATCCTAACAACACACCCTGGCCCTCCTGCCGGCTTGCATGCCAACAAAGCTCTCCCACCCCCACCCCCACCTCCACTCCCACCCCCACCTCCACCTCCACCTCAGACTCTGGACACCAGACTCCAAATCTTCTCGCCCCAACAACGAGCCAGCCCAGATGAAAGGTATCCAGGCTCGGAGGGGTCTCTCAGATGGAGGCCTGGCTTTCAGAGTGGCCCGGGCCAGGCTAAAAAGGGACCCTGAGTCGGGCCTGCATTAGCACCGGAGCCGGGAGCCCTGAGGCCCTGGGGACCGCTTAATAGGATGACGCCTTCTGGCTTTTTTCCCCCTTTTTTGTTGTTGTCCGATTATTAAAGCTTGATTTTAGAGGGGGTCGGTGCTGTCATACTGGTGAGTGTGTGTGTGTGTTTGTGTGTGTGTGTGAGGGAGGGGGGGGGGATTACCAGCGAGATGAGAAAGTGATAGTAATATTAGGCAAGATGAGACCAAATATGAGTTCCTGGTTCTTTTCCTGTCAATACCAATCAGTGAGATGATGAATTTGGAGTAGGAAAAGAGAGAAGATGATTTTCTTTGTTCGTACCGCACTTTCTCAATAGCATTGGTGTAGACAAGGGCAACAAGAGAGTCTGGATATAGAAAAGCATCTCTCTTCAGTCAGGTCTTTCGGTCACTTTTAACAGTCAGCATTTAGTTGAGATGGATTGTTTTCCTTATAAGACACCGATAACGTATCTATATGATCAAATGGCTGCCTGAAATGCCAGAAACTAGAAATTATGTATATTTGGACTGCTTTTAAATTATTTGGACTGCTTTTAAATTATTTGGTTTATTTCCAACTGGAAAATTGTTTTAGTTGTTTAGGTTTTGAGTTGTATATTTTCTTTGTGTGTTTGTGTGTGTGTGTGTGTGTGTATGTGATGTTGAGGGGCTATTGCATAAGCTTTTGAAGGGGCCGTTACTGTGTTTGCTCCATGTTGACTCCAACAAGGAAAGGTTGTTCGTATAGCTCCAAGTCATTTACTCGCAAAGCACTTTATCCCTCAGATTAGCATTGGTTGTCTACCATAATCTTTCTCTCTCTCTCTCTCTCTCTCTCTTTCTGTTTCTCTCTCTCTCTCTATCCCTGTCTTATTTTCTTTCATTCTTTCTCTCAGCTGCTCTCTCTTTCTTTTCTCCCTCAGCCTTTTCATTCATTTCTTCCGTGCATAAGAGAGAGAGAGTGCTTCTAGAAAACACAAGTAATTAAATTGATCCTTCTAATCTTTCCACGTCTGTCTCACACTGTGTGACTGACAGCTTTGGATCTGATTATACTCAGCGCACGTTTGGGATCAAATGAGGAAAAACATTCCTGCTTGATGATTGGCACTTAACCCGTATTCCACTGTTAATGACAATACCCATTTGTTTGACACTGTGTGTATTTTCATCAAAATATCCTGTTTATACTGATATTTATGTTTATCCTGTGGCTTTTTATGTTTATTTTTATTTAAGTATTTATTTAATTTGTTATTTTTAAATACTGTGATATAATTTATTATTTATACATTTATACATTATATTTATACATCTATATTTTGAATATGAGGTCATGAGTTATATGTGTGTGTGTGTGTTTGTGTGTTTGAGAAAGTTTTCTACAGTTTTTATCTTATTATCTCAGTAAAAAAAAAATCTCAAATTGTGCAAAAAAGGGGGAAAAGTTTTGTTTTCCCCACTGAATTGCTATGTATTTTTTTCATTGAAGAAAATCACTGTTCTTTTCCATCAGACTGTGAGTTTAGAAGGCACGTTTTCCTGCAGACTAACATTATTGGTTAACGGCGTGTCTAAACAGTTTATCCAAGTGTGGTGGAGGTAACTCTCCCAACAATCACCCCTTCCAAACCCCACCCTCAACTCTACCCTTTTTTCCCCAAAACTCTGATAGACAAATTGGATTAGGGAGCGATGGCTTAAACCCTAATAAACGAATGGAGGACAAACAAGAAAAGCTGACTGTGATCACAGAGTTTTAATATATTTCTTTTCCTTTTCTCCCTTTCTTCTTCTTCTTTTCCTTTCTTTCTCTCTCTCTCCACCCCAACACCCTCCTTACTTTCTTTCTTTCTTTCTTTTACTCTGAGAAAAGCAGAGAAAAAAACCCTGGCTTAGCTCAGACTTATTAAAACTTGGGATTAATTTGTAATGCTCGCTTACTCTAAAGGGTCAGAGAGAGAGAGATTTGTTATCTAAGGCAAACAGAGTGAAACGTAATAAAACTCAATGACAATGTGGCCTGAGATCCCCCCCCCCTCCACACACACACACTTCTTTTCTATTTTTTCTTTCTATTCTTGTCCTTTCCTTTCTTTTTTCATTCTCTTTTTCTTGTCTTTCCCTCTTTTTTATGTTCTTGTTTTCTGAAGGGAGGAATCACAGGACAGAAATGTGAATTTATAAAATTTGTGATATTTCAGTGACAAGGTTATTTCTCTCCACACACTCCGTGGGAAAGAAAATAACATTCATAAACAATACAATAATATTGTAAAGTGTCCATGAACACAATACATGAACGGGGGATATATGACAAGGGCTGCCATTGATGACTTTAATTGTGTGTGTTGGGAGGGGCTTAACCGGTCAGCACCCATCACCATGAGAAAATGTACCTGCTACCATACACATGTACACACAACAAACTAACAAACTAACATCTACAAACTAACAGCAACAACTGAATTGAACTGTATTTATAGAATGAGCAATGAACAACCACTTGCTTTTTATTCACACACAAACACACACACATACACAAATAGGCCCGTAACTGTCTGCTTGTACTGTACAGAATATAGCTGATATCAAACAATAGGAAATTATAGGCTTTTTGTTCCCTGTGAGACTCTGCACAGAGTGTGATTACTGGCAGCAAGGCTTTCAGGGGAAACACCAACACCCAACACCTTGAGAGAGAGAGAGAGAGAGAGAGAGAGAGAGAGAGCGTGACCATGGAAAAAAGGAGAGATGCTTTCACATTGTTCAGCCCAAGTCTTGGGTTACTTTACAAGCCTGCGTGCAACTGCAGTGGACACGTGTCAGTTTCTTGATAGACACACACACACACACACACACACACAAATGCGCATATAAAGGCAGGTGGCTATTATTTTGATATAGGTAACAAAGACACATGTATGTCTTAATGCACATAAAAGATGGTGCGTGCATAAAGGCACGTGTGCACACACACTTACACACACACACACACACACAAAGAGTATGTTGGTACAGATATCTCTAAGCACTTTGCACAGTATCAAATGAGCAGTTAGGAGTGTGTTACACAAAGTGGCAGAATAACTGATGCCATGGAAGGTCAGATGAACTACACAAGCATCTTTAGTTACATCTATGTGCCGTTTGCGCTCATGTGTGTGTGTGTGTGTGTGTGTGTGTGTGTGTGTGCGTGAGAGAGAGAGAGAGAGAGAGAGAGTCTTATAGTCAATAGTTATTATCAGCAATTACCTATTGAACTTAATTCCTCTTTTTTATATTTTTATATTTGCATTCATACAGCAGTGGGCAGGAGAACTGAGACAGCGGCACAGTTAGGTATTTACCATAGCACTAATGAACACTAGCTCTTCACCAGATCAATCTTTATTAACAGTACTTTAAGTGTTTGCAGATCATTAAGTCATTAGGCTATTGATGAACTTTCTGTGTGTGTGTGTGTATGTGAGAGAGAGAGAGAGAGACAGACAGAGAGGGAGAGAGAGAGAGAGAGTATACTGAGGATGAATATCGGCTACCAGGTTGCTACCGTCTCATTAGACAATTAGAGGCAATTAGTGTATTTTTTCCTGTTTGCTTGTTTGTGTTTGTGCTTGTCTTTTGTATAACAAGATGTTTACTATGGGAAGCATGCCATGTAAAATGCGATTGATGGTTGAAGGATGGCTGACAGACTTACAGTAAGCATGACTTGATATTTTGACCTTGCCATGACCTTGTGAATTCCAAAAAATGTAACTTTTCTTCATAGGAACATGACCCCACTGTTTCAATTTTTTTATTTTTTTCCCAAATATGCATAATGTATGTGTCGGCAGCTTTCACCGTGTGTGTGTGTGTGTTTGTGTGTGTCTGTGTGAGTATGAGTGTGAGTGAGTGTCAATATCCAGAGTCAACACTGGATAAACCAGAGAGTGTCTCAGTTTCTAGATAGATTCTTAGAATTACATTTAGGCATGGTTTTATTATGCTCTCAGTCTCACATTAATAATCACATATTGCCACTCTAAAGGTCCACAAAATGTATGCTGTTTTGAATTGATACTATTTTTTTGTTCTCAGCTACTCAGCTACTGTTGTATTTGTACAGACCATATAGGTATTCCACTTTTTGAGAGGTAAAGCATTTCTGATCCAATCAGATCCACCTTCTCCCATGGTGTGTTACAGACCCAAAGGTAGCATCTGTCTACACACAAACACACAAGCACATGAGCTTTTAAGGAAGAAAGGCACACCTCTAACTCCTTTTTTTGATAATCTGCATTTGCCTAGCCATTGGGAAAGCCCAAATGATCCTGTTATCCTTTCAGAGGACCATATTTGTCCTTTTTATATTCACAACAATTGATTAGGCCCTGCATCTGGTAACCCACCAGACCTCTGAAAGGGGGGGTGGGTTGCTATGGCGAATCTTCCACGCACCTGATAAGAGAATCTGATCCATAATCAATAGATTGTAATTAGTTTTGTAGAGAATGAAGATGCTAAGGATTAAGCAACGTTTTCTCTCTCTCTCTCTCTCTCTCTCTCTCTCTCTCTCTCTCTCTCTCTCTCTCTCTCTCTCTCTCTCTCTCTGTTCTGTGTTTATGCAAGTTATTTCCTTTCCCATCTTGGGTTAATTCCCATTGTTGATGGTCTGAGATCAGGCTATCTCCTCATCTACTGATGGTCTGATGCAGATTTGATGGACGAAAGATGCAAAGTGTCCATGTCAAGGACGGGCACTTTTATTGAGGTTTGACTGTGGTGTTAAAGGTTTACCTGGCAAGTGCGTGTGTTTTGCTTTGTCTGTGTCTGTGTGTGCATCTCTCTGTGTGTGTGTGTGTGAAAGAGAGCGAGAGAGAAAGAGGAAGAGGCAGAGAAACACACACAGAACACAAAAGCACTTGTATGATCACAGACAAACATATTCATAGCATGCACACGTTACAAAGAGACATTTGCTTGTGTGTGTGTATGTGTGTGTGTGTGTGTGTGTGTATCTGTGTGTGTTTGTCCATCCTCCAGTCCTCCTGTACACTAGGGAGGATGACACTTTATTTTAAAAATCAATAAGTAATCTTTTGTGGTGCATAATGTGTGTGTGTGTGTGTTTATTTGTGTGTATCTCTGCAGGATCAAGTTTTTGTGTGTTTATGTGTACATGATATGTCCACTGTATTTGAATGTTTTTATATCCTTGTGTGTGTGTGTGTGTGTGTGTGTGTGTGTGTGTGTGTGTGTGTGTGTGAGAGAGAGAGAGAGAGAGAGAGAGAGAGAATGTGTGTGTCCCACATTGATTGCTCAGCCAGAATGGGCTCCATACTTTCTCTCTTCCTATTTTCCTATCCAGGCTGTGGAGATACTGTGTCTGCAGATAAGGGACAATTGCATCTCTCTCTCTCTCTCCCTCTCCCCCCTCCCCTCCCACACACACCCTCTCTGCCTCTCTCCCTCCCTCTCTCTCTCTCCTACTGGATCTGAAAACCCTCTCTGCCTCTCTCCCTCCCTCTCTCTCTCTCCTACTGGATCTGAAAATGCAGTTCTAGCATCCTGTAGAAATCTCTTGATTGCAGTAACAGAGGTCTCTGAGGACAGAATGGGCATCGGGGGTCAAATTCATAGGACTTTCCCCTTCGCTCTGGAATCAATATCAAGACTGCCCGGAACATTCTGAGATTCTCTCTCACTCGTTATCTGTGTGGGTCTCCATTGCCTGGTGTCCGAGGCCACAAACTACATTTCATTTGTTTGTTTGTTCGTTCATTCTTGTTCTCTACCTCCACTTTTCTTGTTCTCTGTCCTCTTGCTATCTTTATATAACTTACTTCTTAATTTAATTCATTCATTCTTTCTTTCTGTCTTTCCATGTTTTTCTTTCTTTCATTCATCATTTTTTTTCTTTCTTTTAATTAATTCCTTCTTTCTTTTTCTCTCTTTCTTTCTCTCTCCTCTGTCACTCACAACCATGCACTCTAAAATCAATACATCCTCCAGCTTTTTGGATTCTCCCTCTCTGTATATTTCCTAACTCTCTTTCTTTCCCTCTCTCACTCTAAAAGTCATCCCTCCATCCTGAGTATCAGTATTCAGGTTTGGAGAAGAGAAGAGAAGGGAAAAGAAGAGAAGAGTGTGTGTGTGTGGGGGGGGGGGGGGTTGTCTGTCATGGCACAGACTGGATCCTCTGAGCCCCTCTACATTGTGCAAAACCCTAATCCCGCTCAGTGTTTTTTTTTCTGCTTTCTTTCGTCCTTTTTTCCCCTCCTCCTCTGTTTCCCTCTCTTTTCATCTCTGAGTGTCTTAGAGAGGGAGAGAAAGCTGGCCGAGAGATAGAGAGGGAGAGAGATGAGAGGAAGAGAGTAGAGGAGAGGAAAGAGATGAGTGAGAAAGAGAGAGAGATGGGAGGAAGAGAAGGAGAGTGATACAGCAGGGAGCAAGGACAGTGAAACAACAGAAGGGATAGATAGAGCAAGGGAGAGAGAAAGATGGGAAGAAGAAAGAAAGAAAGAATGAGTGTGATACAGGGACAGTGAGACAGGAAAAAGAGATAGAAAGATCAGAGTGAGGTTCCCAAAGAGAGAACTCCTGAATGGAAGAAAGACAAAGAAAGACAGAAACTTGGGAATCGAAAGAGACTGTGAGACAGATGGATGGACAGACAGACAGAATCAGAAAGCGAGCGAGACAGAGAGGGAAAGAGAGCGAAAGAGAGAGAGAGGTAGGTCACGGGGATCTGAACCTGCGCATTCTTGCATGGCTCTCTGGCGCTCACATGGTTACCAATGGAGCGCTTTGTTCAGGACGTGTGAATGAGTGCTGGCCGTGCAAGTTTTAACGTGACTGCCCAGGGGCACTGGAGAGAGAGAGAGAGAGAGAGAGAGAGAGAGAGAAAAGGAGGGTGGGTGAGAGATGCTAATCCTTCAAGGATTGCAAATACTCCTTTACAACAGGATCTTCCCTCTTCTCATTCCTCTCTCTCTTTTTGTCTCTCTCTGTGCCATTGCTATTACCCTCTCTTTTTTCCTCGATGGAGAGAAAGATACAGTTGAATCCTGCATGTAGGAGCCAGCAAGAGTGGCAGATATTTGCAGTGCCGTCTCAGTCTATGGAGTACCTGAGGAGTGCGAGTGTCTGTGGTGGGACTTAGAAAGGGCTTGGAAAGTCAGTTGGCGACTTTATTTTAAAGAACAGGATTGTGTGTGTGTGTGTGTGTGTGTGTGTGTCATGGTAGAGCCGTGGGTACGTGCAGAAGTAAAGAAACATACTCACAGAAAAAGAAAAGAAAAAATCATATTTTGTGTGTGTGTGTGTGTGTGTGTGTGTGTGTGGTATTACTAATGCATTTTATAGACTAGTAGACTGGTAGACGTAGAGATTTTTTTGTTTAATTTTTGTTTTTCTTTTTAAATGTAAGCATTGCCTGTTCAAAGTTGACTTGGCTCTGTGAGCTTTATAAACTTGGCTACTCTTTGTGTGTGTGTGTGTGTTTGTGTGTGTGTGTGTGTGTGTGTGTGTGTGTGTGTGTGTGTGTGTCTGTGCATGTGTGCTGCTAGCATTAATTTGTTTGGGCATGAGTAAGGCTCTGTTTTGGTCGGCCGGTGCAGTGCCGAGCTCCTGGGCTGGTGTCTGATTTCTTTTCCTCGTTGTGGCACCTCTCTCTCTCTCTTTCTCTCCCTTTCTCTCTCTCGTGACACTCCTCCACCTTCCGGCCCCTTCCATCAGTGGTCCTCAGCTCCACTCAGCCAGCTAACGAGGGGGGCGGGCTGCCAACAGAGTGATTGACAGCTACATCTTCCCTCTACCTTCTCCTGTCCTCTCCTTTGCTGTGTCTGTGCGTCTATCTGTCTCCCGCAACAACTTTCCAACTTTCTCCCCCTCTATCTGCCTCTCTCTCTCTCTTTCTATCCGTTTCTACCCATTTTTTTGTCTTTCTCACTCTCTTTATTTCCATTCTGTTCTTATGTTGTGCTCATTCTCATTCCAGGTAGTGATTAAGGTCAGTCTGAAAGAAAATGGCGAGTTGCTTCCTTTCTATGTATTGAAGCTTCACTGGTAGTGTAGTTGCTGTTTGTACAATAACATTCCTTTTTATTTTTTTTTTATTTTTTTTTTTGGGCAGTAATACACATAGGCATTATACTGCTTGAGCATGCAGAGGTTTTTTTTTTAAGAACACTTGCCCACACAAACAAACACACACACACACACACACGCACGCACGCACACACACACATACACACACACACACACACACTCAACCTACTATGTTGTTACCGGCTACTGCTTGTGTAAAATCTGCACATTGGAGAAGTTGATCAATTTGTGGAACACATTTCGTAATGCTGTGTTGATTTGTTGAGGGTTTCTGTGTGTGTGTGTGTGTGTGTGTGTGTGTGTGTGTGTGTTTGTGTGTGTGTGTGTGTGTGTGTCTGCATCTGCGTGTGGGTGTGTTTGTGCTCAACTACATTTACCTTCACAAATTGAAACACCTGTCACTTTACTTTCAACTAAATGTTTATTTACAGATTTCATTTCTATGACATCAAGTGGTACACCGCATACAGTCTTGTGATTCTTGTACTCTTTCCCAGGCATACTTATGGCATTGATGTGGAAAAAAATAATACAATATACAACATGGTAACACAACAAATGACCAAAAGCACTAGCAATGTCTAAAAACAACCACAAGTACATGAGAAACTATCAAATGAACACACAAATGCACACACACACACACAAACACACACACACACACATGCACACGCACAATTGTCCTCCTAGTTCTTCTACACATATAAATCCACATATTTAAATATTTAATTTGGTTAAGCAAGAACGAATGCATAGTTTCGCCTGTGTTAATATTATTGTTGAATACATAATTATACAGTTTGCGGTTTACACAGTTTCAAATTAAAATTAAAATCCACATTTGTAAAATCATGTTTTTGTGTTTATCTAGTGCGAAGTCGGACATATTAATGGGGGGGAATCCTCGTCACTTTTCTCTGTTTGTGGTAATAGATTTCGTACCAGTATACTGTCATGTCAACTCGTTAAATGAAAACATGTTCAGGTAACAGGAAGTGTTAAAATTAAATGTGCATTATTTTTTAAGTAAGTATTGCCACAGGTATTAATGGAAAGGCGTTGAAATAACCAGTTTGAATTGTTCGTGAGCAAAGGGTAGGCCTAAAACTTTCACCTTTTTGCTGATCTGCCTGCTCTATCATTATTTACATGTCTGCAGTTCTCCCTGACCTCTCTGTTTTCATACTTATTGGTAATTCAGTAGGTTAATAAAAATTGTATGCGTAATGTTAATAGATGAGCCAAAAGTTTTACGATATTGTGCCTGTAGGCCTATGCATTTCTTAAAAAGTAGGCGACGGATTACAAAACTGGCACTCTACAGCGAAAGTAACTTGCGACAAATTACATTAAAACTTACCTGGTACTAGTTTTACTCCATCCGAATCATAGTGGGTTTGTTTGTTATTTTTAACAGGTTTTCTATCTGTAACGAAAACTTTTCTTCCTTGCAGCATAATGATGGGCTATCCAAAAAGGTACGGTGGTTGACGTTGGTCTTCCTCACATAAAACGAAAAGAGTTCCACATATGGCGCCGCTCTCGTTGTCTAGCCTAGCCTACCTGTGAAACTGCTAGTCTCAGTATGTCTCTCTCATGTGTATTACGCGCGGAAATACTTAGACGTCTGCTCTGCTGCCATCCACCTCGCAGGTGTTGATCAGACGGTATTTATATAAAGCGCCGGGCCATCGCGAAAGGAGAGAGAGAGAGGAAGAAAAGAAATGTTGTTTAAGGTCGAGAGACAAGAGATAAACCTGTCCGCGAGCTCAAACCGTCTTCTGACAACTCCAGGGGTTTTAGTGCGGATTTTATGCATCATCGTTTTAATAAGCACCGACAAGTTACAAGAGCTCCGCCAATCCAGTGGGTTAAAGAGACCAATCTTTGAATCTCTCCTACCCCGAACACACACACACAGACACACACACACCGCGGCTGCCACCACCCCTCCAACGCTCTTTTAGCTTCCCTGATCCCAAGGCTTTACAGGCTTAGCGTTGAGGAAATTCTACTGCAATTTAGGATTAGACAAAATAGTCCCTCAACAATGCCTCGGTGCCACTGGATATCTTGATAGTTCTGCGATCGATTCCAACGTCTTTAACCGGTCCCTCTTGAAACCGCAAGACAGTTGCGAACAAATTTGTGAAATTGTGTAAGAAATCCACGTTTTGTGCTCATTGTGTGCAGCATATAATGCGATATCATCGACTCCCTCGTGGTTGGAATAGGGAAGGTTGATGTCCCAAATCCTCTCATTTTCTCCCTTTTCTTTGTTCAGGTTATGAAAAAAGACAAACACGGGCCTAGTGGCCTCTTATGCAACTGATAGTAGTACACGTAGTTGTTCTCTTCGTGTTCATTACTCAAGTCATCTTGAATGACATATATTTGAACATTAGTGTCAGTTCCAGGAAAAGAAAGAAAAAAAGAACGCATCACTGATTTTATGAATAAAATATATCAAAATTGCCGAGAAAATGTTCAACTAAATTATTTAATTATGAATATGTAGGCAGTGTAATCACATATCACATGGTGCATGGCATGGATATACCAAGACACATTCATGTGTAGGTTACTTGCGGCCGCTTATATATATATATTTATTTATTTATTTATTTATTTATTTATTTATTTGGGGGGGGTCTATGTTTCTCTCTTTAAAAGATCATTATAACCTCATTGCGTAAAAGTTCCACCCCCTAAATAAATGTTGACTGTTGTAAGATGTAAATTTAAGTGAGGATTAGTGATTTCATCCATATTCATGAAATTAAGCAATACGCCTAATTTATGCCACAGACCTCAGATTAAAGGAGTAAACATTCAATGCATCCAATTATGGGCAACTGTGATAGCTGATCTCATTTTAAATTCAATTATTATTCGTGTACAGACGCATCCACAGTTTGTGTTTTAGTGTGTGACAAGGCAGAACATTGCAGGCCGTGTTTTGCATATGCTATACTTTCAGAAAACATGGTCATCTGTTTATGAGGGAACCATTCTGCAAAGACAAAAGAGTCATCTGTCTATTTATTAAAATATGTGGGGAAGGAAAATCGACAAGACTAAAACTAAAGGTGTTAATATAAATACAAACAATTTACTTTACAATCCACAAACTGCGCGCCTCAACTTGCTATGGAAGTTTGTTTCTCTCTTAACTAGTTGGGAGGAGTTACAAGTCCTGTCACATCGGTGATTGGCTGCTCCTGCCGCCTGTAGGGAAGCACTAGCGCTCGGATTGGGTGGAGGGGGCGGTCCCACAGGTATCCTTCGCTCTTAGAAGGGCAGGGCAGCGTCGGGATGATCAATCTTCATCCGTCAACATTAGCCATCAACTTTACAGAGAGGGATACGCGAAGATAATGAACTTAATTCGTTTGCTTCCTCTCAGCACAAGCCGTTTGATTGAGTGCCACATTTAAATTGGAGTTAAAAGACATCCGAGTTAAACGATTGCTGGAAGATTGTACCGAGGAATAATAGTTTCTTAATTTTGTTGCATGCGTGTATGTCTTAGGAGTGCGCATCGATACCTTATTGTGGATATTGTCAATAACTTGGATTTTGCCCTACCATACTGAAAAAGAAAAGGAGGAAGAAAATACTGACGGTAAATATAACTTTGTATTACCGTTCAATAATGCATTGCTGTGGTTTGTGTGATATTTTTAATGTGTAAAATATATAGACTTGTCTGTAATTTCCGCGTAATAATTAGCATGCATTTGTGTTATTTGTTTGATGTCATGGGGTGTATTTAACGCTGCAATTTTTACTCGTATGTTAAGTTACAGCATAGGCCTGTCATATATTCTGACAACTTTACCAAATGAATTCAACAAACGAAATTCGCCTCTCGGCTCGTTGTCCTTAAACGCTGTTATTTAATATCGTGTCTTCTCTGGTTAGCCTGGACCCTGACAAATAGCACAGGAGGTAGGATTTTTATCTATTAATATCGCCGATAAAGCCTGTTCTAGTCAATGGCGTCCCCGTGGGTCTAATCTGAATGGCTAAAGAAGTCATTTGCACAGAGTTTGCGGTCATTTACATCTGGCTGCACCGTCCTACGGGGATGGAAATACAGTGTGAGTGCTTAGTGTTTTAAATCCTCGTGTTTATCGCGGCGCGGCAGGGGACTAATGAACGGTCTTATCAGTGGAAGGGCTGAATTGAGAAAAGGCCCGCAGAGTTTGTTGCCGATTCTCTCTCCCCTAATTCTGTCGTATTGTTACATCGCTACATGCTGCGGCGGAGTTAATTATCGGGCGTAATGATGAACGACAAAAAATGTCCTCTTTTGTATTTTTTCGCCGTTATTGCCAATATCTCGAGGTTGCAAGGAAATCCAGAGTACTGAGAATTGAACTGATTCCTTGTAAAAAAAAATGTGTATTTCGTTAAATGATTTAATTTAATAACAACAACAATAACAATAAATAAATCAAAGGAAATTAACGAATACACTCTTAATTAGAGAGTAATTAAAGGACTACACATCACCCTGGATAAGACATCAGAGGAGGCGCAATATTAACAGTTTGTCTTTGCATAATGAATTGCAGTTGTTTATGTCTCAAGTAGGTAATCATTCTAGTAGCCTAACTTCACGCCCCGTTCAAGGAGTCGTTAGCTTTGATCTTCAGACTCTTAATCAAAAGCCGTTTTATTAAGTTAACTGCGCCATCAACTAGGCAAGCTAGACTCAAGCTGGAAGGTTTTGATAATTTGGCTTGAACATTTTTGACTCAGTATTAAAGACTTTTATGAGAAGGCTTTGTAATTTACTCTTCTGAAATATTAACATCCTGATGGTGAAAAATGGCCTATGCGCACTTGAGTTAAATAAATTAAAAGAACGCTCTTGCGTGACTGTCCACTTGAGTTGTTGGCCGCCATTTCGTTGAGCTTCTGCCCTCAGAAAGTATCCAGCTGACAACCGTTGCTCATTTATTAACACATAATTGACTCAAGTATGTAAAGAAACTCAATTTCACAACTTACCTTGCCTCTGGATCAGACGCTGTTGGGATATTCAAAAGGCATGTTCAGCAAAATCTACTTGCAGTAACTTACAAGACAGGTTTTGAAGATCTTGTTTGCCAATCAAGTAGCACTTAGAACAGCTGTCTGGTGCAATGAAATAACATTTTCCTGATTTCTCTTATCTGTCTTCCTCTTGTAGCTATACGCCGAGTGCGTTCCCCGATACAGCCGTAGGGGGAAGCGAACCTCTCCCTAAAAACAAACACGGTGTGTTGAACACCCCTGTTCAGCCTCTAGCATGATGTCATACCTCAAGCAAGCCCCATACGGCATGAATGGCCTGGGGCTCGGGGGCGCCGCGATGGATCTCTTGCATCCGTCAGTGTACCCGGGTAAGCACACGGAACTTGCTTAACCTTTTGAAACTTACACACACCGCTGTCACTTTCTTCAGAGAAGATCTTAGTACTATGCATGCACAAAAAATACAGTTTGCTTTTTAAACACAGCAGCAATAGTTTGTGAAAGTACAACGCTACCATTAGCATATTGTTTTTGTAGACTGCTAATTTTTAGGCAAACCAGCCTGCTTCTTATTTGCCAGTGGCGTGCATGATTTTTTTTACCCTACTGGCATATCCAGCACACGACTGTTTTACGGTTCTTTGCACGAGGTGAACATAATTAAAAATGCTCTATACTTTGATTGTGTTCGGCAGCACATCCTCGGAAACAGCGCCGGGAGAGAACTACTTTTACGCGCACGCAACTGGACATATTGGAGTCTCTGTTTGCCAAAACTCGCTACCCAGACATCTTTATGAGGGAGGAGGTGGCACTGAAAATTAATTTACCGGAGTCACGAGTGCAGGTGTGTACACAATTATTGTACTTTTATACGTTTTATACTTTTGTATTTTTTATCTTTCAATTACTGGCCTTTTAACGGAGGTTACACATACATGGAGATGCATTTAAAAGGCGTCATGGAAATATAAAATAATTATCTCCTTGTGGAATGGACATTGTCAGATGAACCAGAAACACTGAATCTTGAAGTCAAGACGCTTGGGTGGCAGATGAACTTTCTTGGCCTCCTTGATCATTTTCAGAGATTCATTCCGGCCAAAGGAAAAGGCCATATAGATTCAAATTAAACAAATTAGAACAAATTAAATTGTTCTAATAGAACAAATTAAATTCGAATAATTCCATCACTACATTCTCTTTTATGTTTGACTCACTGAAGTGACTCATCGTCAGTGATTCTTCTAGATTTCACTGCCAGTTTTGGTGAATTGCTGGTATTGCAGGGCCATTTTCCACAAACTTTTCTATGAACAGTCTATTAAGTTTTCACAGCACAGTGCTTAGTGTACCTGTAAATAACCCAAGGTCCACTACCAGTGTTGTCAAATGTTCAACGTGAAACTTAGTGTGCCCATAGGAGTCCATTAAATCTGAACTCCTCTCCTTTCCGTTCCCTTGACCAGGTGTGGTTCAAGAACCGCAGGGCCAAATGCAGGCAGCAGCAGCAGACTGGAACCAGCTCCAAGATCCGGCCGGCCAAGAAAAAGTCCTCTCCGTCTAGGGAGAGCCCTGGGTCGGAGAGCAGTGGTCAGTTCACCCCTCCGGCTGTCTCCAGCACCGGCTCCTCTTCCTCCTCCTCCTCATCATCTTCCTCGTCCTCTTCTACCTCCGCCTCCCACCTGTCTGGCCTGGGCAGCATTGGTCTGGGCGGTGGCAGTGGCAACGTGTCCTCTGTGACCTCAGGTGCCACCCCTGTGTCAGCCATCTGGAGCCCTGCGCCCATCTCGCCGCTCCCAGCGCCACCCTCCGTGCCCGACGCTGCGCCCCCAACCAGCGCATCCTGCATGCAGAGGCCCATGTCTGGCTCTGGCTCAACTAACAGCGGAGGGACCGCAGCATACCCGGTATCCTACGGCCAAACCACTGCCTACAGTCAGAGCTACGCTGCCGCCGCCTCCAGCTCCTACTTTGGGGGCATGGACCCTGGCTCCTACCTGACTCCCATGCACTCTCACCACCACCCGCATGCCGCTCATCACCCTCACCACGCTGCCGCAGCAGCCGCTGCCGCACACCCCCAGCTGAGCTCCATGTCCAGCTCGGGCATGTCCGGTCACCACCCGCACCACCACATAGGGCAAAGCGCCAGCCACCCCCACCACCCGCACCACGCGCACCATGCGCACCACCACCAGGGCTATGGCGGCAGTGGCCTTGGATTCGGCTCCACGGACTGTTTGGACTACAAGGAGCAGACGACGACGGCTGCTGCCGCCGCCGCTGCCGCCGCCGCCGCGTCGTCATGGAAACTGAATTTTAGCGCGCCCGCGGACTGCCTGGACTACAAGGACCAAGCCTCGTGGAGATTTCAGGTGTTGTGAGGAGCCGTTGAGGACTTGCGGAAAGTTAACGGGACAGAACGTCATTTGTTGTGTGTGACAGAGAGAGAGAGAGAGAGAGAAAGAAAAACAAAGAGAAGGAAGAAGAAAGAGAAGAGAAAATGAGTTTTTAAAAAGAGTATGGCGTTTATTCACAAAAGTATTATGGTAGAAAGAAGTAAAACGTATCAGGACCGCACCGTTGTTTTTTCCCTCTTATTTTCGCTTTCCAGTCGGAAACTTTAAATAACAAAATGTGAAAAAGTTGAATTCCTTCTTCAAATGGCCAGTTCCCATGGCACGAAGCCTACCCCCGAAGCATCCTTAAAATGCAAGCCACAAACAAAATATTCCAATGAGCTATTTGGAATGGAGGCCAATGAATGCATAGCAACGCGGATTAGGGAAATTGAAGTAATCAGTAAACCCAAACTGTTTTAAAGGAAACAAAAAATCGAATATGTGTTACTCCGTCCTCTGTGTAGTTACTCATCAGTTAGACAAGGAGTTTATAACCCATGGCTATTTTTAATGTCCTAAATCAATAGCTCGAGATGCTGCAGATGTTCGTATATAGGCCTTATGTAATGAGATTTAAGTTATGTCAGTTCCACTTCCAAAAAACAAAACAAAAAAAAAAAAAACAAAACTCCAGTCCGTTGTGGTAATTGTTTTCATTCCAAGGACTAAGTAAAAAAATCGCAGCACTTGAGGTTCTTGTTAATGAAGTGAATGGTTCTGTACTTCTGTCTGCGAGAGGAAAATGTGAAAATGAGATGCAATGAACTGTACCCTGTAAAATGTTGAAATGTTTAAGGCGGTCGCCTTGGCATTCATTCTTTTTTTGGTTTGTTTGTTTTTTTTAAATAAAATATGGTGAAAGTTGTTTTAAATTTGATTGCGAAGCCTAGTTCTTTATTTGATCCGAGTTATTGGGATACAGGCGTATTGTGAGTCTAACATCTCGGCTCTTTTTCTGACCAACTGCAATGAAATTGACTGAAAAAAATAAAAACAAAATGAAGCGTGAAGGCAGGGTCGTGTCGCTCCCCTAATTTTCTCTTTAAAAATTTATGAGAAAGTAAATGGGTGTGTGGATGACAGTGTGTGTGTGTGTGTCTGTGTGTGTGTGCGCGAGCGCGCGTGTTTAGATAATCCTTTTCTCCCTGCCTGGAACACAATTCTGTGCACAAGTTGACCCCAAGTTGTGTGAAAAAATATATGTAGACTATATTAACCTATATCCATAATTTATAATCTACGGGTAACGCATCAGCAAAAATACATGTGACGAAAATGCAACAAACAACCATAATTAGCGTTAACACCTTTGTGTCTGTCAGCACAACTGTAACCCAAGGGACTTGTGTGATTTAGCATCGGTCAGTTTGATAGTCCCAGGTCAGTGGGTCAAGAAGGGGCTTGATTTATAATTTTGCCTTCAAATGCCACTGCAAACCAACTGCCAAATCGAAGTAACCCATGAATGTAAAAACTAGATTTTTTTTCTTGCTGTCAGTGTGTACAATCAATGGACCACAACGATTTTGGTGAAGAGTTCAGGGGAGAAAAAAAAACAGCTGTTGCAAAGCTATGATACTTTCGTGAGTTCACCACTGAACAATGCAGAAACGGGAAAAATGTCGTTTTGGGCGTTATGTGTGACCTCTGTTAGTGTCATAGCAATGCACAATTTTGTTTATCCTACGACTGGCGAACAAATCACGATTTTAATTAACACCGCTGTCTGTGTATGACGGTGTAGTGCATCGATGCGGCCCAGCTGGGTAAATATTGCAGAATAAACATACGGTCCATGTTTGGCCTGCTGCGTGTATGTGTGTGTGTGTGTGTGTGTGTGCTAGTCCCTCCGAGCCTCCCTGAGAGAGTGTATACACGCTGACTGGCAAACATGCTGGCTTTGGTGCGTTTGCATTCAGCATGTAGTGGCTAATCTCAAAGCATGTTTAAGGAGTACCCTGCCCCTCTCCCACAGCCCCCCCCCCTCCCGCTCTCCCTCTCTCTTTCTATTCGTCTGTCTTTGTGCCAGGTGGTCCATGTCCCTCACACCTGTCTTTGTGTGTGTGTGTCTGTGTGTGTGTGTGTGTGTCTGTGCGTCTGTGTTGCTATGTTTGACTAGAGGACTGTGCATGCATACAGATGATTATTAATTGTGATGTTAATAACCATTATCATTTCATTATGACAATGGAGTCAGGCCACAGGGTCCCCCCCCCCCCATAGTCTAGTCTGTGGATGACTTTTGTGTAAATTTGTTGGGATGGATTTGAGTATTTATTTATGTAAATGCATAATAATTTGCTCTGGACCATGGGATGGCATTGTAGCATCACATCAACTGGCAAATATAAACCTCAGCAGTCATAACCTCCCAAGTTCAGAAAGACCACTTCATTACAATGTTTGTTCAACTGTAATTATTAGTATTCAATTCAGCTGAGCACAAATTATTTAGTTTCACTCAAGATGCAATTCATGATTCTACATTCTACATCTACATTTCTTTTTTTTTCTTTCTTTTTTTGTGTGAGTCATATTTGTGTGGTGGGTGGGTAGGGCACGGGGTGTTTACAGTTGAACAGAACCTCAATTTTTTATATTTTATATTTTGCCTGTGTATATGTCAGAAATAGTTTTTGAAACTAAATTTATAAAAATATGTTTTTAAACATATTCTACCTTTATCTTTCCATTTGGGGCTGTCTTCTTCTGAATATTTTGAAGATAATCAAATAAGTTGTATTAATTTTTGAATGCAGTTGTTCATTACACCAGTTTGCTCTATCCTTTGCGTGCCTGGCCAGTGATTCAATACCATTAATTACCCTTTATATCCCTTAAGATATAAATTACAACATGCCCTACTAAAGTTCAATTAGGTCAATAGCGTGCATATTTTATTTGTAGGGTATAGACTCAGAACAATATATGCATAACCAACCCTATCAATAAGACTGAACACATGCCATACCAGCTTATCAATAAGACTGAACACATGCCATACCAGCTTATCAATAAGACTGAACACATGCCATACCAGCTTGAGCAAGTATGTTCCTCTCCTTCATGTAGCAATCAGTTAATAATAATAATTATTAATATTTATATAATATAATTAATATAATAATTGGTAAATGTTGGTAAAAAGACTTGGTAAATCTTTAAGTAAAGATTGTTCACTGTTTGCATGTGTGTGTGCCCGTGTGTGTATCATGCCACATCCAGCTCTGTCCTGTAACTCACCTGTGACTGTCGACAGCAAGACTCTTTTGCATGTGTGGGTGCTTATCTCTTTCAGACACTCCAAGATGGAGAGAGAGGGAAATACCTGGTTCTGCTATATTTATTAAGCTCACAATGAGCACATATTACAGAAGACTTCTCTTTCACACACACACACACACACACACACGCACACATACTCACGCGCATACACACATATTTTTGCTCACCTATCGCGCAATAGATAATCGTCGACATCTGCCATCACAACAACAATCTAACCAGACCCACATGCACACATCTTTTGGCTTCTTCCATGCAATGGTATTATGTGAAAACTGATAGGCATCGTGGTGTCAAGAATTTTTATTTAAAAAATAAATAAATACAAAGGATGCTGACAGAGTCAGATTAGGGATGTCTCGCAGGGTTTGTGGTGCAAGGGGTTGCCAAGGTCAAGGTCAAGTTAAGGTCAATGTCAGTGACTTGACCTCAAGTGTATATGTGTGATGCAAAAATATCAAACCACAATCTACAGTGAATAGTTTGGATGGAAGAAAACTCTGAATAAAATTATAAATACATAAACACACACACACACACACACACACACACACACACACACACACGCGCGCGCGCACACACACACACACAGATATATATATACTGTTTTTTTTATATCCACTATAGGGTCCACTTTATGATTGATGCAGCATTTAATGTATACTGAAGTAAGGTTTTGTTTGTGAAGCGGAAACATCACTGATTGAAATGAGGTTTAATTCCCAATCCTGCAAAGCAAAAAGCTGAAGTTGTGACGTACTCAGAACTTCACTTGGTTTATCACTTTATTTAGCCCTTCATCGTGGTAGTTTACAAGTAAAAGTACTGACAATATATATATTACATAAGAATCTTGTTTCTAAAAGTCTGGTTTCTATGGAAGCCAGTTTCTGCCGCAAATAATAATAAACATAATAAATAAATAAATAAATAAATAAACTCATGTAAAGCCAAGATGAGATAAAAAGTCAAAAGTATGAGATAGAAGGTCAAAATTATGACTTTCTCATAATTACGTATTTTAAATCACATAAAAAAACATTGTGTGTATGTGTGTTATGTCTGAACCAAAGACCATACAAAACACAACAAAATCATTGTTCCATTCATTGTTTGAAGGACAGATGACCCCCAATTTGTTTGTTTCCAGTGAAGAAGACACTTCACATCACAAATCATATCTACTGTGACACACACACAAAAACATACATAAAGACAGTATATTGATCTGCTTATAAAGTTTTCTCTAGAGATTTGTTTTTGTAAGATTCCCATTTGTTTTTGTTCATAATGACTCCTCTGGAGATGTTTTGGTAAGATATTTTAGACCTTATTGACAGAGAAAGAGAGAGAGGTATTTCTCCAATTTGAAATTGTGGCTTCTCTGTCACACAAGACTCCTTGTTTGGCATTCAGATTGAATAGGGGCCAGGCACTGGCTATTTGGGGATTAAAAGTTGCTGTTGCATCGATCTTCACATATTAAACAATTCGCAACCCACCCCCACCCCACCCCACACCTCTTCAAAAAATAAAACAGAGAAGTGCTCCTCTGAGGTTAAAGTGTCAGTGTGTTTGTGTTATCAAAACTTTATGCTCGCTCTCTCTCTCTCTGTCTCTGTGTCACATACACACCCACACAGTTAGTTGTTATCAAATGGTGCTATAAAGGACATTGGTTTCCTAACATCTAAAGCATACTCAGATTTTTTCTATCCCACTTGCACAGCCTTCAGAGCCGGCAGAGTTGGACGTCGATGGACCATGATGCAACTTGATGCAAAAAGTCTCCCCTTCATCGACCTGCCTGGCCCCTCCGCTTTTTAAATTGTGTCGGCCCGACCGCAATCCTTTGTTACCATCAAGATGGAACGCCTTGAAGTGGAACTGTTTGTGGCCCCTTGAGTACCCCCCCCCCCCAGCCCTTCTTGACTCTTCTTCGTCTTCTCTCTCTCTCTCTCTCTCTCTTTCTTTCTCTCTCCTTTCAGGTTTTCAGTGGAGGTAGTTTTTTTCTCCATTTTTTGTCTTTCTTTCTTCCTTTCTTTCCCTGGGAGTTTTCTAAGCAGGGCTCCTGAGTTGGTGTAATTGTGATAGGGTGAGTCTATTGTTAGGGCCACAGCTAATCTGGAGATCCCAATGACTCCAGGCTGGGCTTAGCTGAGCAGCTTGTGGCCCTCTGTGTTTTAAGCCAGCCACCATGCATGGAGAGGGAGAGAGGGGGGGGGGTTTGAGGTCTTTTCCCAGGATTAGAGGACAAGGAGAAACAACTAACCACAGACACACGTGTAGAAGATATGTGAGAGTATAGACACAAGTGCGCACACACAATATACATAATATACACACTATAAAAATACACACACACCATCATCCACATATGCACACCTATACTATGAACATAGAAACCCCTACATGGAAACAATTAAACTGTAAATGATACATGCACAGCTATATGCACCTGTGAACAGATTTTGAGAAAAATAAATAAATAAACGTGTGTTTACAAATAGAAAGAAGTTACAGGAGGCATTTACATTTTTATTTTTATTTCATGTCTTTTACTGAAAAATGGAACCATGGACTCAACATAGATGTGTTGATAAACACAAGGGCTTTATATTCCTCATATAGTTGAGAAGAAGAAGAAGAAGAAGAAGAAGAAAAAGAGAAAGAAAAAAGGGAGGAAAGAGCTGACAGTGCAGCCCTTTTCTCCCTGAGGGAATGCGCTGAAGAGAGAGGTGGAGGGGTGGACAGATGTCTTCCTATTAGTCCAAATAACTTGACAAAAATGACTCCAGCTGTCCATCACACATTCTTCCACTCTTTCACCTCATCCCTTGCTCTTGTTTTCTTTTAACCCTACTCCTCGTCCTGATTTACTCAGAGGTCACCACTTTGAAATAGTATACGGCGGTGCATAAACGCTCAAAGCTTTCACATGCGTAAACACACACACACACACACACACAAACAAGAGTGACATTTTCATACACATGGAATTGGATAGAATCACCTGCACACCACACACATACACAGGCATGACCACACGCACACACACATACAATTTGCTCTCTCTCTTTCTCTCAAACATAGACAAACACCAACATACACAAACTTAAAAAAAACAAACACACACACAAACACAGAGCCCTGTAAAACATACTGAGAGAGACAGTGTGTGTGTTTACAAGTAATGTGACGTGTTTTGGTTTGGGTTGCATGTAGGTGGAGGACAGAAATAGAGAGAGGGAAGGAGGGAGAGAGAGAGAGAGAGAGAGAGAGAGAGCCCTTGGGTGTTGTCAGTCAACCAAGTGACAGGCCAATGCAGTGCTCTGAACAGCAGGATTAAAGGTGGCCAAGCATAAACAAACCCTTGAGGTTTGATCTGTGAGAGTGCAGGAGAGATACACCCCCATCCCCCTCATCCTTCAGCTCCACACCACCCAACTTTATTGGCTTGGGCATTTGTGCATTTCCTTCATTTGTTTGTTGTTTGTGTTGAATTCATTAGCTTATAGCAATGTAGCTGTCAAAACACCTGACTTGCAGGTTGCAGTTTTGTTTCATGGATTTATACGAACACTATGGCTTTTGATGCGACTTTTTGTCCTTATTATGATACTGTGTGTGTGTGTAAGAGAGAGAGATTGAGAGAAAGAGAGAGGCACCCTAGAATATAACCACTTTTCATGCCCTTCTGTCTTGGTTGTTTGGTTGTGACAGCATAATAATTCTGCTCCATCATTCTCTCATCCTGGTTGGGAGATTGTGATAAGGTAGCACTGGTTTGTTTTCTTGTATTGACATGCGTGTACACCTGTGGTTAGTTCTGTGGAGTAGCTGCAGTATATGGGTGTATGTGTGTGTGTGTGTGTGTGTGCATGTGTGTGTACATACTGAATGAAAAACCTCTTTACTGCTTACTGCATTCAAAATAGCATAAAAGGGCTAAAATAATCAGTTACATTTCATGAAAGCAAACACAGAAAGATGGAGAAAGAGAGAGAGGGGGGAGAGAGAGGAAATGGGATGGAGGGAGAGAGAGAGAGAGAGCAATGAGTAAGAGAACCATCAGTTGAAAAAAAGTCAAAAACACTGTTTGATTGCAACCATGAAGAGGGGATCAGTCTAGCCAATGACACTTATAAAACCATAGCTCATGATCTCTTGCAAACACTGCATAGACAGCATACCCTAATCTGATTTACTTAAGAGCTTTTTTTGGGGGGGGGGGTTGGAGCCCCAGGATAAATCTGCTCTTATCTTCAGTGGACGAAAAGGAGATTGAAACAAATTACAAAAAAGAATTAAGGCCCATGTTCAAATTAGTCAGTCTCTTGATAAAGGGCCTTCGGATGGCTTTGTTTCAGTTTTTTTTTCTTTTGTAATCAGAGCTCAGATGACATATGGAGTGCACCACAGGTGGACATACACCCAAACACACACACACACACACAAACACACACACACACACACACACACACACAATCTGTGCATGCACCCCCTAAAACACACACACATACACACACACACACACACACACAGTCTGTCTATGTACACCCTGAAACACACAAATACACACACACACGCACAGACACACATATACACATGCACACACACAGTATGTAGATGTACACGCTCATTAATACACATTAAGATCACTCAAGCATGCGCATATGCACATATACACACATGCATATATGATTTACCGCAACACACACACACACACACACACACACACATACATACACACACACACACACACACACACACACACTTGTCCCCTCTTTGTTGTTGCTTCCAGTGTGTGGCCGTTCAGGAGAGATTATGAAAATGCCTAAAGCCACCAGTCTCCATTAGGGATACAAAGCAGCCATCTGATTCACAATGTTTTATTCAATTACTCCTCAAAGGCTTCACACACACACACACACACACACACACACACACACACACACACACACACACACATACTCTCACATGTACGCACATGTGTGTCACCTCACACACACACTTGAACGGCCCTCTGACACACTATAATGACCCGCCGCTGGGATATCAAAGGCCAATTTAAAGAGCGGGGAAATGTCAGAGCCACTCAACACATCTGAGAGAGTGTGACACACACATACACACACACATAGAATTCAGAAACACAGAAACATACACTCTAAGTAGAATGATGAATGATGAACGTTCATACCATAGACTAATATCAGCTCATTTGAACACACGCACACAGGCTATACACTACCCACACACTCCTCTGGCACTCCGAGAATATCCTTCTCCTTCTCCCTCTCTTGCCCTTCTCTCTCTCTCTCCCTCTCTCTCTGTCTCTCTCTCTGTCTCTCTCTCTCTCATAATCAAATTTATAACAGCACATAGAAAAACATATCTGTAAACTTTTATTTCAGTATCAGTTTATACAACATCACTCTCTCTCTCTCCTTTCCTCTCTCAAAATCAGACAAGTGCATTGAAAAACGTATCTAGATGAATTACATCAAATATTCATTGTCTCTCTCCCCCTCACCCCTGTCGTGAGAGAGCTGATGTGACAGGGCCAGACTCTCAGATGTCCCTGTGTCTCCACTCCCAGTGGACTTCTCCCATTTAGCATCGGGGCCCAATTAAAGGGGAGGGTGAAACATCAGTGGCTCCACACACCTCTCCTCCCACCTCTCTCCCTCCCTCCATGTCTCTCTCTCTCCCTCCCTCCATGTCTCTCTCTCTCTCTCCCTCCCTCCATGTCTCTCTCTCTCTCTCTCCCAATCCCTCCCTCCCTCCCTCTGTCTCTGCACCTCCCTCCCTCCCTTCTTCTTCTTCGACTTATTCTCTCTCTCCGCCACTGACTCCCCCCCCCCCAACCCCCTTTTGTCCACTTAAAAGTGACCGCAGCGGTGTTAATAATTTGTTCTCCCTGTTCCTTTTCTTTCCTTCCACCCCTCCTTTATTGCTCTTCTCTCTCTCCCTCTCCCTCTCTATCACTCTCTCTCTCCCTTCACCCCCTACCCATCTACCCCTTTTGCGTGTGCGTTAAGTGAAAGGGATGGGGTTCCTTTTAGGCCACGACCTCCCCTTGATTCTCTCTCTCTCTGCCTCTCTCTCTCTCTCTTTCTCTCTCTTCTCTTTCATTCTTTTCTGCTGTGCTATCCTCTTTCATGGTTGGGACGCTGGGTCCCACCCATTCAATTTGGGGATTCTCCACAGGGCTGATTCAGAGGGGAGTGAACTGAAACTGTTGCTATCTGTAGGATTGTCCGTTTGTCTGTCCATGTGTGATTGTGATATGTGTGTGTGAGAGTGTGTTGTTAGGTATGCTGATATGCTTTGTATCTCTCTCTCTCTCTCTCTCTCTCTCTCTCTCTCTCTCTCTCACACACACACACACACACACACACATACACACACACAGTATCAGTGTTATAGTGGCATTTGTGTGAAACAATCCCATACAAAGTACAGTAAATAAAAGACACACAGGGAGTGAGTAAATGTGTTTGTGTGTGTGTACGCGTCTGTGTGTGCATGTGTGTTTGGTTTGTGCGCGCACATGAGCATGAGTTTGTGTGTGTTTGTGTGTGCTTGTGCTTGTGTCCATATGAGTTTCCAAACCTGGAGTTGCATCAATCACTCAAATGCCCACACTACCCAGGATCCACTTCCTCTCTCTCTCACCCCCCCACCCTCCCCCTCCCTCCCCAGGTGCCTACCTTTCACCCCCCTCCACTTCCCCAAACCACAACTCCAACCCCCAGGCTGTGGCATGGTTGGGTCACACACAGTACATGCCACCGCACTGCCACCCTTCTCTGCCAGGTGGGTACAGAGTCATTTCTACTTTGCCATGCCATGGCATGCCATGCAGTACCAGGCTCTGCAAGCGCAGCGTCAGCAAGAGCCAGTGGGCAAAGGTGGCATACTGACTGGCATTGCCAAACTGGGAATTATGTGCACCGCTTGCCAGGGGTGGATAAGGAGTTGGATTTTTACTCTGTTATCCCTCCAGACCAGATCCTTTATGAGGGCCGGATGGTGTGTGTGTGTGTGTATGTGTGTGTGTGTGTGTGTGTGTGTGTGTTGGGAGGATAGGATTTTGGGATGCCTGTCTGAGTGTGTGTGTGTGTGTGTGTGTGTGTCGGGGGGGATTTGGGGGTAGGGAAGGCAGGTGGTAGTGAGGTATGCTGACAGCAGGAAAAACCGAAGGTGGGGTGGGGTGTGGGGGGCAGTGAAGTTGGGGGGTTGGGGGAAAGGGTGCCATGCTGATCTCTTAGTCTCTCTGGAGCTTGGAGGTACGGCAAGCGGGCAGCATGTCACGACTCACCTGCCCCAGCATGGGTGCTCTGTTCCTGGGCACCTGCCCCCGGCTGGCCCTGGGTCTGAGCCAGGAGATTCTGGGCACCGGATGGCCCTTCTTGAGTCTGACCTGCAGCCCATAGAGATGAGAGCCTCTGGTACTCACCGATCTGCACCTACTGTTAGGGTAAAGGATTGGGCGCAGAGTATAGGGTACAAGTAAGTCTTGAAACAGTCAGAGTGCATTATTCATTTTTATGAAATACATCATCATCTGAACCAAAGATGAGCTATAAAATAATAGCATATTTATGTTGATATTTATGTATTAAAAAAACACCAGAAACAATAGTCGTGACATACTCAGAACTTCTCTTGCTAATTTTATTTAACGTTTCGGCTGTGGGCTCTATCAGGGTCATTTTCAAGCAAACTCTTTATTTACATTTATTTATTTAAAATGGACTGCTTATATAGATTGTCATGCTCATTTTAAACAGGCAAATACATCAGACATATAAATTCATTTTCATCTCTAGTCACTACCAGGTTGTTGTTGAACAGAAGAGAGAACAGTGATGGCACATAGATATTATTTTTTAGTTATTAGTTATATTTTTCATTTTTACATCAAAATAGTTCTCAGATTAGTTTTTTTTGTTGTTGTTTTTGCTTAATTTTTGCTTAATTTTTTCCTTTCCTTTTGACCTACAAATATTTCCTTCTCATTGTAGACCCTAATGTGAGTTCACACTGACCCTGTATTTGTTTCATTCTTTTTTTAACACTTGGGCAAACTATGATAGAATTCATAAATCATCATAAATGAATAAAGTTGCACATTCACATTCATTTTTTTTCTTTAGTTCCACTGTTTTTTCCCCTCTCCCTCCTCTGACATTTTAAGCAAAATTTGAAACTCCTCCATAATTGGGAATTTATTTTTTTTCCTGGCTGCTCTTTTAGTGTGTGTGTATGTATGTGTGTGTGTGCGTGTGTGTGTGTGTTATCAGAGTAAAGGGAGATAGGGGGTGGGAGTAAGGCTGCATGCATGTGTGTGTGTGTGTGTGTGTGTGTGTGTGTGTGTGTGTGTGTGTGTGTGTATGTGTGTGTGCGTGTGTGTGTGTGTTTATATATGTGTGTGTGTGTTGTGTGTTTGGAGGGAGAGAGAATGGGGGAGTAGGAATTAAGACCACATAGGGGAGCCAGTCGCAATAACATTTTGAGAGTGGAAGCCGAGTCCTCTAAGTAGAAAATAGGCTTAGCATGCAGATAGCAGAGAGACGAACAATGGCAACACACATCTGAAACGAGTCTGATTGAAGCCCGCTGTCTCTGGAATAAAACAAAGTGTCTGTGCTCTCTCTCTGTCTCTCTCTCTCTCTCTCTCTCTCTCTCTCCCTCTCTCTCTCTCCTCTCCCCACTTATCTTTTCTTCTCTTCCCTCTTTCTTCTCTTCTCTTCTCTCTTTACTGTCCTCTTCTCTTCCCTCCTCCCTTCCCCTCTTCCCTCCTCCACCCGTTTACCACCCTTCTATGTCTCTCCATTTCTTGTTTTCTCTCTCTCTCTCTTTCTGTCTCTTGCCAGCGCTCGCACATAAACTGCTAACTTGATTTCACACCACGGATCAGAGTGTGACAACAAACACTTTAATTACAGGATGGGCGAGCAGGAAAAGAAAGTGTGTGTGAGTGAGAAAGAGAGAGAGAGAGGAGAAATAGAAGAAAGAGAGAGAGAATGAGAGAGATGAGAAGGAGGTTACCAGGGTCGACAGTGATAATCTGCAACAGCAGCATTGAAAGGAGAAAACATTGTAACAAATAAATAAATAAGTAAGTAAATAAAAAGCTAAATAAACAACTTGGGGGCGGGGAGGGGGGGAAGATCTTTGGCATGCTCTGAGATTAGAGTTGGGTCGAAACATGGCATGTTGGTTTATTTCCGTCTCCCTCGTTTTCTATCTCTCTCTCTCTTTCTACACTGTTAACATCTTTCATGCCATCCACAGAGGACATGTTGTTAACATACAACATGAAACAACAGAGTTGACTTTCGCTGTTGTACTCTTATAAGGAAAATCAAAGGAGTTGTCTACACTCAAGTTATGTTGCAATCTGATCCCGATCCTGACTTATCTGGATTTTAACCTTGCCCTCGGTCTTCAGGAAATGGGGGATATTCTGGTCAATGAAAAAAAGAAAGAAAGAAAGAAAGAAAGAAAGAAAGAAAAAGTGAGCGGAGTGAGGTCCAAAAAAGTATCAAGAAGTATCTATCATGGTGTGTGTGTGTGTGTGTGTGTGTGTGTGTGTGTGACCCGAGGTCACTTCCCAACCCTTCACTCTCTCTCTCTCTGTCCCACTCATTTTCTTTCACTCTCTACACAGTCTAGCCTGATTAAAGATGAAAAAGTCCCACAAATATGCAAAAAAATACACATATATATATGTATGTAATTTATTAAATGTATTTATCAGTACATTATATATATACTATTTCCATCTATATATACTCTCTGTCTTTATCTCTTACCCTCTCTCATATCTCCACCAGTTTGGGTTTATTGGTCAGTGAAAAAAAAATCAAAGCATTTTTTTAAGGGATTAGACGACTGGCTTAGCTTTGCGGCACGTACCCCATGGAAGTCTAGGGGGTCTCCTTATCAGTCTCAGGCTTCTGGAAGCGCCGTTGCTATGGGATAGATTGCTTTCTCTGTCGCTGCGGCGAGGCTCTATCTATGACACAATAAAGGATGACAGAGACTCGGCGACGGGGACCGGAGAGGAGCAGGGTTGTGCATAGGCCTCGGTAGCGGTGGCAGAAAATATGATATTCATGAAGGTTCAATTAGGTTCGCCATCTCATCCTGACACTCTCATTCAGATGAGGTTAATTCTCTCTCTCTCTCTCTTTTTCTCTCTCTCTGTCTCTTTTTTCCCTTTCTTTCCCTCACCCACTTCACTATCCTCCCTTCCCTCCGACAACCCTACCACCACACCACCCTCTAGTCATAAATCCCTTACAAACCTTGGTGAAGAGTACTTTAGGATCACTGTCTTTGTCTCATTCTCCTTGTGTGTGTGTGTGTGTGTGTGTGTGTGTGTGTGTGTGTGTGTGTGTTATGTCTCTACATTGTGTGTATGTGTGTGTGTGTATGTGTGAATGTGGTGGTGATGTATGTATGTGTGTGGTGTGTGTGTGGTGATTTCATGCATACATGCATCAGTATGTGTCTGGGTGTGTATTGTGTGTGTGTGTGTGTGTGTTTGTATGTGTGCCTGAATATGGTTATGATATGGCTTAGGCATATAGGATATAGGATTCCCTCCACCTGACCCTTCCCTGAACTCTCTGTGCCCATGGAGAGGTGAGGGGGATTACCTCTCTCCCTCCTCCAACCTCATCTACTCCTGCAGCCTCCGCCCAACCCCCCCCCCCCCAAAAAAAAAAAAACCATTACAAACACATCTCACTTTGAAGTATAGACTATAAGTACACACTGCCCACTTAAAACACTGGCTGTAAGTGCACACCTTAAGCCTGCACCCTCGATGTGTCACAATGGGCCTGGATAGACAGAAGTAAGGACGGCAAATAAAGACTTCAGAAATGGATTCTTCTTTGGGCCGCAGGGAAGGGAATCATAGAAGAGGAGGAGTAGTTTGTGCTGGTCAGAGGAACAGAGAATAACAGTTCTAGATAATAGAGCACAATAGAACAGTTTGATTATATTATTATTATCTTGGCATTTTATTAAAGAGTACATAAGAGTATGTACACTCTTTTGGTTCTATTGGCATTGTGACCATGACAAAAAGTCAATTTTCTGTTGAATTGCCACCATTATAATTATTATTATGATGACGATGATAATTATTTTTATTATTAGGATATTATCATTATTTGTTCTGTTGGTATTGAAAGAAATCAGCTATCAGGATGCTTTTAGCATTCTGTGCTTTTAGGGCTAACTATACAGAATATTTGAACATTTTAAATACCTTGCCTCTTTGTTGCAGTTTTATTTATGTATTTTTGTTTGTTTGTTTGTTGTTATTTAAAGGGAATCTGAAACAGAGCAGATATGAGTCGATCAGAAAAGGAATATTCTAATCAGAAAAGGATTGCTTTAGGCATGAATTGCTTTTGTGCACATTATTTGTCAAAAGCTACATGAGTCATGTGCAAGGCTTGCAAAAAATAACTTAGAGGCATGCAGGTATGGGACATGACAGACCTGGCAGCTATTTAGTGATATAAGTGAATGACACTCAACTCACACTCAAATCCATAGTTGGCTGTGGAGAGGAATGTATTAGTGTAAATGTTGTGTGTGTTGCCATAACATGGCTCTTTTTTTGCCAGTGATGATAGTGTTATACGAATGCTTTGTTGTCAGAATGAGGAAGCAGTCAGTCGTGATGTTATGTGTGTTTACACATTGTGTCCTAATGAACTGATTTGTCCTGGAAATTCCAACAAGAAAAGTAAATAACAATGCTGCACATTATTTCTTGTAATGCAAAGATGACAACACATGTTGTATTTTGTTTCTTAATGCATTATAGTAATAATAATTAATAATGTAAAATGTCATACATAAAAGGTGTTTTGTATTGATATTTACAAGGATGAAAACATGTTTTGTCTTAAGAAACTTAAGAAGTTTTCATCTTTCCTGTGTAAATATCAATACAATACATATTTTATGTATGACATTTGATATTATTTAGTCACATTGATATTTCATATTATTTAGTCTCTCAATTCTAATTCACTGTTCTTCTAAAATAATGCTAATCTTTTTTTTTTTCAAAAATGTTTTTCCTTGTTTCAAAACTGTTCCAGACTATAAGCACACACTGCCTTCCATCTATTTTCACCTTCTTTGGACTGATTAACAAAACATTTCTGTGAATCTGGTCCATAATACCACTTCCTGTTGTCATCCTGACATGATGTCATGTTGAGCGTGCTTTTTGCAAACCTGGCAGAGGAGTTTCATCACACCTGGCAATGCAGTAATGAGGAACATTCCATAACAGGCTCCGTCAGCTGTGCACTCGCATTGCTTTGTCATGCTCTCAGGCCCTCCAGGTGTTGTGTGTGTGTGTATGTGTGTGTGTGTGTGTGTGTGTGTGTGTGTGTGTGTGTGTGTGTGTGTGTGTTTCTGTGCTTCCAGGCCCTGCAGGTATATCCTCCTTTAGAGACACACACTAAAAAGACATAGACAACCACATAGGCATACAAATGCACACTCATGCATGAAGGTGTAAGAAT